>QLTV01004426.1:218203-253628 GCA_003457575.1 Thermophis baileyi | reverse complement strand
GGCTGTTCCACATAAACTAGTAAGCACTTCAGGAGATTGTTGCTCCCTTTGTTACAAATAAATATTATAAAAAAGTAAATTCTGTTTGTGATAATTGTTTGGCTACACTATATTTTTAATATGCTAGTTGTGATAATTTTATGCCAAGTCAAATTGTCCATAGTCATATTTTATGTTCCTAAAGTAACAGAATGACTTTCAATATTAAAAAGACAAAAAAGTGCTAATGTAGCATTTTTTCAATTTCTCCGAAAATTTCCGTTCCCCCCCCCCAAAATGGTTTTTTTTCCAAGCTTCAAAATTTCCGGAAATTTTACATCTCTATTTCCAGCCCTGTGATTCTTTGTATGTGTTTCTATGTACAGGTCTAATTATCTGTGAGAATGTCCTAGAAAAACAGGATGAGGAGGAGCAGCAGCAGCAAACTAGGCAACAATGAGATACCTTAGCCCACAGAAGTAATAGTGTAGCAGAAGTCTCAGAAGGGACCCTCCTTAGTTTCTTGGACCATAAAGGCAAGAGAGGGAAGAGATTTACTTTCAGACTTGCAAAATTCTGTTATGGTAATCTTACAGTAAACTCATGGTTGGTGCTTCTTGTCTGGACTGCCTCAAAGGACTGACAATTTAGCACAATGTATGAACCCAGTCCAATTAACTTACTAAAGGCTGATTTTATTTTAACAATGTTCTTTCCAGGTATTTCTCAACATGTCAATAAATCCAATGACATACGAAGCCCAGTTTTTTGGTTTTACCCCTCAAACATTCATGTTGCGGATATATTTTGCTTTTCAAGATCATCTTTCTCATATAATGCTGGTAGTGGAGAAAGTTATATTGAATAAACTAGAGAACATCTGTCCTAGTCTTACACCTACTTTAATCCGGAGGAGCACAGAAAAATTCTTTGCTTTCATGAAGGAACGCTTCGACAATCTGTTCACTAAGATGGAAGAACCTCTTTTAAGCACAGTTTTAAGCATCCCCAAGAACATTTGTCTTCCAGAAGATAAACTCCAAGAGGAATTCTGCTACACTGCAAAACAGTTTCAAGAGCTGGAGAATGAAATCAGCCAGCTTGAAAGAGAACTCAAAGCTGAAAGGTGTGCTGAGCAAGCCCTACGAACAGAACTGGAAGAGCAAAAGATTGTCCAGGGGCATCTTGAAGGGATTCTACAATGGTTTGATGGTCTTGACAATATAGGCAGAAATGAAGGGACTGGAAACCTTAAAGAAAGCTTTGCTGCCTTGACAAAAACTGCTACTAAACTACATAATATACTGCAGGAGGTGGAGGTCAAAATGAACAGACTGAGAAAGTGACTGTGTAGTAATATAATAAACATATTTTAATCCATTCTTTTTTTTTTCTTTTGGAAATATTTCTAAGAGTTTTGTGTGGCAGTCATGATTAATTTGTATAATTTGCAAACAATAAGAAAACACCCTTCTGAGGAAGCATCTTTCCCCTGGAATGAAGTTTAAAGCTCATTTGATTAATCTCTTTTGCTTTCAGGAGTATGGCCATAGTTGTGGGAAGACTATCTGGCAAGTGGAAGTAAAGTCAAGCCAGGATCCCATTTTAAGCCCTTAATAATTGAAATTGCTAAAATGATACTGCGGGTTCTGCTCAAAGCTTCATAAAGGGCACAAATTTAATTCTGTTTCCTGACTACAATGGATTATAGCCTAAGAGAACATGAATCTTATAGTAGTTTAATGTTTGAAAAGAAGCAATAGGTAATTTTGCATCTAGATTTCAAGTAACAGAAATATCACAATCAAAGTTAATGGCTTTAGAGGTAGTTTATTTCTTAAATTATATCCCGCCTTTCCAATTAACAAAACTCAAGTTGGTCAACAACGCAGAAAGTAAAAAAACAAAAAAACAATCAGAATATTAATAAACAGTACCCACCAAGGTACTTATACACAAAAGACTATTTGAAGAAAAAAACTTTTTCATCTGTTGACAGAAGGATAAGAGAAAGGGGAATCACATTGGCCTTTTGGTGGTTCAAAACAGATACCGGTAGTAATGGAACTGTTTGAACCAATGCATGCTGCTTAAAACTAGTCAATAGCATGACTGAATATTGAGCCAGCGCGTGCCCCCCCCCCCTTCTTTTTTTACAAAGCTAAACAGAAAAAAAATAACAATGATTTTAAGTGCAGCATATAACACTGATCAGAACTGATATTGGCAGGAATTAATACATTTGGTGTATTAGTGCAAATATACTGTATGTTCAGGGATGCATTACACTAGTATGTAATGTGAATTAGGCGAACTAATCTATATGAGCCACCGTTTTGAATCTGACTTGAATCTGATCTTTTAAAGCTAGCAAGGAAAAAAATGCAAATGGAGGTACCCAATTTATATTACATATTTTGGTGGGAATACAGCATCAATGTCAGGCTATATTTAAGAAGATAGAAGGAACTACAAAATGATCCTTTATCTGGGTGAGATACTGCTTGGCTACCATAAGGTAATTTTAATTACTTGATTTCAAAGAACGTTTCTTCCAAAATGTGGGAAATAGTAATATACCTGATGGTATATTCTTGTCCCTCTATTCCAGCTTGTGTTTAAATAATACAGTATTTTATATGGGTTTTTCCTATACTATCCAATCTCTGCTAAGGTGGCTCTCAAAATAAAAGAAACACGCCTCAGTAATGTACCAACTTACATATCAGGGACTTCCCTGAACCCAAATTCTGGGATTTTCTAAAATGGAAACTACCAATCAACAACAGCTTTCCCATAGAGCTCTAGAAAATGAGCTTGCAACAGAAATCTGTATTTCCATTCTCAGTGGATCTTTATGCCATAGCTTATCAAGAAGCAGAATTTTTTGGGACAAAAGGAGGCTAGGCTAAAACCCCTTTTGTGGAATAAGGGGTAGTGTCTCATCTAAAAAGATACATTAGGGCTACCAGTCTTTCTAGTTATTGAGATGGGTAGTTTGCCCTCCCCCCTTTTAATCACAGCTCTGAATTTCACTAGCATATTTGGGAGGAAAGAGCAGTTGCCCACCCATACAACTTTATTTCCAGATGTTATTAAAAAGATGATATGCATTAGTCTGCTTTATGTAATCAGGCCACTGGCCAGTGTTGTTTCCACTAAGCGACAGGAATTCAGAGTTGGTGACTGGTATGTTGGCCAAATCTTAATTGTACAATTGTTGGTCCTGGCCTTTAGACATGTCCAAGAATGAAATATATCCATCCTCCTGTTATCTAACCTCCTTTAAGCAAAAATTTCACCAGTTGGAATCTAGGAGATATTCTTTGCAAAATAGGTGCTTCACACATAGCAATTCCTTTAATCCCCTTATGAAAGTACATGCAATTTGGATCAAAATTTCCAAGAATTTGTACAAAAAAGTGCTGCAACCAGAAAAGTCTGCTCCAAACCTATAATCCCCAGTTCCTATCATAAAAGGAGTTTATTCATCGGGACATGTTAGGAAAAAAATAGCATAGATCCAGTTAAAAAAAAATAGAGGACACTTTGTACTTATATACATTGTGAGTATTATATACATACACACCCTTCTAAAGAAGAAGGCGGGGGAGACAGCATTGTCTTTCTACAATATTGTAGGGCTATACAGATGGAATTAAAAAATCACTGTCCAGGAATCACAAGCCTAGAAGCAAAAGGAAATAAATGCAAGTTATTGTTTCTTAAATAAAGTCCTGATTCATTCACAAAGTGCTCGTGTGTATTTAAATATAGCTATGGCTCTTTCCCACTGAGCAACATTATGTAACCTTTTAAACATATCTTCTAAGTTTGAAAAGCTACGGCACCTCCCTAGAGGGTTCTTCTCCCTCTAATGGTTATGAGTAAGGAAAGCATTCTTTGTGGCCAGTACTTGCAAAACTGGGATACTCTACAGAAAGGTTAAGCTACCTATTCTGCTTTGGGTTCCACTTAAAAAAAAACCGTTTACTTTTTAGTCAAAGTCTTTAAGCAGAATAAAAAGATGACAAAAAAGTAACCATGGCTGATTTCAGGCATTTTCTTGGGTGAACCAAGAAAGCTGCATGGATGCAGCTACAAATATTTGAGCTCAGCTCAAGGACATCTTTGCTTTTCAAGAGGGTGACATTAGCATTGGATTCACAATATTGTGTATAAGAAACAATGCTTCTGATTTTTGTGGTAAAAATTATTGGGGGGAAATTATTGGAGTGAATTTTCAGTGCAATATTCTCAGTAAATTTGGATACTGACAGCTCATAAGATTACCTGACAGCTCATAAGAAGATTAGCTTCTCCTTCCATCATATTAGTTACAGTGAATTCAGGACAGTGCTGACAATGTTGGCTGTGTTCCATCAGGCCTTCTTCTAAGAGCAACTGGAGCTTTTCCTCAGTCATCCCCTTAAAAGAGAAAAAACAAATTTCTATGTGGACGAGTCAAGCTGTTGCTTGTCCAGTTGCCAAGTAGCCCCAATCCCTCCTTTTCTTGTTATATACACATGCGGAGAGTATAGATTTTAAATCTGATGCCATCTTGCATTCATAACTTTCTAAGAACAGCTCTCAATAATGCTGAAGGTTTCTCTAAGCATTTTGCTTTCTACTATGGCAAGCCAGATGCTATGGAAAGCTCACAAGCAGGGCATGAAGGCAGTATCTTCTGTTTTTTTTTATTTTACAGGTAGCCCTCCAACCCCAACTGGGACTGGAATTCCAATTGTTAAGCAATGCAGTCGTAAACTGCAACCACCTTGCTTAGCAACAGCACTCGCTAAGTGAATTCCACCAGTCATTAGCCAAGGACCCACATCCAATCCAAGCCATTCTGGGCTTGGTCACTTCCAGCCCTGAGCCTTGGTTTTCCCAGGCAAGGGACTGCCTCCCCTTCAACTTCCCCCAAATGCCTCTCCCCTTTCATGTCTGTCTTTTTGGCTGCCCTGCAAAATTGCACAGCTCTGGGATGCTTGCCATGCTGCCACCCGGGGGATTCCTGGTGTGCCGTGACTAGAGGGCTTGCAAGAAGCCCCTGAGCCACTGTGCAAAGCTTCAGCTGCCGCTGGAATCCTTACCCACCCCAGGAAGCTCCAGCAGAATGGCGTTAAGTGCTGCCCAGCACGAAGCCGCCGCCCAGCAGGGTAAACAGCTGCCCAGCAAGCCCCAGCTGCTCTCACTGCCCTAAATTCTGAGAGCGTAGCTGACCTACACTGTCTTCTTGCTCCTCCTGCTGACAAGGCATGCTTGGCCTGGCCCCTTCGCAAAGCAGCTACTGGCCATATGAGGCCATCTTCCCCAGGCATCAGGAGGAAATGGCCTTGGGTGGCCTACGGAAGAAAGCCTTGTGCAGCCAGCAGCTCTCTTATGAAGGACCAGGCTGGGCATGCTTGGTAAGCCATGGGATAAAAAGATGGCAGCTAGGGCAGCATGGACTGTGGAGTGCAGGGGGCCAAAAGGCGGACGGGGGGGGGGGGAGTTGAAGCAACCCTGCGGTCATAAGTGAAAGTAGGCTCCAAGTACCTGTATTTTAATCACATGACCGCAGAAGCACTGCAAAGGCCATAACCTGGAATCGGTTGTAAGTCTCTTCATTCAGTGCCGCTGTAACTTCGAATGGTGACTGAACAAAGTTGGAAACCACTTGTATTTCATTTTTTGGGTTATTCCACTTGTTAATAAATCCTAGACCAAAGGCCACCTAATGCAGCATCATTAGCACATTCCGTTCATGTCCCTCAGCAACTGGCGCAGTGGTTAGAGTGCAGTACTGCAGGCTACTTCTGCTTATCACCGGCTGCCAGCAGTTTGGCAGATCAAATCTCACCAGTCTCAAGGTTGACTCAGCCTTCCATCCTTCCGAGGTTGGTAAAATGAGGACCCAGATTGTTGGGGGCAATAGGCTGACTCTGTGAACCGCTTAGAGAGGGCTGTAAAGCACTATGAAGTGGTATTTAAGTCTAAGTGCTATTGCTATTATAGGCCAACATCACAGTACTGCCTCAAAAACTGGAGGAAAAAGATACCCAACAGGGAAAGGACTTAAGAGATCAATCCTCTTCCTACACACACACAAACTGGTCAATGAAGACTGACCATTCTTGACACAGAAGGTTCACAGATCACAGTAAGTTGATTTGCTGAAAAGAGAAAAGCAGTTGGCTGGGATCATCATATGTACTTAGCTGGCTAGCAGGGCCTCCAGGGCATCAGACTGTGAAAGGTCTCCTTTTCATCAACTTTATATCTAAATATGTTTAAGTGAGGAAGAAGCGATCAAACCAACAAACTTAAGCATGCAAAGCAGAAGCTTAAATACTGAAATTCCTTGACATTTGCTTAC
This sequence comes from Thermophis baileyi, assembly GCA_003457575.1. Taxonomy (NCBI): domain Eukaryota; kingdom Metazoa; phylum Chordata; class Lepidosauria; order Squamata; family Dipsadidae; genus Thermophis; species Thermophis baileyi. The sequence goes on along the minus strand of QLTV01004426.1, from coordinate 247,288 downwards.
CAGGCTATTGATGCAGAGTCCACATTGGCATGCAACCATGTTACTCGTCACACTGAGATTGCTCCTAGATGCAGAGAGAATTGCAATGATGAAAGTGAAAAGTAATTTGTCTAGATTGCCCTCAAAGGCCTCACACATGAAGATCGAATGAAAAAGGAGGCAAAAAGCCATCAACTGATTAACTGAATCAGAAAAGCATTCTGTTACTGTACCACCTTGAAAAATTATTTAAAACTAGACATCTCAAAAACAATTTTAGGGTCCAATTTATATATTCTGCAGAAACTGGGTAGCTAGAACATGCCATGAATTGTTACTACTTAAGTCTACAAGTAGGAGGGTCAAGTGACTGAAGAAAGCATTTCCTATTTGTATATGTATATTCTTATATGTATCCATAAGAAGAAAGCAGGCATGTTTGAAGACTTCTGAATTGCTTTCAGTCTAACCGCTTTTCTCTAGGTGGGTTCTGATGTCTAGCTAAGCCATAGTTAGTGAATAACGAATAGTAGCCTATTCACAAGTCACAACAGTTGAGAAATTGGGATTTGCAGATGTTGAAATCAGCTATGGGGTATAAAACTAAGAACAAAACCTTTTCCTGGTCAAGCAACATGTGCAAAAAAGCTCAGCAAGAAGAGTGTCAACCCTGAAGCTGACCTGACCGAGGCCACCTTGCAGCTTCAGTGTTGCCACACTGGAGCTGAGGGATAGGGAGGGGGGATTTGAGATAGCTGGGGTTTTGTAGCCAAAGCAAAATACTTTCCCTTGGGAACCAAGGACATTCTCACACCTGGTCACCGAAAGGAGGAGTGATGTCACCAGGCAACCAGACATTGCTGTGATCGGACCATGCGACTGATTGTTTTGGGAACGTGACAAACTTTTACTTTTAATTAGGTGAAAACCGCGGGAAGAGTTGGTTTTCACCAGATCTGTGCCAATATGATATATCCAATAAAGCTATTTGAGGAATCTACCTGCCTCCGAGTTTTGCTTGCTATGGATCTATTACTTGGGACCCTGACAAAGAGAACATGTTAACATGATCTGCAAAAGTTAGTTTTTTAACCTATGAACCACTGATTGAACAGCATGACAAGGGAAATCAGAAAGGAAGAGTGGAAGGCACTTTCTGCAGTCCTGAATATGGAGCCCTCCACACTGCCATATTATACTACAAATTCCACTAGTTAAGAAAATCATCCTTACTTCAGGATGCAAGTAAGGAAAGCCAAATTTTTGGGCTCTGCTCATCTCTGAAGATGGAAGAAAGAAAATGTCTGCATAAAAAGAACTTGCACAAAATGAAGCTGAACCTACATCTGACACTGCAGTCCAGTGTTGGAGTAGTGGTCAAGGTGTTGGTTTAGGAAACTAGGAGATTGTGGGTTTTAGTCCCATTCTAGGCACAAAAGTTGGCTGGGTGAATTTGGGCCAGTCACTCTCAGCCCAACACACTTCTCAGGGTGTTGTTGTGGGGAAAATAGGAAGGAGCATTACGTATGTTCTCCATATTGACCCAAAGTTGCTTTTTCAAAAAGCAACTGGACTTAGTTTTTCCTTGAAGATCTTTCACTTCTCATCCAAGAAGCTTTTTCAGTCCTTCAAGGAAAAACAAAGTCCATTTGCCTTTTGAAAAAGCACCTTTGGGACAACCACGACCTGGATGGCTGAGAATCTCCATACACATTCTCCACCTTGAGTTATTTCTAAAAATAATAAAGGCAGAATTTCAATAAATAAGTAAAGAATCATGTGGCCTGGTACCAAGCAGAAACGGAGATTTTACAAGATGCTTTCTCAAGCCAATCAACTCACCTTCTACAAACAGGACAGATGATATGGTGTTCTGCATCTAAGCCATCAAGCATTGCATTAAGGCATTCCTCCTCAAACTTCAGGCTTTGCTCATACTCTTCTATGGCCAGCTGTTCTGCAAAGGAGAGCATTGCTGTTAATTGGTTAAATCTCTTTTAAACTGAGTTCAATTCCTAGTGAGTCCGTGCAGCTGAAAATTCCTCGCTTTAGAAACCTGGATTTTGATCCACTTTCTGATTAATATGACCCCATCCAACCTACCTCACAGGGTTGTTGTGCTGGGGAAAACAGGAGGAGGAAGGAGTATTAGGTATGTTGGTCACCTTGAAATTATTTATGAAAATAGGTAGGATAAAAATAAATATATGTTAGCTTTCTATTCCAGTTTTCCTCAGGGACTCCAGGCAATATATATACAGTATTCCATTTCTTTACTTGTAATAGCAACACTGTGAGGGAGGTTGAGCTAAGATAGAGTGGCCGCTACAAAGTCATTTACTTAATTTCTAGGAGTAGAATTGAATCTGGATCTCCCCAATCCGACATTTTTACTATATTGAACTGCAATATATCCAATTTTCTCACTTTATTTCATGTTTTTCTTAATTTTAAATGTACCTTGGTTTTTTCCTCTTTCCTCCTGACATACTAGAAGTAATTTACTGACAGTGCCTTCTCTGGGTCAATACATTTCATTCATATGGAAATTGAAACTTTTCTTCCCTGCCTTTAAATCAAGTAAATTATAAGATGCAGGTGTTACTAATTTTGAGCTGATCATACATTTCCATCATCACATTCTAAGTCACACTTTTATCAGTACAGAGTTTACAAGCATGCACTACTGAAGGACGTATAGCCCTGAGATTCCCTAGAAAACTCCTGGCTGACCCTGCTTGGCTTTTTTGAAATTTATCAAGGTGAGCTATGCACTGTCCTTTAGTAAAAGCATAAATTAAAGCAGCAGTTATCAAAAATAAGCCTGGATACCTTGCAAGATCAGTTCCTGCTGGATTTCATCCAATACAGTCAGTTCTTCAAGCATCTAAAGAGAAAAACACCCAGTTAAATGTTCTAGACCTAATATTTAAGGAAGGGAAATGGTATATGTGAGAGAGACACACTTAGGACTGCTTCCATTTCATACATACTGTCTCCAAAATCAAGACTGGAAACAGATGTTTGCCCAGCACCCCTCCATGGTAGTGAGCTACATACATTAGGCTCCATCTACCAAAGATTCTCAGAACACAAGGGTGAGTTCTAAGTAAAAACCTTTCCACTGCTTTATAACATCAGGGCCATCATTCAAGAAGCTGGAAGGCATTTTGGCCTCCCCTAAAGCAGTGTTCCCCAAAATTTCCGAGTTGGCGGCCCAGTGCAAGGGGGGGGGAGTTGAGGAGGGGATGGTTTTGTGTGAGGGGTAGGTGTGCGTGCTCGCAGAAGTGGGACTGCCAAGTGCTGGTGCCCACGTTCATGAGTGGGGCTGTGAGCCTTCCGCTCGTGCGAATGGAGCTGTGAGTGCCGGCGCCCCCTGCAGGTGTGAGTCAGGCTGTGCACACGCATGTGCTGGCCCACCTCTCAGAGTCTAGTTGCGAATAGGCTGCGGCCCACAGGTTGGGGACCCCTGCTCTAAAGTATACTTTTAGGTCAAGCTCAGAATTATTGTGATGATGCATTCTGGCAATGGTAGAATGATATGTTGCTTTTTAAAAAAGAAAGTGTGTTTCTAACACAGCTTTTCTATAAGGAGTTCCAGGTTACGTGCTTTCTCCACAGCACCAATTGAGCATTCATTTTTTTCCACCCATCTAAGTTATGACTGCTTCAAAATGTAGTATTTTTGGATTTTAAAAATAATAATGTATTAAATGTATATGCTGTCTGATTCTCAATGACTCTGAGCAGTTCAGAACAAAGAAATTATAATAAAATCAATAAAATATAAACTATTATAAAATATTAAAAGTAAATTGTGTTTCTACTCATACCCCACTGCTTATTTTTTCAAATGATCTTGAAATTGTTTTATAAATTATTTTAAAAGCCTCATATGCAAAGTTAATTTCTACAAGTGACCACAGAAGTGTTTCCTTTTTGCTTAATAAGAAAAACATATAGGTAAAACATATTCAGATAAATTGCTATTCAAGAAAGGACATTCTTTCCAGTCCTAAACCACCATTTCAAACCAATGTGAAATAAAAATAAACTTTTGAATTGGTCATATCTGAAAAGACGTGGCCCAGATTTGCAAGTGCGATAATAACATCTTGTGAAATTTTGTGCCTAGTTTTTGGCCCTACAACCATTGCATCAATAGAAAAGATTATTGATCCCTTTAAGGCAGTGTTTCTCGACAGCTTGAAGATCTGTGAACTTCAACTCCCAGAATTTCTTAGCCAGCATGGCTGAGGAGTTCTGGGAGTTGAAGTCCACACTTGAAGTTGCTAAAGTTGAGAAACTGCTTTAAGAACATGGACGCCAGACCTATGTCCTGACCCCTCCCCCCAAACTTCTTCATATGGCACTAACCTGGGAAGAATCTTGCTTTCTGAGAGAGGATAGCTGAGAATCCACAGAATGCAAAGCTTTCCACTCAACTTCCATCACCTCCTGTACCAGCAAAGCTTTATTTGGTCTACTCGCTCCATTTTCTCCCACTTGACGATATCTTTCAAGCAACTTGGCCCGACTACTTTTCAGTCTATCTACACAGCGCTAAAGAAAGAAAAAAAAAACTTCATGTCAGCAGTTAACCCTGAGCTAGAATAGAATAACAGAGTTGGAAGGGATCTTGGAGGTCTTCCAGTCCAGTGGCCCCCAAACTTTTGGGCACCAGGGACTGGTTCCATGGAGATTTTTCCGCAGACCGGAGGGGGCATGGTTTTGCATGCTGCCTGTATCCCATGGATGGGGCTTCGCTTGTTTGCGTGGCCCAGTTGCTAGCATGCTGCGGCCCTGTGCCACTCCACGGACTGGGGTTTGGGTACCCCTGTTCTAGTCCAACCCCCTGCCCAGGCAAGAAACCCTATACCATTTCAGGCAAATGGTTGTCCAATCTCTTCTTAAAAACTTCCAGTGTTGGAGCATTCACAACTTCTGGAGACAAGTTGTTCCACTGATTAATTGTTCTAACTGTCAGGAAATTTCTCCTTAGTTCTAGGTTGCTTTTCTCCTTTATTAGTTTCCATCCATTGCTTCTTGTTCTACCCTCAGGTGCTTTGGAGAATAGCTTGACTCCCTCTTCTTTGTGGCAACCCCTGAGATATTGGAACATTGCTATCATGTCACCCCTAGTCCTTCTTTTCATTAAACTGGACAATTCCAGCAACCGTTCTTTATATGTTTTATCCTCCAGTCCCTTTATCATCTTCGTTGCTCTTCTCTGCACTCTTTCTAGAGTCTCAACATGTTTTACATCCTGGCGACCAAAACTGGATGCAGTATTCCAAGTGTGGCCTTACCAAGGGCACAAGTCGTATTAACACTTCAAGTGATCTTGATTCTATTCCTCTGTTAATGCAGCCTAGAACTGTGTTGGCTTTTTTGGCAGCTGCAGCACACTGCTGGCTCATATTTTAAGTGATTGTCCACTAGGAGTCCAAGATCCCTCTCACAGTTACTACTATTGAGCAAGGTACATATACTATACCTGTGCATTTTGTTTTTCTTGCCTATATGTGGAACCTTACTTTTTTCACCATTGAATCTGAAATGCAATTCAACTTTTTTCACCACTGAATTCGAAATGCAATGATAATTACGAATTAAGGTTTAAGAGGGGCGTTGGCGCAATTCACGAAAAGGAATCTAATGAGCCTGACATTAATCCGAATCAACTGCAGGCATTTTAGACTTCGTTGCTCAGAGGTCACTCTCACTACTATCCAGGGGTCTCCCTCCCAGGAAAGCCAGCATCCCAGGTACTCTTCCGGATTGGACGCGGGTTTTTGCCGGGCGTCTACTACCAATTTGGCGGCGGAATTGCCCATACGCGTTGCAACCTTGGATCGTTGGCGCCTTCAGCGTTCCAAGGAGGGGAGGGGAGGGGAGGGGAGGGCAGAAGTTTGATCTGCTTACCTGCCGGAAAGTCTCTTTCCACGGTGGGGTTCGGAAGCCCTTGTAAAGAGCCTGGTGCCGCGGCATCAAGCCCGCCATGGCTAGTCCACTCCCGCGGCAAAACAAATATGGGCGGGACTAGCCGTTAGATTTACATGCCAAACTCCGCCACTTCCATCCGCCAAAACTAAAGCATGCCGGGAAATGGAGTCAGGCAAAGAACCTCGGCGCCCGTTGCATGATGGGAAACACTTGGCTCCCTGCCTTGCTATCGCAGTCACAATGTTTCTGGTGCATGATGGGAATTAGAGTTCGCGTAGACGTGAATTTGCAGAGTTTGCAAGGAGAAACGACCGCAAAATAACGTTTTTTTTCCAAGCCTGTGTTGGAGGGATACGACACAAGCCACGAAGGTTGTCTCTTTGCTGCCTTCTAATTGTTTTCCAATTTTAAGTCTCTCTTCCCCTCTTCCTTTTCTGGGCTTGGGAGAAAAAAAGATGCTGTCAGGCCATTGTGGTATGGCTAGATGCAATGGGGAAAGTTACAGATTTTGCTCCCAGGGTCTGGTAATGTTCTTTGATTATATGCCATCAAATCAGTGTCAACTCTTAGGCTAGTAATGCCACCTAAAACATGCCAACTCATGGCATTGTGGGGAAAATTGGAGGCAGGAATATGATGTATATACTGCCTTAAATTGTATAATAGTAGTAGGTGAGCATATACTTGCTGATCTAACAGTGTGACAAACAGCATTACTTGTCAATACTGGAGTGATACTCCATTACTCTTTCCATTGAAGTGGGGATGATGCTCCAGAAAGTGGGTGCCATGGCAGAAAAAGGTCTCCTGGATCCCATCAGATGAAACTCTTTATGTGCTCTTAAAAACTTCAGTGCTGTTTTTACTTATTGTTAACTGTCCAGAGTCATAAATTTGAGATGGGCAGCCATGTAACTTGAAATAATTAATAAAATCAATTACTTACTTGAAATCTCAACAGATTTGATGATCTCATGAAATTTCTCATGAAAACAACAATATACTGTCGTAGGCTTTCACAGTGGGTATCAAGGAAGTGGTGATGAGCTTTCAGGGCTGAATGGTGGTGGCTTACTGCCCATGGTCCAGCAGGTTCTGACAGGTTCTGGAGAACCGGTAGCGGAAACTTTGAGTAGTTCGGAGAACCGGCAAATACCACCTCTGGCTGGCCCCAGAGTGGGGTGGGAATGGGGATTTTGCAATATCCTTCCCCTGCCACGCTCACCAAGCCACACCCACAGAACCGGTAGTAAAAAAAATTGGATTTCACCACTGCCATGGTCTTTTGTTCTGACTTTCGCCTGTAGACACACAGTGAGCTGCCTTGTGGTATACTTCTCTGCCATTTACAGGCAACTTTTAGTCACCATCTATATGAAAAAGTATAATTTCACCCCCAAATCCTTTTCTAATTCAGTAATTCCACTCCCTGGCCCTCCTGTGAGGCAAAGTCTTTGTGAATGCCATGGGAGGCAACAAATTGTGTTACCTCTAAACAACTATTTTTACTTCCAAGGACAGGGAAAGGCAGTTGTTGGATTTTCTATTTCAGGGGTTAAAAATCACCTGACAATGCACATTCTGACTGAGAAGGAGCAGCTTGGTCTCAGCTAGCAAAAATATATTGTGATAAAAGTCTATTATGTTCTGCCTATTTCTCACTTGAAACACAGTCTTGATTGTAGCACATCTCAGCCTTCTTGAATTGCTCACTCAAAAACCATCCCTTGCCCAGTCATTCTTTAGCTGGGTACTTTTCAATGCATTTGACAAATTCCATCGCCTGTAGTTATTGGGTAAAATTGGTTTATAGTCCAAATACACCTGGAATTACCAAGTTGAGAAAGAGGGGGCTAGCAGACAGAGAGATGGCTCAGATACCAAAAGACAGGACACCTCCCTTTTATTACTATTATCTGTTCACAACAATGTGATCACGGCCTGGCCTATTAATCTATTAGCAAACTATTACTGTAGGTGCTTTTGCAAGTGAGCCATGAATTAATTTCAAGCAACGCACCTTCATCTTGATTACTCTATTTGTGCTTTCACTGAAATTCTCAGTCAGTCAGCATGCACTTTGGTATCTGTTAGCAAAGAGCTAAGGGAGCTGACTACCAGTGCTTCATATGTAACCAGTGTCAGTATAGTTGGCAGGATGTGGCTTTGTAACTGTGCTGAAGAATTTTGTAAGTGGGTTCATTATTGGAACAAGCAAAGGTAATTTGCAGCATTCTTAATACACCCAAAGGGTGGAGAGGTTAGGTAATTAAGACAGTGCACCTCCCAAACTTATGGGATTTGGGAGCCGAGGTGGCGCAGTGGTTAGAGTGCAGTACTGCAGGCTACTTCAGCTGACTGCTAGCTGCAGTTCGGCGGTTCAAACCTCACCGGCTCAAGGTTGACTCAGCCTTCCATCCTTCCGAGGTGGGTAAAATGAGGACCCAGATTGTTGGGGGCAATATGCTGACTCTGTAAACCGCTTAGAGAGGGCTGTAAAGCACTGTAAAGCGGTATATAAGTCTAAGTGCTATTGCTATTTTAGACTAAACTGCACGGCTTCAATAAATCAGGAACAAGTGATGAAATTTTGATGTGCATATATGTTTATGGTATAAAAGGCTGCTTGAATTTCAGCAGAAGCACTTGGTTTGGACTAGTGTACCTCTCTTTAATTCTGCACAGAAAAAAGAGTGAAAACCCACTTTCCTTGCTCAGTGTGATTGTTGATTCATTATACCAGGTAAAATGAACCAGTGTTGGGCTGGGCCAACAGTTAAATCACAACTGCTGGTTGTTTGGTTGGTGTTGGCCTTCATACATATAAAGTTCTTCCCAAGGTTCTTATTTAGATTTTTATCCTGCCTTTTATATATTTTGGTCAATTTAAGGCAGTGAATACAGGTAGTCCTCAACTTACAACAGTTCATTTAGTGATGAAAGTTACAACAGCATTGAAAAATGACCTATGATCATTTTTCACACAACTAGCAGCATGCATCAGGTCACGTGATCAAAATTCAGATGCTTGGCAATTGGTTGATATTTATGACAGTTGCAGTGTCCTGGGATCATGTGATCACCTTTTGCAACTTTCTGATGAGCAAAGTCAATGGAGAAGACAGGTTCACTTAACGTGTTGCTAACTTAACAACTGCAATGATTCACTTAACTGGCTCGAAAAGTTAAATGGAGCAAAACTCACTTAACAAATGTCTTGCTTAGCAACATAAATTTGGGGCTAAATTGTGGTCATAAGTTGAGGACTACCTGTGTACCTATTACTCCTGCTTCCTATTTTGCCCTCAATGAGGGCAAATGAGGTGGAGTGGGCTGAGAAGGAGTGACACATCCAAAATCACCTGAACGGCCTTCATGCCCAAGGGAGGCCTAGAATTGACAGTTTCCTGCTTTCCAAGCCAACACCTTATAAATGCACTTGTTAATGATATCTTTCCCTTTGCAGGAATAGAGGGAGGAAACACTTCCACAACTTCTTGGATTTACTTCTAACCGGAGGGCGGGGAGAAGAGTGAAAACGCGCCAAGCAATTTTTGAGTACTCTATGGTCGCCGCCGAAATGCACGCTGGGAGCTGTAGTTCTGCAGTCTGAGGTGGCCAGGCAAGATCCGTTTAGCCGCCTAATTAAGCGACCGACGTTCCACTCGCCTCGCTGAAGTAACCATGGCGGCGGCGGCGGCTGTGTCGCCGGGTTTAGGAGACCATTGGTGGGCCGAACTGCCTCGCCATGCCGTGCTGAGTCGCCTGAAGGAGCAGGCCTCTGAAGCTGGGCCGGAGACAGAGCAAGCCAGGCCAGCTCTCCCGAGGAATCTGATGTTTGGCATCGGCGGAGAACTCTTCCTGTGGGACCGAGAACGTGCCGCCTTTTGCGTCCTCAGCCTGAGGCACCTTGGCGACAACCCGGACAGCTTGGGCTCATACCAGGTGGGGCGTTTCTTGAGCGAGTCTCCTGGTTCTTAGAAGGAAAGGCCAGGTCACGGAGGCTCCCCTTCATAGCGATGATGTCGATGATGCTAATCGTAAAAATTGCGTGCTGTAGAAAAAATCCCGTTCTCTTGGACGGCTTGTTCCAATGTCATCTCCGTCTGGAAAAGATACTTCCTCTTCTGTTTTAAAAAGAAAAAAAACCCTGCATACTTAGAGCAGTAGATCTAGAAGAATTCCAGCTTCTCCTTGCTGAAATGCTAGCGGTTTGTTTGTGGGAACCATTCCTTTGCCTAGGAAGGAACGTGTCTGTAAACTTCGTGCATCACCTGTGTGGAAGGAGCATCCCCCCCCTTACCTCCCTTAGGTTGTATTTACCTCATGCACACAGCCATATGCATAGGCAACATTTTTGCCCCCCAATATTGAATGTGTAAATTTGGGTTGAATCAGAAAAGTTCAGTTTTCCGTGGAAAAATGAGGGCATTCAGTGAAGAAAGTGTGTAGAAATACAAGTGGCATCTGTAAGAGAAAGCCAGACTACAACTGTTCTTGAACTCCTGTTTGGCACCAAAGTTAAGGTCCACTAACTTTCACAGATCCCTTAAATTATACTAAATATAATTTTATTTTATATCTGAGGTTGCAATTAACTTTTAATTGATTTTTAGCATTTAATGTCACATTCTCATAATGCAAATTCTGACATGGATTGTTTTTGCAATACTTTGATTTATTTATATTTATATAGCTGCCCATTTCACAAGAGAGTGACTCTGGGCAGCGTACAATACTTAAAGAAAACCAACAAATAGGTTTAAAAATGTTATTAAAAATTATTAACAATTGCGCTTCCTTTGAACTTTGTTATGGGGTGACTCATAAATTAGATGAAAAGTAGTATAAATATTGGTTAGTTGATAGGTAGATTGATTGAAGATGTATGAAAAAAATTGGTCATGTGAATGCTTGATCTTGCCGGTAGTGTGAAGCAATATACTTTCCGAACAGTCTTGCAATTTCTGTGAGATTTTTTCCTGTAATTCTTTTCTGTTCTTATTTTACATAAATTGGCAAGACAGAGAAGTGCAATTTAGTTTTTGCTAAACAGGGAGAATCCAAACAGGGAATAAATAGAGACAATATAAAGCTTCATTGACAAACCAAGAATTGTTTTCCATAGTGTGCAAGGACTATACATCACACATCTTCAGTTGGAAGAATAAATTATTCCTTTTGCCTGTGACTGCCAACTTCGTAGTCATCTATTGTAGTTATGAATCTATTTGCAGACTGATCCTTAAACATTGGCAGTTACTAGTAATACTATGACTAAAAAGCTTCGTTTTGTGTGAACACAGTTATTATGTTTTGTGGATTGTGGTTCATGACTTTGCACATTGTGGAAAGATACCCAATTTAAGTTTATTCAACGAATCATGATTAAGCAAACCAAGGCTTAGCATACTGTATCAGTCCTTATGCTAACATGAGAAATGTCTCTAACTAATCAAACCTGTTTTTGTTTTCAGATTCTTCTCTGCATAAATTCACCCTTCTTTGAAGTGTATCAAACTGTTTTAAGTCCTATGCAACAGCATGTAGCTCTCATAGGAACAAAAGGACTAATGGTGTTGGAGTTACCTAAACGTTGGGGAAAGAATTCTGAATTTGAAGGTGGAAAATCAACCATTAATTGTAGGTATGTAGAATTTCCATTCATCTTGATTATCAGCTTTAGAATCACCTAAGATTGCTTTATCATTTCTCTTTTTCTGTCATGTTGAGTGCCTCAAGACTATTGTTATTATGTAGTCGTGCCACTGGATAGAAGTTTGTTTGCCAATGTTCTCCTGTCCAATATTTAAAGAGACCTTTTTCAGTTATGCAGGTTATTTAATAACATCTCCAAGGTGGGAATCAAACTGACAAGACTGGAGATGCAGCAGTGTAATCCATTCCCCTCCTGACATCACATACATATACAGAGGCAGCGATTGGATTGTGTTGTTTTGGTCACTGCTATCTTGTCTTTTTTGACTCCTCCTGTGAACATTGCTGATTTGCATTATGAAAAGCAGTAGTTCAGACTGCTTCAAGCAGGTGCCCGAGGGTTAGTGAGGATAACCCTTGTTAGACTTGACCTAAAGTCCAGCTGTGGATATTTCAGACCCTGGAGTAGTGTATCTTAGTGCTACATTTGCCTTGCTTTGTCTGGATCATCACAGGGAGTTTTGCTTTGGAAATGGTTCATCATTTCAGTTATATTTACTTACAGTATGGAGGTAGATGCTAAAGGTTTCAATGAAAAAGCAAGTGTGTAGAAACATTTCTACACAAAATTCTCCTATTTTCTATTCTCCAAAGCACCCAAAGGCAGGACAAGAAGCAATGGGTGGAAACTAATCAAGGAGAGAAGCAACTTAGAACTAAGGAGAAATTTCCTGACAGTTAGAACAATTAATCAGTGGAACAACTTGCCTCCAGAAGTTGTGAATGCTCCAACACTGGAAGTTTTTAAGAAGATGTTAGATAACTATTTGTCTGAAGTGGTGTAGGGTTTCCTGCCTAAGCGGGGTTGGACTAGAAGACTGTTCTATTCTATTCTATTCTATTCTATTCTATTCTATTCTATTCTATTCTATTCTATTCTATTCTATTCTATTCTATTCTATTCTATTCTATTTTCTGTTCTATTTTCTATTCTATTCTATTCTATTTTCTATTCTATTCTATTCTGAGAAAATTTCTCATGAAAATGTTCTGGAAAGCAGTTTGGGACTTGAGAGGGAACATGAGATTGAGGTTGCAGGGAAATTTTTTAATAGAAGTTAACTGGGAAAGCAGTCAGAAAAATATCAAGCCATTCTAATTCTGTCTCTGACATAGCAGAGCCATAGAATTAGCAGGTTGGCCTGCAAAAGTCAATGGATAAATCTTTTCATAGCATAGTCATTGTAAACATGTAAGCTGCTGGTTAAAGCATTGGAACAGATGAATGAATGGTAGATCTTTTGTGGCTGAAATGCAAACATGTGTTTTCCAGCACTATACCTATTGCTGAAAGGTTCTTCACAAGTTCATCATCTCTGACCCTGAAGCATGCTGCTTGGTACCCCAGTGAGACGCTGGAGCCCCATGTTGTGCTATTAACATCCGACAACACAATAAGGTAACCTTTTCTTGCTCTGAATCGATTGCATTTAAGAGAGTTATAACTCCAAAGAAACATAAAAACAGATCTCAACAAGGCCATCTCTGGTTTTGTATGGATACTTTTGCTGCTGCTGCCAACAACAACAAAAAAATCCAATATGGAAAATTATTTACCGTAATTGAAATATAAACTTGCAGTTATTCAGTCTGAAGAAATAATCATGTGGGAAGTTTTGTTGTTCATTAAAAACTTTTCTTTGTTTAATAGGATTTATAGTTTGAGTTCACCCCAGACACCTGTGAAAATGATAACACTTTCAGATGCTGATGAGGAAACATTGAGACTTAATAAGGGGTAAGATTGAATCTTCCTCCTCTCCAGGCATGCTCAGCTATTATTTGTTTATCTGGAAACTGGATCTGTGTTTAGAGTCACTGCAGATTAAAGTCTCTCTCTGCCTTTTCTGCTTCAGGAGAACATATACAGCGTTGATAGGAGAGACTGCAGTGGCATTTGACTTTGGACCTCTAGCGGTACTTCCTAAGAATGTAACTGGACAGAGAGAGAAAGAGGATGTGCTGGCATATCCTATGTATATCCTGTATGAAAATGGAGAGACGTTTCTGATCTACATTAATCTCTTGCACAGGTAAAGACTTGGTTGAGAAAGTTCACTTAGTGGCATTAGGTTTGCCTATCTGCACTGGAGAGTACGTTTTCAAATATAGGAGGTTATAAAGGCACTGAGTGAAAAATAAAATTGTTTTAAAAGGCTGAATGGAAATAACTCTTTCTAAATAACGCATTTCATCTTCTGGTACTGTGCCTCTAGCTATTCAAATATTCTCTCATTGGGTTAACATTTAGGGCACTACAGTGAAACTGATGGACAGTCAAGAGGGTTTGCATACAATGCAAGGGAAATACATGGAGGATGTTTCATGGTTATGAATAAAGCAACAATATTATGACACCTAGAAAGTCTGATTAATTACATTTGATTTGTTTAAAGAAGGAAGCATTTTAAGTATTTTCCAGTCTGTCCCTAGAAGTGCTTAGAACTAAGTCATTTATCTGAAGTTTGGCTCAAGTTATTGCTTCCAGGAGTGACATTATATTAGATTTTTTATAAAATATAAGATTTTTTTGTTCTCAGAATAAATATTAAATATGTGAGACCATGGAACATTCTTAGCTCCTGGTAGTTCAAGTAACTCAATTTTTGCAGCAAACAGTGAAAAGTTTCTTTTATGAAGCAGTTAGTTTGGTTTATTTGGCAGGACAGTGATGATAAAAGTTAATGCTATTAAACAGCTTCCCACTCGTCTTGAAATTGTTATTCCAGCACCAGTAACCTTGGCAAGCTGCTAGGCCCATTGCCGATGTATCCTGCAGCTGAAGACAATTATGGCTACGATGCTTGTGCAGTTCTCTGCCTTCCCTGTGTTCCTAACATCCTAGTGATTGCTACTGAATCGGGGATGCTTTATCATTGTGTGGTACTAGACGGAGAAGAAGATGATGAACAGATGGTATGTTACTGCTACAGTCTGCACTTTTGAGAAAAAGTGTTGATATATGGGAGGAATCTCTAGTTCAGTGGTAAAACAAAACGTTCTGCATGCAGTAAACTCGTAACATTGTCCAGATGAAAGAATCAAATTTTAATCAATAGAACAGATCCATGCCTGAGCACCTCAAAAATAGCTTTTTCTTCCAGAAACAGTCTGGGCTAGAGGGTGAAATGGCCTGATTATAAATCCCTTAAAACATTTGTGTATATTTTTAGGCATGTGACTGCAGAAGAGGTCATTTGCTGTATTTCCAGATTTCTTATAGCGATCTTGCATATTAATTTGAGGTATAATAAACAGTGTAGTGTTACAATATAACCTTCTAGTGATTGTGAGTAGCCAGCCCATAGGTTGCATATTGCTCCCCAGCTCTTTTCACTGCTGTAATTCAGTAATAAAATGGATGACTTTCAGTTTCATAATTTTGACATTTGGATGTCTTTCAGAGAGGCATTAGAATAATTTGGAAACCCTCCTTCTGTCACCTTCTTTCTTAATCTGTTCACCCCAGGTTTAAATAATATGCTAAAGTCCTTGGGTGTGCCCCTTCTAGGGAAACTAGATAGAAGATTGAGGGACTGAGAAGTAGCTTCTGCCTTCTCCAGTGTTTTCCATCGCTGCCTTACAGTTATATTGCTGTGCAGAGTTGACTTCAAACACAAACAGTTTGAAATGTGTGATCTCTATCCAAGAAATATGTTTTATCCTAACCATTCAAGAGGCTGCTGGAAAGGGGAGAATGTACCCTTGACAGACATTTAAACTGATTGATTACTGATTGAAGTTAAAGTGAGTTCCACTCAATGCCGTTCTGCTCCATGTCCATGGAATAATACTTCTAAGTCAGGGGTGTCAAACTCGATTTCATTGAGGGCCACATCAGGATTGTGTTTGACCTCGAAGGGCGGGGGGGGGGCTTGTCCAGTGGGCGTGTCCAGAGCTCCATTTTCAGCCGCAACGGCATCCTGCAGCCCTCTGTCAGCAAAAGCAGAGCTCAGGTGGGCCGCGCCCTCCCTGGCCACGTCCCCCCGGCCCATGGGTTGGATCTGGCCCGTGGGGTGCTTAGATCTGGCCCGCGGGGTTGCCCTGGAAACAGCGAAGGACCGGACCACAGTGCCTCTGTCAGCAAAAACGGAGCTCGGGAGGGCCGAGCTCCGTTCCTAACCGGCTCAAGGTTGACTCAGCCTTCCAACCTTCTGAGATTGGCAAAATGAGGACCCAGATTGTTGGAGGCAACATACAAATAATGCTTATATTGTAAACTTCCCAGATAGTGCTGTAAAGCGCTTTGGGGCAGTATATAAGACTATATGCTATTGCTATTAACCCAATGTGTCTCAAGGGAATCATGACCTGAAAAATGTTAATATAATAATTCCATTTTCCCTGCAGTCTGTCAAGTCTTGGGATTCCAGAACTGACCTCATTCCATCACTCTATGTGTTTGAGTGTGTTGAATTGGAACTTGCTCTGAGACTAGCTTCCAGAGAAGGGGAAGAACCTATAGAGTCAGATTTCACCTGTCCAATGAAATTGCACAGAGGTAAGAACACGGGCCATTACTTCCATTATATTTGTTCTCTTTCACCTTGTCCATTTAATATCTGATAAACCTGCCTTTTAGGGCATATAACAAAATATTTTTTTTTTAAAAAAAATACACATCTGGAAAGCTCTAGCATTATACCAGGCGCAGGGAAGTTTAAAATCCTGGTTAATTCTAATGTTGGCTGGATGATCTTATAGAACAATTGAGACAATAATAAGTCGAGTTGCAAATGTGACCTTGAAATGGTATTCTTATACAACTTAATGTGGGCTTAGCTGAACACAGTAGATTGTTTAAGTAGAGAAGCACAGCATTGTACTGTGAGTCACTGAAAGAATGTAAAGTATGTATGTAAAGATATAAGGCAAATATCTATAGAGTTTATGTTTTGAGCAGTAATGGCAATGTAATGGTATTTTTTAGATATAGTCAAAGCAAAATTGTTTCTGTAAATCCCTTGCCTTATTTTTCAAGTTGTTTTACTATATAATCATGAGCAACTGAAGTGTTGGGAGATGATGGAACTGCTTCATATAAGAAACCTGGCAGATTTCCATTTTTTTTAAAAAAAAACCTCATCATCATGTTCATGCGGTGTGAAATCTGTCTTGTGTCAATTTGGTCATCAATTAATACAAACCATGCTTATGTTTCTCAGATCCCAAATGCTCTTCTCGCTACCACTGCACACATGATGCTGGTGTACATAGTATTGGACTCCCCTGGATCAACAAACTGCACAAATTCCTTGGTTCTAGTAAGTAACTTTGTCCTGGCTTGTAATTCGGTTTTTCTTAAAAATATAAATTTAGGTTCTTGCCATTGCCTTCAGTTTAACATATAGTAAAAAGGTAAGATATTGATGTGTTCATAACTAGCCTTCAAATTTGGTGGCTTCTACTCTTTGGAGTGCTCTCTCACTGATATTTGGGAAGCAAATACTGCTATATTTTCTAGCAGTATGTCTGTTTTGGATCAGACCTTTCTGTGAGAACTCGTTTTTCCTAAATGTATTTTTTCCTCCCTTTTATAATGCATAGTTCATATGTACCATATATATATATATTTATAAATGCTTTTACGTTACAAATTTATTTTGTTTTCATCTTTGTGTTTTAACACAGAAATGTGATATAAAAATATATCAAATGAATAGTAGTTTGTGGTGATATCTGAATTCTGCAAATTGGAATTAGTCTTGTGTATTAAATTAATGGACTTGCTTTTCAGACGAAGAAGACAAAGACAGTTTACAGGAGCTTGGGGCAGAACAGAAGTGCTTTGTGGAGCATATCCTGTGTACCAAGCCTCTACCATGCAGGTAGGAGCCAGTGTGGCTTCCACCTTTTCTCCAATTGATGTTCTTCATGCAGCTTATCTTTGGAGACCTTTGCTCAATAACTGTTACAGATAGTTGTTGTAACATATGAAACAGTGAAGAGTATGTTGGCTTTGTTAATAATTTTGTACATGTGTTTGGGATAGAAACTGGGAGGGGGGGGGTCATGTGTACTGCATTTACCATGCTCAAGTAGAGTTGTATGTTATAGGAAAAATAATGTTCAAGAGAATCGTTGTAGGTTGGATCTTTCATTTTATATATTTAAATGTCTTAGTCCCCAACTTTACACTCTTCAGATATGTTGGATTGTAACCTTCATTTTTTGGGCATGAAGAGTGATTGTGCTGATTAGGGATGATGAAGGTTGTAATCATGGTACATACCTGGCTACTTGAGATACTGTCTCCAGTTGTATTTTTTCTTTTACTTTTAAGCATCCCAGAGTTATTGTGCTTATAAATTATATAAATAAATGATAAGTGTCCCAGAGCCATGGTGATCTGAGAATTGTATAAATAAACAAATACAGTTGTCAAACAATTGGTTAGGAAGGATTGTGCTAGAAAAAATGAAGGCAATAAGTCACTTCCAGGACTCGTGAACTGAACGTGCCTGGAATCCAGAAATAATCACCTAAATCTTTTTAAGAAGCAGGCAGTACATGTGGGTCATACAGCCCATCCAGTTGGAGTTAAATAGCTTCCCATAGAGAGGAAGAAGCTTTTGCCTTTTAGTCTGAATATAGTAAAGACGGCTGTTCTTCTGCCACTAAGACTGCCAGAACTTTTAAAGAGATATTTTGTTCCTGTAGACAACCTGCTGCAATTAGAGGGTTCTGGATTGTCTCGGATATTCTGGGCCCTACAATGGTTTGCATCACCAGGACCTATGAATGCATTACCAGGCCTCTTCTGTAAGTATGAAGCCATTTATAATCTATCCCCGAGTCATATTTACTTTAAGTTTTCCACAAGTGAAAAGCATTGCTGTTTACACGTGCATTCATAGATTATAAATATATTATTATTTTTCTTGGCTTTGCTTAAATTTTAGACCAGTGTTTCTTAACCTTGGCAACTTTAAGACAGGAGGGCTTCAACTCCCAGAATTCCCATGTATGCTGGCTGAGGAATTCTGGGAGTTGAAGTCCCCCGCCATAAAGTTTCCAAAATTGAGAAACACTGTTTTAGATTGAGGTGGCTTGTTCCACAAATCTTAATCAAGGTTACCCACAGATTCAAATGCAGTATTAAAGAGTTAAATCAACCGTAATCATTGCTTCACATTTAGAAGTACTCCTCAGATTACATATAGTGGATTCAGATTTTGGTTGACATGGATTTTTAGATTTCCTTGTTTCAATTACATTACCTTGTTCTTGAAAGCATATCTGTTTTTCCTTATATATCTGTTGTTTGGCTAACTCCTTTGTGATATGCTTGCTGGCACCAGCTCTCATTGAACTTGAATTCTTTTAAGTACTTCTGGAGACAATAACCTTTATATGCTCGGCTTTTGTTTAAAATATCTATGAAGTATAGTATTTTAGTGAAGGTCTGCAAAATTCATGGCCTATAACCAATAGCTCAATAACTTTGTAGCCTGTTCAAAACAGAAGTAATGGCGCGTCTCTGCTGCTTCCTGCAATAATACAAATGGAAAATATATGTCTTTTTCCTGGTTTCCAGATTGATTCTATCTCATAGTAAAAGAACATTGTCTCCCCCAAACTAGGCTTAACCATTTATCTTGCTGTGATTTCCTGGAAAAATCCAGTCTGGAAGAAAAATAGATATAAGAATGTTTTACTGGAGAGTGTGTTGGATGAAAAAGAAAGGGATGAATTTTCCTTCTATTGCAATATTGCAGTGTTTTTTGCCAGCATCTTACCTACAGGGAGGGGGAAAAAACCCACTTTGATTTCTTTAATCTGTTCTCATAGAAAAGAGGGAAACTCTCCTTAGTGGGTTCTTCCTAGAAACATTAGCAGCAAGGTATAACATTGAATAAGCCTCTCTTTCTGACATTTTCTGCATGAGAGTTATGGATAGGAAGGGCCAATGGCAATACAAGCCATTTTTTTTGACAATGGTAGGAGGGTTATAAATATCCAAGGAACTTACTGAAAAGGAGAAAAAAGAAGGCAGAGAAGAATCGTTGATATTAATAGATGCCTGACCTTCGTTTTGACAGTTCCACAGTCCACCCAACGTGCCCTCCGCTTCTGTGCACCAAGGAAGAGCCACAGACGTCTACCACACCTCTCCGCATCCTAGCTGAATCACAGGACTCCTTTGAGAGACATATCCGGAACATCTTGTGTCGCACCTCTGCAAATCCATTGTTGCTGAAGTACATCTTTCTCTTTGTGGAAAACCAATTTCACATAAAGTGGATTTTTTGTTGTTGTTACTTTGCTGCTTTTCCTCACCGATGTGCTAAGATAGCACAAGGTTTCCATGCCTTGGGGAGAGCTTGTGTGTTGTTGCTTGTTCTTTGTTTTGGCTGTTGGTTCTCATTGCTGCAATTGACAAACTGCATCGTTTGGGATGGACCACCAAAGCTTGATCTTTTCAGTGGACTCATGATCAGACTTTTCTTTTTCTGGCTGAAAATCTCCCATTCTGTATTTGGCTGTTTTTGCATCTTTTCTGCTATTGCCCTAAATCTGTTATTCTTCTTTCATGCAAGGCTGGTAAGAGATTCAGAGAATACAAGCCATCTTGCTGGTTCCCACTGAATTATTACGCTCGTAGAGTAGTGTCTTCTGGTTGACTAAGGGATGGGGGAATTGATTAGGGAGCTTTATCAAACATTGATTTGAATATTCTTTGCTCTCTTTGAGTACTTTAGATGAGGTGCTCAATGTCTGTCTCTGTCTGTCTGTCTGTCTGTCTATCTATCTATCTATCTATCTATCTATCTATCTATCTATCTATCTATCTATCTATCATCTATCTATCTATCTATCTATCTATCTCTATCATCTATTTCATACCTTCTAACTGCCCATCTCCCTCAGAGGAGATGTTTATATATATATGTTTGCCATGCAAATGCATCCTTTTCCAAGCTTGGATGTCCCATGTTTGCTTTTTTTTTTAAAGAGCTGCAGATAAAGAGTCTTCCCCTCCCCCAGAAGAATGCCTTCAGCTTCTAAGCAGAGCCACACAAGTTTTCCGGGAAGAATATATTCTAAAACAGGACTTGGCTCGAGAAGAAATCCAGCGAAGGTAACCGTGGCTCTTTGTTTCTAAATTTCTAAATTCTAAACGTAGAAAGTCATTTCAGCATTTTCTTACAGTGATTAAAATGAGGGTTTTTAGGTCTTAAAGAGTCTGCTGCCCTAAACAAAATAGAGAATAATTCAAAGTGCCACTAAATTTTTTTATTGGATCCAATGTTTCAAAAAAGGGCACTTAAATGATTTGCAACATGTGTATAACAATATTTCTAAAAATGAACAATTCTGCCTGTTATCAAAAAACTTCAGTAAAAGTCTAAAATTGAATTTTGAATCTTTTATTTACTGCCTGCCCTAGTCTTGATTTTCTGCTGATTTAAGTGTAATACAACTGATAAACCTACACATTACTTTAAAAAATAATCTGTATTATTCTGAGAAAAGCATTTATTCTGCTTCCCCAGTGATTTATTTATCTAACACACACTACAAATGAAAAGAAATCCCATTTTCTCCGCATTAACTATACCTAATGTTTCTACATTTTTCTGTCCTTGGAATAGAAGAGTTAATAGTGGTTTTTGAATATTTTAATTTCCTTTAAATATTAAAGCCTTAGGTGTTTATCTTCTGCAATAGTGGTTAGAGGAAAACAAAATATGCACAGATTGAGGCATTGTTTCCTGTCTAACCTTTAAATCTTTTCTCCGCCTCAGAGTGAAATTGCTGCGTGAACAGAAAAAAAAACAGCTGGACGATCTAAGCTGCTGTCGAGAAGAAAGGTAAAGGCCAACCTATTTGTGAGCCGTCCCTCCTGTCCTCCCCTTTATTGATTTAAACCATGTAACTTTTATTTCTTAGCCAAAAAGAATCTTAGAATGACTTGTTATTTGAACAGGACAATATGTACTACTTTTAGGGCTTAGAGTCTAAATGACAGACACGGAATTGGAGGTGAATGTTAGGAGAAACAAGTTCAGCATGAGTTCTCACTGCTACCGGTAGTTCTTTGTCCAGCTGCAACACAAGCCGTTCATTTAACTGTATGGAATAGCTGCCACCAATGACAGTTATGAGAGATCCAAAATTGATTAATTTCAGGACAAGAAAATTGTCTCATATAGATGGAATGGTTTAGACTTTAGAGCAAAACTACACAAAGAATTATGATGGTTTTTCTGGTTCCAAGTACTCGATTGTCCCATGGAAGTAGCAAAAGTCAATGATTCAGAATATTCTCGTACAGAAAGTATTTCAGATTCACACACATTCAATAGCTCGAATAGCTTGGGTTATAGGTGATTATGGAGATCTTCAAATCACCCAGGTCATGGTTGTCCCAAAGGTGCTTTTCCAAAAGGCAATGAGTCATTCGGGGGGGGGGGTGTTCCTTGAAAATGTTTCACTTGTCATCAAGAAGTGGAACTGAAGAAGCTCCCTGGATGAGAAGTGAAACTTTTTCAAAGAAAAAAACCAAGGAAGTCCAGTTGCCCTTTGGAAAAGTACCTTTGGGACTTGGGTTGTAGAGTTGCAAAAACCCATTTGTGCATGATTTTGGAGAGCTGCTGCCATATATTAATAGGTACTACTGAACAAGACAAATTCACCTATCTTAGACTGGGAGGGCCAGGCATTATAGGGAGCAATTGGTACGACTACTGACCCAGGTTGCTGAATCTCAACCTGGTTACTTAATTAAACCATTTTCTGAGGTGGTAAAACTGAACTGTACACTAACCAGATTGTTCATACAACTTGCTAAACTATGAAATAATCTGCTGGGTGAAAGATTCTAACCATTGTCCATGGTGGCAAAGAATCTGAGGTTCATGGGAGGAAGCTTCTGTCTTTAAGTTTCACAGTAAACAAAGGAACGCATAGGGTAGAGAACCTATTTCTTCTCCCACCCCAAGAATTGTAATTCCTACGAAGGAAGTTGTATGCTAGCGTTTAAGGAAGCCTTATGTTGCTCAGTCCAGGCATAGGGGAAAGCTTAGTTTGTTGAGTTTATTGTGTTTGGACGGATGCTTTTGGACCTTTTCCTTTTTCCTCTTTAACATTACCAGGCCTAACATTTAGCTCCTTTTAGGTGAAACTTAAGTCAAGTTGTACATTCTGTATTTTAGTGCTCTTCTGGTTCCTCATAGATGCTGCTACTAGGGATCATAGTTGATTTGCAATGAATGTATCCATTAGAAACTGAATGAAATTACTCAAGGAATAAATACATTTTGTGTATTATAATGCTGTAATGTGTAAAAAAAACAAAGATGTGCTGCTGTCCTGAAAATAACATTTTGTTTTCTCATAAAGGAAAAGCTTGAGGGAGATGGCAGAGCGTTTGGCTGACAAATATGAAGAAGCCAAAGAGAAACAAGAGGATATTGTGAACAGGTGAGGATATCTTACTATAGGCTCTTCTGATTAGCTGAAGTAACGGCAATTATCTAACTTCTTGCTAAAGAAACTGTTGTAGACTTGCTTAGAAGCCCAGTCATTAAACTGAACTACTTTCTAAATTATAATACATGTGTTCATAGAAGAAAGCCAAGTTTACAGAAAGGCAGTTGCAGGCTGCACACCTAGCAAAATGAAAATGGATACGCAGTTTTACCTCTGGAACTGTTTCACTTAAATACCAGATAAACATACTGGGTTCACAGATTCTGCCAAGTCAAACCAAAGTCAATTATTATCGTTGAGCTCAATGAAAATTGCTTTAGCAGTGTTTAGCTTTTTAGAAAAAAGGGGCTGCTAGTTTTCTAAAAAGTACTTAGTACTGTACTATTGTACCTCTTTTTCCTTGTCAAACATCAAACAGAGTAACCAATAAGTCTGCTAATATTTAATTAGCAAAATGAAACTAATTTACTTTTGAACAAAAGTGTACATCACACCTCACCAAATAAGAAACTAAAATCTACAAGTAAATTTGAAAGGAATGGTTATATATTGTACAAGTGTAGCACTATTCTGAGAAGATATTTAGTTATGTAGTCTGAAAATGCATAGCAAATCCCCACCTCAACTGCCCCTTGTTAGAAACCTGACATTCTTTTTGTGGCTACAGGATGAAGAAAGTTCTCCGTAGTTTCCACTCACAGCTGCCTGTCCTGTCAGATAGTGAAAAGGATATGAAGAAGGAGCTACAAACAATACAAGAACAACTGCGGCATTTAGGCAATGCTATCAAACAGGCAAGTGGCTTCTCATTTCTAAAAACATATCTAGAAAAATAAAATGAGGGGTCCTTGCTGCTCTGAGCTTGCTTGTTATTCTGCAGACATTTCATTACCCTAACTAGGTAACATCATCAGTGCTAGTAAGGAGTGCTGTTTGTTGTCAGTTTATATTCTGGTATCTTGCCTGTCTCTGTGGGTGGGGGCGGTCTGAGAGCTTTTTTTGGTCGGGCTGTTTACTGATGGCTCTTTGGCAGTTTCTTGATTGGGGTATTGCTTACTTGATTGTTGGTCTGAAGTTAACCTAGGAGTCAATCTATTCTATGCTAATCTGAGTGCTGATTACTGGTGGAGAGGTACTGGAGACTTTTCCCCTTTTGGGCTGGTTGATTATCTCTTTTTGCAGATGTTGTTAATGTCTATGTGTCTATTGAGGGCTGATTTGTCAGAGTGCCAGGCTTCTAGAAATTCCCTGGCATTTTTGGACTTGGCCTGATCTAGGATTGTCACATTTTCTCAATTGAAACTATGGTTAAATCTGTCTATATGTTGTGAAATTAAAGAATTTTCGTCATGTCTTCTGCCTGCCAGTTGGTGTTTATGGATGCATTCTGCCAGTCTTCTGCCTGTTAGTCTATACCAGGGGTGTCAAACTTGTGTTGTCATGGTGTCGTCACGTGATGTATTGCAACTTTTCCCCCCTTTGCTAAACCAGGCATGGGCAGTGCACGACACATCGGTCCCATGGGGCCGTGAGTTTGACACCCCTGGTCTACATAGTGATTGTTGCAGTTCTTACATTGTTCTTACTGCAACAACAAAACAGCTAGGGAATTTCTAGAAGCCTGGCTCTCTGACAAATCAGCCACCAGTAATCAGCTCTCAGATCAGCATAGATTAACTCCAAGGTTAACTTCAGACCAACAATCAAGAAAGCAATACCCCAATCAAGAAACTGCCAAAGAGCCATCAGTAAACAGCCCAACCAAAGAATCTAAGACCACCCACACCCACACAGACAGGCAACTCACCAGAATATAAACTGACAGCAAACAGCACTCCTTACTAGCACTGATTACGTTACCTAGTTAGGGTAATGAAACGTCTGCAAGATAACAAGCTCAGAGAGCACCAAGTACCCCTCATTTCAACCCTGAGCTACAAATATTCTCCTTTATGAAAACAATAAAAGTAACTTTTGAGGTGTTTCTCCATATTGCTTCCCTGTACTCTAGGTTAAAATGAAAAACGATTACCAGCAGAGAAAAATGGAGAAGGGAAATAGTCCACACAAGCCAAGCATCAACCTCAGCACCAATCAGAGGAAATGTATCCAAGCTGTTCTGAAAGAGGAGTGAGTCAATTGCTTGCTGAACTAAATGATTATTTTCTTGCATAATTAATATTTGACTAATGGCAAATGCATGCATGATGCACAGGCTTCCATCTTGGTTGAGTTTCTAGGCTGCTGACAGCTGCTATACTAACGCTGTAAGTGTTATGTTCTGGCCAGAGTTCTAAATATATGTGTGTTTACCAGCTTTGTGAGAGTGACAGACAACCTCCCCCCCTCTCCCCAAAAAAAATTATATTTCCAGTAAGAGGAAGGCAATTTGTGAGACTAGGTATTAGTTATATATAAAAAATTACTGGACTAACCAAAATACATCAAATTTAAAGGTTTAAATTACAAACTCTCTTTCTTACTACCCTTGCTCAATACTGAGATAAAGAAAACATTTTTTTTTTCTTTCAGGGGAGAACACATTCAGGAGATGGTGAAACAAATAAATGACATCAGGAATCATGTCACCTTTTAGTCGTCAGATTAAAGACTTACATTTTTGGAATATTAAACATAACCAACTGCCTTTTTCCTAATTTATAAACTGAACTATTTTTACAAAAAGCCACTATTAAATACTCGTTAGAGGATGCATCTGATTATAACACACGTTGCAGCATTCTACAGAAGGCATGATGCTAAAGACATTGACTTCCGCCCTTTTGATACTTTGTGGGGGAAAATAAGGAAACTTTTTACTTGTGACTTCAACTTAAATATATGTTTGTGATAACACACTGTTCATTTCAAAATAAAAATCAATACAACCACTGTATATATCTTTCCATATAGATCATCTTCTGAGCTAACTGTATGAACCCTTCTTAGATCATCAATACAATACATTTAAATAGAAAGAAGGTATGAAAAGAATTGCAAGACTTTTCTCCTTTAATTTGGAACACTTTTGCAGGATACACCTCCAATACAGTTAACAAATGGTTACATTTTTTAATTCAAAATAGACAGGATAATTTTACATCCACAGTTTCACAGGACACCAGTGGCTTTTGCTGGAATGCAATATAATTCCAAAAGTGTGGAATTTGAAGGCTAATTTTTTTTTTTAAGTAAGGGGCTTTATAGATTACTTTACCCATCTCCCACCCTTATCCTTGGCCACACTATGTTGTTAGAAGCTATATAGTTATGCCATAGGACATACAAAAGTGAAAGTAAACCATTTGACATGTTGGAAGAACCTATTGTGCACATATTAAGACTGTACAAGTCTTCCAGTAATTCTTTGACCTTTTAGTATACATTTTGCATACAAAAGGACTGTATAGGTATACAGAACAGAGCCAGCCTTACTGTTCTTTCCTCTCATTTTGCACACAATCCCTGTTTAAATCAGTACTGGTCACTGCATTATATCTATTTGTAGTAGCTAAGCCTTTGAATGAGAGAACTGAAAACTAATGGCATAAATTAATTATTCCATTACATTAAAAAAGTCAGAGTCATACAGCCTTTAAAAAAAAGTTAATTATGAAAGCAATTCATTTTCAAGATCAATTTTGAAAAATGAGGATTTTCTGCCATTAAAACAAATTTTCCCTTTTTAAAAATTTGTGTGAACTAGCAGCATATTATTATTCTCAGGTTTGTAGACTTGTGGATTTACAATATTACATTGTCAATATTTGTTTAATTATATGTATAAATTTTAAATGTAGTACTACAGATCTATCTTCCTTGCGTTTTCTTCCACAATAGTTTATTTCTTTCCCCAATGATTCTGAAATACTAGGCTTCAGGATGAATAGCAGAACAGCACTTGGTCGCTATGCTAAAGAGAATATTATACGTCTGGTTCGTGGTATAATTCTTTCATTATGTATATCATAGCTAATCTCACCACTTAGAGATTATAGCATTGCCTCCCAATTAACACAACACGTGGTTTTTAGCCAATTTAATACAAATGCTTAGATGAGATTGACCATATTTGGCAGAGGTCTTTGAAAATGCTCCTTTCCCAAAAGGAAAGCCACCTTTGCTCAAATTTAATGATGCACTAATTGCATGAGCAGGATTAAGGAAGAAGGGTTCATTTCTAATACGATATTAAAGATGCAAAGAAACATGCTAATGAACTTCATTAGAATAAGCTCTTCATTTCTAAGAATAAGTCCACTTATATTTTCCCTGCAATGCTTTTCTTTTTTTTTTTCTAGCCAGCAGATTGAAACAGACTGGATTCCAGCAAATGCTTTTTGATTTTGTACCAGTTACATAGTTAGAACTTACATGGAATCAAGTTGCCCCCCCCTCTTCCTCCTCCTCACCTCGATTACTATCCAGAAAACCTGAAACAGATAAACTCAGTTGCCCACCCAAAAAGTAAAATAGAGCGATAGCTTTCTTTCAACAATGGGAAAGTACTCAAGCTGCTCACACCGATCTACAAACTAGATATTGGATCAATACTTGCTTGTTCAAGAAGCAAGTAATAATAAACATGATTAAATTAGATTGATTCTGGTCTTTAGAAAATGAATGTCATAACTGATAGTTACTCTCATGAACACTTGCTTGCAACTTCATTAGCCCATTTCAGCACTGATCTGTTCAACTACTGCTTGACCACAAGAATAAAAATCCAATAGAAATACAGATCAAACACATTTTATCTACTTTACACTCATCCTATTTAAAACAGTTCCTAGGAGTTTATAAACTCTTATTGGAACCCAGGTAATCATGCAGCCTCCTGACTGGAAAAAATTTAATAATTTAATTTTAATTAAATTATTTTAAAAGTTCAATTTTAAATTTAGAGAAGCATCTTCCTTTTCCCTCAGAGTTGGATCACAGCAAATCAGTTGCATTTGGGTTCTGCTGGAACCCTTCTATTATGGAGTTTAATGCATCTTGCATTAAATTGTAAGTCCAGAACAAGATTTTCCAGACCTGTATCATGAGCTTTTCAAGAGAAGCATTCAGTCCAAACATAAACATAACTGCAGCTTCACAAACATTTCCTATCTGAGGTGTTGCAGCATTATCTTAAATGTATAATTTTAAACCCAATCTTTAAACAAATACAAAGCAAAAGGCCTTTTAGAACACAGGTGTCAAACCTGCCACGTCATGTTGCTGTCATGCGACGTTTTTCCCATTCGCAGAGCTGGGGTGGGCATGGCCTGCGGGCCCCCAGTTTGACACTCCTGTTCTAGAATCTGGGTAGAGATTCGCAAAACACCTCTGTACTATAAGTATGACACGGCTTAGGTTTTTTACGCCATGGTAATCAAATGTGTATTGATAAATGTGATTAACTCAAGTCCATGTATTTCAGTGAGAAAAGTGTAATGCTGGATCCAGCCATATGTGGATATTGTGCAATGTAGCTTTTTTTGGGGGGGGGGGGAGGAGTAATGAGAGATACTAAAGCAATTTATTTTCATTTGTTTTTCTTTCGATGAAGATTAACCTTCACTTCCCTGACCTTTGTGTCTTAACAATTTAGGTGACTTATTTCCCCATTCTAATTATCCATTTCCCCCCTGTGCCTTAGGTTCTTTTTGGAAAATTTGCAGCCTTCCCTCTAATCCTCTTCTGCCCATATTCTGCCCATGTTTTTAGTTGGGGGCTCTTCCAGCACAACATTCAAGGTACAAAAAAATGTACTGAGCTAGAAAAACCCAAAATCCAGTGTCCTGCAAATAAATTCATATTTTAATATAAAATATTAATACAATATACTATTTTCCCCTTCTGCCCAACTTGCTATTGTAACTTCACTCCAAAAAATTTGGGGTGGGATGGGAGGAGACGATTTTCAGCAACTACTTTCATCACAGTATTTTAACAGGGTATGGATGAGAGGGAGGGAGGGAATGCCGTATTCCAGGATCACGGGGGGGGGGGGACAAGGAG
>QLTV01004426.1:189442-215541 GCA_003457575.1 Thermophis baileyi | reverse complement strand
GTGCTTCTTGAAACCAGTAAACCCAAACCAGGTGTGTGTTTTTAAAGGGCAGGACAGCTGTCAGCAACACATCCAATATCATCACACTGATTGGAGTCAAGGTTGGCTCACTCCTGGCTCCAATTAGCTCTTGGAGAAGTCATTAGGCTAGGGGCTCACATACTTTTTCCTCCCTGCACTGTGAATGTTTACATGTTATGTTCAATTAAACCATGGCAACATCTAATGTTTGTGTAGTATTATTTTAAGCAGACTGTGTTTTCTATTGTTGTGACTTAGATGACATTCAGAGCACATTTTATGACCAATTCGTGCAAAACTCCACGTAATCCCAAGGGGTTCACATACTTTTTCTTGCAACTGTAGCTTTTATGTACATTGAGAGCTTATGCACCGAAGACAAATTCCTTGTGTGTCCAATCACACTTGGCCAATAAAGAATTCTATTCTATTCTATTATCCAAACCACATCTCTAGGTGTATGAAATTGGGCTTGCTCGTTCTCATTTCCTATCCTCCATTCCCTATCTGCATATATTGCTCATATTGTACTGAATCTAATTTGCTGCCTGGCTGTCTGTTCCCTGTATTCCTTTCAAATCTCTTTGGATTTTGTTGATTTCAGAAATACAGCATTGATCCCATTCAAGTCCCTTCTTTTGTGAACTGTTTGTCCCAATTAGAACTTAGAATAACTTTATTGTCACTTTGAATGTACACTAACTGGCATACATTAAAATGAAATTTTGTTGCATACAGCTCTCAAAGGGTCTCCACCTCTACACCACATAAACATAATATAAATACAAAATTATGCATATACCCATGAATATTATATGACACGGAGAAACAGCACAGTCTAGTTCTGATGTATACATGTACACGGCGAGAGAAACGAATCTTGTGAGTTTGCCAGACGGATGGCATAGGGAACAAAGCTGTCACAGAATCTGGTAGTCCTGCTATAGATACTTCAAAACCTCCTCCCAGAGGGGAGCAACAGAATGACAAACAGTTCCTCCATCAGTGACTAGGCTTGAGCACTCTCAGCCCCCTTCCGGTATACCAACTCGGTATCCTTTAATGTCAGTCATACAAAATTATTTACCTTCGTGGCAACTTCCTTCTTCAGCTGTTCTTCAAGATCGTTTTCTCTCTCCTCAAAGTTTTCTAACTGCTGTATCTTTTCTTTCAAGTTGGATTCCAACTATGAAAATGGAAGAACGTACTGAATGAGCTAAAAGCTCTCCAGTGCTAATCAGCCACTTAGGGCTCTTCTACAGGCTATCCATTTTTGCTTTTGTAAAATTTTTTGTGGCATTATTTAAACCTCTCCTTTATTGAAAACAAACACTGAAGTTATCACCAATTATTTTAATCTCTGCTGCTCAGAAGTTCCTGACACCATCTGTTTTCTGACTACTTGTTTTGCCACTGTGATGTCAGGATATACACAGAACAAGCAGTTTTATGCCAGGTATACATAAAAATCTGAGAACAACATTAATTAGTCCTCTGACATGTACCTTACTACTATTATTCCAAAGTAGCTTGTGGCCTTGAATATCTTCCACAATTTTAGGCAGAAACTTTATCATGAAAAGAGGGAAACAAGCATGAAGAACCATTATTTTGATTTTAAATGCTTTCAAAATGTACCGTATTTCCTTTTCTGTTGCCCCTCTGTTAGCAGTTTTTCTTTATGCCCAGAAAAAAAACCATAACTAGGAAAGAAGATATACAGCATTTCCTCCACACCCAATAATTTGGAATAACTGCAGTACTAGATAAAGATTTACATGAAGACCTTTGAATAAGAGACCAATGTAATCTAAAGTATACAGAAGGGGGGGGGGGAGAACATCAAGGGATGGAAGGTTTTTGCCATGGCATACTGAGCATCTCCCAAAGTCTTTAGATAAGTTACCTGCTCTTTATTCACTCTTATTTGCTCCAATTCTGTTTTTAGACTGGATGCAGCAGCTGTTAAAAGATGGGAAAAGGTTTTTAATTTCATTTATGGACTCATATTCAGCTCCTATTAACTAGGAAGGGACTAGTAAATTAGGAAGGCAAGTGGAATTCTCTGAAAGATGTTTAAATATAAACAGAGCCCTAGTCTCACCTATTTCCTCTTTGCAATTTTCTATTTCTAGCTGCAGAGTCTCTTCTATGTTCTCTTTTAAACATTGTTCGGCTTGAATCTGTTCTTTTAAAAATAAAATTTCTGCCTTCAGTTTTTCTTCCAGATGATCGGCTGCAGTTCGTACACTAATAATGTCTTCACGATATTTGAGGACCAATTCACGGAGTCCCTGAAACAAAGGCTTATATATGTCAAACTGTCTTCCCACATGCATATACCATCATATAATAAACTGTAAGGGACTTTGATTGGAAACTGATTTTGAAAAGGACAAAAGGAGGGAAAGTTACAAAAGGGGAAACAGTAGTCTTGAACGCTTTAAAATATAGTAATTCCAAGTCTAGAGAATTCTCTAGATTCTTCAGGTTTAAAAAAAAAAAGAGTAAGGGGAGGCAGGAGTTTAACACTAAAAAAATATTCCACAGCATTTTTAAATTAACAGCTTTGTTAATTTAATGTCCAACACAAGGGCAAGTTCCTGAGCCCATGGGCAAAGTTGGGGCTGTCAGTTACCAGAAAGGTGTTTTTAAGGCCAGCAGCTCATGTAATTTGGGGCCTAATATAATTGTCCCAACCTCATTCCCTCCAGATATGTAACTTATATAAGTTAACAGTTGGAGGGCCTTGGGTTAAGGATGACTGGAAAAACCACGGGGAGTTATAATAATTACCAAGCGGTAAAGTCATTATATTGTTTTCTTCTGTTAATCCATTTACTACAGATGCCAAGCAACAATTCCAGACTGTAACAATTTCAAAGAGTCCTGCTTAGAATGTTGTTTGAAAACATATTACCACAATTGCATAATAAGCTATCTTCCTTGATGTCAAAGGCTTTCAAGCAGAAATGGGAGGAACTTAACTTATGTAGCTACAAATCATACACTTTATAACTAAGAAACACCCTTTTTTTACGAAACAAAAAGATAACAACAAAATATAGTACAGGCTGCTTTAGAGTGAAAATACCAGTGATTGTTCAAGATATACTGGAAGTTATCTAGATTAAGACAGATAAACACCAAAACATAACCACAGATAGGGTTGCAGTTTTTACTAATTTAAGATTTACGTTTAGATAAATATTATAATCAACATGTGGCTCTACTCGCATACATTACTAGAAACAAGTTTCTACTTTTCTAATCTTAAAAAAAGTGATGGCCACTATTCCTAAACTTTAGTTGCAAGAATGTCTTACCCAATATTATGCCCAAAATGGATCTATTTAAAATTAACCAAGAGATATCCTACCTCTCCAGTTTCTGGAAGGATAAAGTCCTCAGCTTGTTGTAAAGACACATGCAGACAGTGTTTTCCTTGAAGGCTTTCATTGTCTTTCTGGAGCCTCACCAATTCCTCTGAAACAAGTTCTCGTGATTGCATCAGGACAGCCTCCAGCAAACAAAGAAAGAATTAAACCCTAAAAAAATCAGCTCTTCAGATTAACTCACATTTCATTCTTAATATGGTGGAACTAGGTAGTGGACAAAACAGGGAAAAAACACCAATATGAAGAATATCCTTGCTCACCATGACTTTCTCCCCGTTCCCACAACTTACTAAATAGGTGAGCTGTGAAGTTTTCAATTAAAATACTAAAAAAAGGGATCAGTTAAACAATACAGCAAGTATGCAAGACTGCTCAACCCAAAACATAAGCATTCTGTAAAAACACATAAACCCAGTTAAAGAAATCAGTTTGCCTACCATGTCCTTGAAGAGAAAGAGCTGGAGAGGAGAACCAACTAAAAGGTCAAACCTTTGATTTTCAGAAATCACTTCCCAAACACTGACTGGATGCTGACCAGCTCACATCTATTGCTGCCTCCCTTGCCAATGGAAAAGTCTTCCCAGTACCTTCCTGGCGCAATGACTTATGGGATAGTAAGCATTTCCTGAAGAAACTAAGTAGAGATTCTGCATTTACAAATGATTTGGCCCAACTGTGATTTGTTGGAATCACTAACAGCTGACTGGGTTCAGTTGTTTAGCAAGGCCTTAGCAATTTTAACATTCTAAGGAGTGAATTAGCCACAGCAGATACAATTCTGCAATAATTCATAATTACCTAACTTTAAAGGAAAATAAAGAAGAAACACAGGAATCTACATTAAGTGAAAGAAGTTTGGAGAGCAGAGTTCTAGGAAAAAGAATAACTGTATAACTGGCTGCATAAATAAAAATATAGACCCCTCCAAGGGCACATGATTTCCTCCAAAATACTGAAGAACAATAGATCAACTGATTAGGAAGCTGGCCAAACTGTCTAGAGCTTATTCTTACCACTTTTAAGCTGCTATTTCTCAGGCAGCACAGCTAATAAGAAGACCACGAGGAGCTTATGGGAAATCCACCCAATTCAGACCTAACCTTTGTCCCAATCTACCTTCCTGACTATATTTCTGGGCTTGCCTCCATAATGACATGTCCCTAAGGTCTCTTATCAAGTATCATTCCAATCAATTGTATTCCTTTCTGTTCAGCATTTTCCTAAATCTCATTCTGGCCCATTGAGACAAAGTGGTATTTCACCATTTGGACAAGCTGGAAAAGAAACACATATCCGTTCTGTGTTATCTAGATAATACAGCAATCCTCTCTAGGTCCCAGCTTCGAAAGGGGGGGGGGGGCTTGTTCAATATTGTAAGAAGGATCATCTGAATGACTATAAAACCAAAACCATGGCCTTCATCATAAATACTGTCCTAGTGCACAAGTAGGAACAAAAATAAGCAGTTCTGGTGCTTTAAATGTATTCATTTAGTAGACTGGTATAGCACTGGTTTTGTATAATTCAAGGTGGTGTATATAATGTTTCTGCTTCCTATTTTCCCCACAATAACCTTGGTGAGGAGGTTAGACCTAAGAGCAGCCACAATGTATATATGAAAACAGGCAGCATGGTGGGCACAGCATTGTGAACGTGTACATTGTCACTGCCACTTCTATACACTTGCCACACTTTTACACAATACTGTTATCTTGCCTGTGTTGACATCCCTGTAGATGCCACTGGGACCTGAGTTCCCCAACATTGCAGGACAGACATCACCAGAAAATGGCCAAACTAACATCATTTGGGTTCCCCTCCCCTGTTTACTGTCAAGCAGACCAGTATGTTCCTTAAACAGTATATAATTGATACAGAGTGCCAAATTGGGTTAGGGCAGGTTCCAAATTTCTCCTTCATAAACAGTGTAAGGTAATTCCAACTGCAAATCTTAATTGTAGAAGACTGTTAGTCTAGCCTGCTGCAGGTATATTGAAGAGAAGATACAGAAATATCCCCTTCCCAGAAGGTACCTGTGCCCCTTGTTGATTCATTGGCTATTTTTATGAACTAATTTGTGCGTTTCGTAGAGCATATCGTTGGTTTTGCTTTTCAAATAAGGACAAGAAATAAAGAAACAGATACATTCTGTGCAGGCTTTTGAGAGCAAAACCAACTAGAATATCCTAAACTGTCCTCCATACTCAGCTAGAAATGGGTAGTACCCAAGAATGATACTTGTCTGTAGAAAAAGCTTATTTCATTCTACAGTGCAGATAAATGGAATAATACAGATAATATAAAACTATAATAATATAAATATAGAATAAATATATTCAAATATGTGTATTAAAACAATTCTATACTGTTTACCATTTGATCTTGGACATTTCTTTTAGCGTGAGAAAATGCCTGCTGTAATTCATTAAGTAAGGCATCAGATTCCTGAGCTCTAGCAGTAAGTGATGAGATCTGTCAAAAGAAGGAAAGGGGGAAATATGAATAAATTATACACACACATCATGAATATAAAACGGCATAATATAACAGGTATACAATTTTTTTCCTAACCTTTTAGCAGACTTATTTTCATTTTTTTTCCCTACAGAATTCCATGCTGAAATCTCAGTAACAATGGGGCAAGTGCTCCAAAATACTTAAAGGTAGTCTCCAAATTGAGCTCTGCCTCTGGTGATTTCACAAACACATCCATGTATAGGTAGCCCTCAATTTATGATCACAAGTGGAACCAGAATCTCGGTCGTTGAGCAAAGCCCACAATCCTGGCACTCCTGATTGCATCTGTAAAACAATCTCCCAGTAGATCTGCTGAAGGTTTTCCTCGCCCCTCCATGGGGCTCCTGAATGGAGCTGAACTCTTCAAGATTTCAACTCTGTTCCTGCAGCCACACAAAGAATTTCAACTTTCCTCTATCCCAGAGGTCTTCAAACTTGGCAACTTTAAGACTTGTGGACTTCAACTCCCAGAATTCTCCAGCCTCCCATAGAATTCTGGGAGTTGAAGTCCACAAGTCTTAAAGTTGCCAAGTATGGGGGACCCCTGCTCTATCCCCTCCACTTGCAACCTTTCCTGCCAGCTTCTGCATTGACCCTCTGGAAAAGCTGGTAGAGAAGATTGCAAATGGTGATCACACGATCACAGAGCACTTGATAACTGGTGTAAAAGCAAGCTGGTTACCAAGCACCTGAAATGCAGTCATGTGACTGTGAGGGAGGGGCAACATTTTACGATGGCTGGAAGTAAACACCTTTTCTGAGCCTGTTGTAACTTTGAATGTTAAACAACCGGTTGTAAGTTGAGGACTATCTGCAGAGTTTTTAAAAAATCAACAGTACACAATTGGCTTACCACCGCTGCCTTTTGGGGTATTTTTTTTAATTCCCAAACTATACTAACAACCTTATACTAATCATATTAGTATATGATTAGTATACTAACCATCAAGGCCGTGGTGGCACAGTGGTTAGAATGCAGTATTGCAGGCTAATTCTGCTGACTGCTGACTGCCAGCAGTTCAGTTCTTACCGGCTCAAGATTGACTCAGCCTTCCATCCTTCTGAGGTGGGTAAAATGAGGACCCAGATTGTTAGGAACAATTTGCTGACTCTGAAAACCGCTTAGAGAGGGCTGTAAAGCACTGTGAAGTGGTATATAAGTCCAAGTGCTAAGTGCTATTTGATCCTGTTAACTTTACAAGATAAACATACTCTTAAATCACCTCCAGTACATTCTGCAGTACACAATTGGTGTAAAAAGAATCAACCAGTTTAAATATAGGCTCTATGCAATGGTCATTCTCACTTAAGAATTTTTAGTCTTCTGTAAGATTTTCTTTACCTGATTGACTGAGTCTTCACTACTTTGTTTCATAAATTCCTCCAGCTCCTGTTTCTCTCGTATTGTTTTTTCTAGTTGATCGTTGGCCTGCCTCAACATAATCTGAAGTTTCTTCACCTACGGGTTTAGAAACAATACACCATAAATATCCCTTTTCTAAATAAGGTTAATTTTTCTCCAAGACAAAATCTATGCTTATAATTTAGAAACAAGGTGGAATAGATAAAGAAACCATAAAAATGAGAGTTTCGCTATAGTCCATGCCCTCTTTGATTAATGATATAACCTTTTCTAACATCACAGCCATCTGATTCTTTGACCCCAGAACAAAATGTTATTACAGAATTCTGAATTCCGAAGAGCGCACTCAGCGAACTGGTTGTTACAACGGTTGAATCCAGTGGTGGGTTTCAAATTTTTTTACTACCGGTTCTGTGGGCGTGGCTTGGTGGGCGTGGCTTGGTAGGTGTGGCAGGGGAAGGATACTGCAAAATCCCCATTTCCTCCTGATCAGCTGGGACTCAGGAGGCAGAGAATAGATGGGGGCGGGGCCAGTCAGAGGTGTTGTGGCTTGCCCCCGTCCCGTGCAGCTGCTCATGGATCCGGACGAACAGGAACAGTCCATAGGGTGGCAAGAGCGGTCTGTAGCTCCGGCACCGGAGTCCGAGACCGAAGAGGAAACAGGGCCAGAGGACGATGCTCAATCAGGGACTTCTGCACCTACCCAGCAGGAGTTCAGCGACTCCAGTGAAGAGGAGGAGCCTCTGATTGATGCCAGAGCACGCAGGGCAGCTAGCAGGCAAGAGTGGCGGTGTAGAAGGAGGTCTCCTCGAAAGTAAATTTGCAGGCAGAGGGGCCTTCGTGCCTATCAGTTGGATTGACTCCAGTCCGGGCTCTTGGCCAACTCCAGCAAGTAATTGTATTTGATGGACTTAATGACCTGCTTGTGTCTTTCATATTTGGAATCCTGGCCAAAGTGTTCTGTGCTTGAAAACAAACACTTTGGCAAAGAATTAGTATTCACTTTAATACTAAGCAATTATTAGTATTAAAGCCTTTTTGTTTAAATAACAGTGTGTGTGTGTCGCTTTCTGGGGGTTTGCCGCGCTGGGTCACAACAAGAGGTGGTATTTACAGGTTCTCTGAACTACTCAAAATGTTCGCTACCGGTTCTCCAGAACTGGTCAGAACCTGCTGAAACCCACCTCTGGTTGAATCCCACCACTGATTAGAGACCAAGCTGCACTCACCTGATCCCTTGTTTCAGCCTCCTGAATCTGGATGCCTTGCAACTGTTTTTCATAATTTGAACACATGTCACAGCGCCTTCCCAGCTTGTTCCCAGCATTTTGCACCTGGAGAACATAAAACCGTTATTTATCTGGGAAGCTTCATAGAAGAATATGTATAAATCCCACTGAGAGGATGTAGCCATTCTGGATAAAAATCAAGAAGTTTTCAGGAGAGAGGTATCATACACAAATCATTCTCTATAAAATAATCCTCAGATGGGAGTATACAGTATGTACAAAGGCATACCTCTTTCTGAAGGAGATTCCATTCTGTTTCACTAACTAAACGGTAACCACTAGGAGACACATAAGCATTTTCTACACTCTGTGTGATGCTGGAGAGAAGGGATGCTGTTTCCTCCTGCTCGGGTGTCATTGCTGTGATTGCTTTTTCCTGGTCTTTGGTTAGCATAAACCCACCAGGCATTTGCAGAGAGCCCAGGGAGGCAGTGTCAAAGTTCTCTGATATAGAGTCTGCCCCAACCAGTGGCCCGAAGTCAGATTCATCAAGGTTCCCAGCTGATTTGGCTTTATTGTTGTAGCCCAAACTTTTGGCTTGTAAAGATCCTGATGTTCCCAAACTGTCTGTTGACTGAGCTCTACGTAGTCCCTCTTTAAACATGTCAATGTCCGACTTGAGAGACTCTCCTGAAG
The DNA here is from genome assembly GCA_003457575.1 of Thermophis baileyi. NCBI lineage: Eukaryota > Metazoa > Chordata > Lepidosauria > Squamata > Dipsadidae > Thermophis > Thermophis baileyi. The sequence continues at coordinate 206,317 of QLTV01004426.1, read as the reverse complement.
ACAGCAATGCATCTGTGTCAAGCGAGTGGGCTGAACCATGAGTGCTGTTGAGGTGCACCTATAATTGAAACAGAAAAACTGTCCAACAATAAAAACTCCCTTATATCCAGCCAAATCATTGCTCCACCAACCCACTCCTGGGTTATATACCAAAATATAGGATGCGTTATGGACTTTCCCCCTCGTTTATCTCCAAAATGAAATCTTCTTCCAATTCCCCCTTCAGTGGAGTTTTCATTATTCATAAAAATTTCTCTTTTGATGCATGCTATCTCTTTATAGCTTATTTTCATCCAGATCAGGAGTTGTTTCTTATTCAGAAATCAACAGACAGTTTGTCAGCCCCTCCACTTGCTCTGGAATGGGCTGTGCTCTTAAAGAAACAGCTCTAAAGGAGACTAGAATGCTTCTAGATTCAGACTCTGAATGGACCAGTAGGTGGAGAATATGGCCAGAGATGCAATTGCTTAGCTGCAGCCATTTGGGGAGCAGGAAGCAATTCATTTTCTCTTCACATCAAACAGGTTACTGAACTATGCTCTATTTACAGCTGTCCTTGAAGACCATACAAATGCTGCAACTAGTACAGAATGTTGCAGACTGCATTCTAATGAGGAAAATCTGATTCAACTGTATGGCCTCTGTATTGGAAATACTATATTAATGTTTCTAAATACAATTTAGGTGCTGATAGTGACCTATAAAGCTCTATAGGGCTTAGGCTCCGGGTACCATCAGGATTCCCTCCTCCAAATAGAACCTGCCCATCCTGTTTGTAGCTCATGAAAATAGTTTCTTTACTTTGGAAATAAAGCTTAAGATAAATATTTTGAGGAAGGACACAATAAAATTCTCATTGGGAATTTATTGTGAAAGAACCGGAACATCTGTCTTCTATTTCAGGCTTATTTGGAACAGTTTCTCAAATACATAGTTATCAAACATCACTGATTAAACTATTTGTAAGAGAACAGAATCCCTTGCCAAAATCTTATGCAAAGTCATATAACTTCTCCCCCTCTTTTAAACCATACTTAAAACATCTCGAATTATTTCATACTTATTGTTCCTTGATTAAAAGCTAGCTTTTGAACCATGTTTTATCATGAATTGACAATAATATAAATTTCAAGTCAGGCTACACATTTGTAGGAGACAGTGAGAAAACGCACACAATGGATCAATTGCCCCACAATAAGTAATTTTAAACATTGGTGCAAAAAAAGAAGGAAGACTTCGCTTTCAGCTGCCAATTCCAGGGCTCGCATAAACCCAGCTCTTTTTGGTACAGAATTCAAAAGTGAAATACAATTTCCCCCTGACTCTATCTCTCAAACTGTTCCATAAAGAATTCATTGAAGAGTGACTTCTGGACCTAGTCACACAATGTGCTTAACCTGGTTATTAAATTAACTATTGTCAGTTTGTACAATATACTGTACAAAAAACTGGGTTGGTTCACATAATACATTAAGAAAAAAAGAAAGAAGAAGCAGCATTCCCAGTGAAGACAGTGCTGTTATAATAATTAAGTTTACCTCTTCACCAGGGAATGGTGGAAGGGCTTCTTCATGAACTGTAGAACATGTTACGTTTGATTCATCATCAGTGCCTTTCTCCTTCTCTTCTTTCCTTTTATGAAGTTTTCTTTGCTCTTCATCCTCCTAGGACAAAAGTTGAAAATCAAAGTGTTTTTTTTATCTGCAAGATAGAAAATGCTCCCTTTATTCCCCCCCCCACATACCAAAACTGCATAATTTCAGATTAATACAAATCATTTTTAAAAACCCAGATTACAATATCATTATCTTTTAGTATAATTAACATTTCAATATATCTAATTTATAAGTTGGCTTCTTTATGCAAAATATTGGATATTAATAATGCAAACATCAAAAGCCCATATGTAAGTACGGTAGAACTGCAAGTAGATCTTGACTTACAACCATTTTTTAGCGACCATTCGAAGTTAAAACAGCAAAGTCAATGGGGGAAGTCAGATTTACTTAACAATCACACGGTTCACTTAACGACTGCAGTGATTCGCTTAACAACCATGGCAAAAAAGGTCATAAATCAGGTGCAACTCACTTACTGTGTTTCCCCGACAATAAGACCCGGTCTTGTTTTTTGGGGGGCTTGAAAATAAGCACTCGAGCTTATTTTCAGGGAGGTCTTATTTTTTTTAAGTGCAGGAGGCACACTCTCTGTCCCACTGTCTGCTTGCCCGTGGCTGCAATGGGCCAAGCTCTCGGCTTGCCCCAGCCTCCACCCGCCCTGACTGCTGGCCCAGCTTCTGCTGGGACACTTCTCGGCCGTGGTGTCTCATGGGGGCTCTTCGCCCTCCTGGCAGGGCTGGTGGAGGTCGGGGTGTGCCAAGAGCTTGGCCCAGATTGAGGCCGCGGGCAAGCAGACAGTGGGACGGAGAGGGCGGGGCCAGCGGTAGCTGCCCAAACACTTTTTGCCCAGAGGGAGACGAAGCTTTGTCTGCTTGCAAAGGGGACAGTTTGAAACGGAGCTGATCGCTCCGTTTCAAACTCTCCCCTTTGCAAGCACACGAAGGGCATTGTGCCGCGAGCGGCTCCACCGGCGAGATGACAAGCCTCTTGGCATTCTGCCATGAGCAGCTCCACCAGGGCAACAAGCCTCGCGGCATTCTGCCACAAGCTGCTCCACCGGCGAGACAAGCCTCGCCGCCACCGGCAAGACAATGAGCCTCACTGAGTTCTGCCGCAAGCGGCTCCAGCGGTGAGACGATGAGCCTCACGGTGCTCTGCTGTGAGCGGGTCCACCGGCACAACAAGCTTCTCGGCATTCTGCTGCGAGCGGTTCCACCGGTGAGACGCCGAGCCTCATGGAGTTCTGCCGCGAGCTGCTTCAACAGCACAAGCCTCACAGCATTCTGCCGCAAGCGGCTTTACCGGCAAGATGAGGTAAGTGGGTGTGGGACTCGTGGGGCACCTCCACCCCCCACCCTAGCTTGATTTTTACACCCGCGTCTTGCCCCACCTCATACAGGGCTTATTTTGGGGGTAGGGGCACATGTGTAAAAATCAAGCTAGGGCTTATTTTTTGGGATAGGTCTTATTTTTGGGGAAACACAGTAGCAGCTGCCTTGCTTAGCAAAATAAATTCTGGTCTCCATTGTGGTTGTAAGTTGAGGATTATCTATATAATTCACAGTGCATATCCTTCTTCTGTTCATTCTGCGTATGTACACCCAACCTCCCAACCTTTATCACAATGCATGTTAGCCCCATCTAGAGATCTGATGTCATTAAGAATATGCCCCCCAAATATTACAGCACTAGAAACAAATGCTCCCCTACATCTACTTACATTTCTCTTCTTCAACCACAAGACAAAATGGCTACAAATCTCAGTGCTGTATTAGCTCACCTGGTCTTTTTTCTTTAGTTCTTCAACTTGCCGCAACTGTTCTGAGGTCAGCACCATCTCCATCCATTGCATGTCCCTCATCAATAAACGCTGTGACTCCAAGAACTGGTCATTGGCCTTCTGCCACGTGTGTTTGAGCTGATTATGCTGTTGCCTTTCCTGCTCTAGTAGATGGCATACTATATGAAAACAAACAATGAACTCCATTTGAATTGCTGCAGTTAAGTTTGCTCACAGAGTTTATTGTGATAATATTTTGTACACATCTAGGAGCATACTGAACAGCTAACATACATAATTAGGAGTAGAGTAAGCATATTGTTCAAGTATTCCTCATTTAATGTCACAGTTTATAGTTGTTGTATGGACAGCAATTACAAGATACATAAAATAAAATAAAAGAATATTAAAAACCAAAGAAGTAAAACAGAAACTATATAGCTAAAAACAACAGCATGAAAATTGATAATAAAGCTTTATTTGTAAGGAACAATGCAAAAATTTCAATATATTCACACACTCAATATTTCTATACTATCTAAAACAGAGATAAAATGCAGCAAAAGGAATTTTTTTAATTTTCTTCAAAACTCAGAATAACAGAGTTGGAAGGGACCTTGGAAGTCTTCTAGTCCAATCCCCTGCTCAAGCCAGAGACCCTACCATTTCAGACAAATGTCAATCTCTTTTTAAAATCCTTCAGTGATGGAGCATCCACAACTTCTGAAGGCAAGCTGTTCCGCTGATTAATTGTTCTGTCAGAAAATTTCTCTATTTCTAGGTTAGTTCTTTCTTTGATTAGTTTCCATCCATTGCTTCTTGTCCTTTCTTCAGGTGCTTTGGAGAATAGGTTGACCCCCCCCCCTCTCTTTTGTGGCAGCCCCTCAAATATTGGAACACTGACATCATGTCACCTCTAGTCCTTCTATTCATTAAACTAACATACCCTGTTCTTCATTATGTTTTACCCTCCAGTCCCCTAATCATCTTTGTTGCTCTTCTTGGCACTCTTTCTAGAGTCTCAACATCATTTTTATATTATGGTGATCATAACTGGATGCAATATTCCAACTGTGGTCTTACCAAGGCATTATAAATAACACACTTATAAGATCACACTTCATATGATCTTGATTCTATCCCTCTATTAATGCAGTCTAGGACTGCAGTGGCCTTTTTGATGGCTGCAACACATTGCATATTTAAGTGATTGTCTAATAAGACCCCCAAATCCCTCTCACAGTTACTACTATACAGTATGAAGTCAGGTACCACCAGAGGTGGTATTTAGCCAGTTCGCACCAGTTCGCGCGAACCATTGGTGGAAATTTGGTCTAGGTCGCTGAACCGGTAGCGATGGCCGGCTGGCCACGCCCCCGAACCGGTCCCCTGGTCGCTGCTCGCTTGCCGAAAATCCGGTACGGTCGCGGAAATGCTGCTGCCGTCACCATGTTCTTCGTGCATGCGCACCGCATCCCATTGGACTTGCAAGGCAATGGTATGCACATGCGCGAAGAACATGGCGGCGATGGCAGCAGCATTTCCACGACCTCCGGTACTTTTTGGCAGCCTGCCGAAACTTCTTTGCCAGCCGCTTTCCAGCAGCAGCGGCTGGCTGGAGGCCACTGAAAACTCCGGTCAGCTTGCCTTCCGGACTCTGGACCAGCCGCTGCAGAAGGTAAGCAGCCCGAACAAAGAGGCGGTGGTAGGGGAGGAAGCGGGGCTAGGGTCGGGGCCGCTAAAGGAGAGGAAACGGGGGCGACTGACGAAGGGAGGGGGGGAGATAGGTGGAAATTCCAAAAATTTTCCTACCTTTTCCTGTGGGCGTAGCTAGGTGGGGGGGGTCATGTGACTGAGTGGGCATGGGCGTGAGTGATGTAAAGTTGGCCACGCCCACTCAGTCACATGTCCCCCCACCTAGCCATGCCCACCGAACCGGTAGTGAAAATTTTTGAAACCCACCACTGGGTACCACCTACTGTCCTATTCTATATCGCAGTGGTGGGATTCAAATTTTTTAACAACCGGTTCTGTGGGCGTGGCTTGGTGGGCGTGACTAGGTGGTCATGTGACTGGGTGGGCGTGACCAACTCAACATCACTCACTCCCGCCCAGTCACATGACACACACACCCCAGCCACGGCTACCCAGGTTTTGTGGCTCCTGGTATTTTCTTTTAAACAGGTCTCTCTCTCTCTCTCTCTCTGTCTCTCTCTCTCTCTCTCTCTCTCTCTCTCTCTCTCTCTCTCTCTCTCTCATCTCTCTTTCTCCCCCCTCTTTCTCTCTCTCTCGTGTGGGCGCGCGTGCGTGGAAGCCTGATGGAGGACAGAGCCATCCACTTCCCCGGCATAGGAAGGGGTTTGAGACCGCGTTGCGGCCCTGAGCGCCAACATCACAACTGCCCCTTCCTCTTTTCCCCTCCTCTTGTTGCGGTCTCGCTCTCTTCTTCTTTCCCCCTCCCCTGCGAGCTTGCCATTCCCCTCGCGGCGCCTGCAGGGCTCGAGACTTTCCCCTCTTCTCTTTCCCAAGGCGCGGGCTTTAACGGAGGGGAAGCAAAAGCGGCCAAACGGCGCGCGTCCTCCCGGAGCAGCAGCTGCTTGGCTTGCCCTGACAGATCGCCTTTTTTTTCTCCCCTCACCTTGTTTTTTAACTCGCCGCTTTAGAGGCAGCGTATACAGGCAAAGCCCGGGAGGCACAAGCGCACAGGGCGCCCTGTCCCCTCCCCTCCGCATTCTTTTCTGCCCTTTTCGCTCGACGGCCTTTGAACGCGTGCTCAGGAGGAGCAGGGGTGTCCGGCCCTTTTTCTCGCCGCTGCCAGCACCATGTGGAAACAACCTCTGCTGCCGCCCTCCCCTCAACCTGCTGCTCAACCTCCCTCCAGCCTTCACCCAAACCCTGCAGCAGTTGTTCCAGAAGGCATGGGGGGGGGGGAAGTTGGGAGGCCAGGCACTCCCACAAACTTACCGGGAGGGTGAGCTCGGGCTGGCTGGCAGAGGGCAATCGTTCCTTCGCTCACGGCCCCCCAGGGGACTGGCCAGGAGCGGCTGGCAGGCTCGAGCTAGACGGGCTGGCTCTCACGGCAGGGAACACCGCTGGGGTGTGTGTGCTGCCAGGCCTGGATGCGGTGGGCTGCCCTTGCCCGGACGGCTCCAAAATTAAATGCGGAAAGCAGCATACCGCGGGAGGGAGACCCGCTGCGGACCTGCCTGTTTGGCCGAAGGGCTGGGAGGGGCGGGGCCACCCAGTGGTGCGATTTACCGGTTCTCTGAACTGCGCACAAACTTAACAAGCGGTTCGCCTGAAGCGGTTAGAACCAGCTGAATCCCACCCGTCTAGATCTATGCAGATAAGAGACTGCATAAGAGTGAGACTGTACTTTTCTCACTACTGAATTTCATTTTGTTAGATAGGACCCAGTGTTCAAGTCTGTCGAAATCCTTTTGTATCTTTAGCCAATATTGTGTTGGTTATTTCTGCCAACTTGGTGTCATCTGCAAATCTGATGAGTTCCCCTTCTATCTCCTCATATAAATCATTTATGAAGATACTGAAGAATATTGGGTCTAAGACAGGGGTGAAATGCTACCAGTTCGGCCCAGTTCGCCAGAACCGGTAGTAACAAATGCTTCCGGTTCGCAGAACCTGTAGTAAAAATGCTTTTAAAAAGTTTTAAAAAAAAAGGTTCTGAGGATCGGGTGGCACAGCTGATTGTCACAGCTGATGAACCTTTTATTTACTTTTTTAAAGCATTTTTTTAAAACTACCTATTCAACCGAACTGTGACTCTGTGAGGTTCCTGCTTATTGCAGGGGCCATTTTGTGTGAAGTCCAGCTGCTTCTGCATTGTGTGTGAGTCAGTTGTGTAGGAGTCAGTTGTGTAGCTTTTGTGTTATTTTTGTGCAAAGTGTGATAGTTGGTTTTTGAGCTCTTTGTGGCTCTGTGAGGTTCCTGCTTGTTGTTGCAGGGGCCATTTTGTGTGCTTTTGCATTGTGTGTGAGTCAGTTGTGTAGCTTTTGTGTTGTTTGTGTGTGTAGTGTGAAAGTTGGTTTTTGAGCTCACCCAGTCACATGACCATGACCACCAAGCCATGCCCACCCAGTCACATGACCACCAAGCCACACCCACCAAGCCAAGACCACAGAACCAGTAGGGAAAATTTTTAGATTTCACCACTGGTCCAAGAGCCTTGAGGTACCCCACTGCACACTTTTCTCCATGTAAATGCAGTTCCATTAAGGATACACATTGGTAAGAACTAATCTTTGTTGTTATGTTTTCAGCCAATACAATTTCCCATAGTTTTGAATGCCAAAGAAAATATAGTTTATTTTCTTAAGTTGTAGCAACCACTACAGCAATTGAATTCATATGTTTTGTTGCACCATTAATTTTATGGGGTGTAGTTCATTTTTGATGATTTACTCAAATTGATGTAATAAGAATGTTACATTTTGAAGAGCTCAAAGCTTGATTCATCTCAAACTCAAATCAAAGGTTCTCTTGATGTAAGACTTTCAAGAGAATGCATATTGAGTTCTTGTGGAAGGAATGGATAAGAAGGAACAGCATTAAGATTTATTTGATGCATAATGCTTTACATCTCCTAAACTATATGTGCATACAATAGGAACTACTATGAATATAAAAGGCATACTTCAGCCAGATAATCTACAGAATAGATTATGTGGAATCACTCAGCTAAATAATAAAAAAAGCATTTTTAATAACAATTTTATAAGATCCTGTTTTAACACAGGCAAATCAGATGTGAGCCTCAGAAGGATACTGATAGCTAAGAAACCAATTTTATTGTCTGTTCTCAGTACTCAAGAACACATGAAGAACTGAATTTACTACTTGATATTGCTCTTATATTGAGCCGAGGTGGCGCAGTGGTTAGAGTGCAGTACTGCAGGCTACTTCAGCTGACTGCTAGCTGCAGTTCGGCAGTTCAAATCTCACCAGCTCCAGGTTGACTCAGCCTTCCATCCTTCCGAGGTGGGTAAAATGAGGAGCCAGATTGTTGGGGGCAATATGCTGACTCTGTAAACCACTTAGAGAGGGCTGTAAAAGCACTATGAAGCGGTATATAAGTCTAAATGCTATTGCTATTGTTACATAAGCTTACCCTATTTCAACAACATTGCTTCTTTATAGCTCTTTATTAACATTGAGTTAATATTCTTTATAATTACAGGTAGTCCTTGACTTATGACCACAATGGAGCAGAAAGCGAAACAGTTGTTAAGTGAATTTCCCCCATTTTATGACCTTTCTTCCCACAGTTGTTAAGTGAATCCCTGCAGTTTTTAAATTAGTAACACAGTTGTTAAATGAATCCAGCTGCACCATTGACTTTGCTTGTCAGAAGGTCGCAAAAGGTGATTACATGATCGCAGGATACAGCAACTATCATAAATATGAATCAGTTGTCAAGCATCTGAATTTTGATCATGTGACCATAGGGATACAGCAACAACTAAGTGTGAAAAATGGTCATAAGTCACTTTTTTCAGTGCTGTTGCAACTTTGAACAGTCACTAAACGAATGGTTATAAGTTGAGGACTACCTGTACTATTCTCCAGAAAACCATTTGTTCAGATGTCAAATAAAGGGCAAGGAAAGTCAAAAAAGAAAAAACTCCACAAATTACAAAATAGTTCCCTTAATATGCATTACATATTTAAAAAAGTAAAATTTAACTTTATATACAATACTAATTAGCAATAGCACTTAGACTTATATACCGCTTCATAGTGCTTTACAGCCCTCTCTAAGCGGTTTACAGAGTTAGCATATTGTCCCCAACAATCTGGGTCCTCATTTTACCCACCTCGGAAGGATGGAAGGCTGAGTCAACCTTGAGCCGGTGAGATTTGAACCGCCGAACTGCAGCTAGCAGTCAGCTGAAGTAGCCTGCAGTGCTGCACTCTAACCACTGCGCCACCTCGGCTCAATTGTATTATCAAAGGCTGGATTCTGGTTTGTATGAAGCTTCCTGCCTTCTTTGAATTGTGGACTCTGTTATTTTTCCAATATGAGAAGATATTACATTGTATTTAGTAGCCTATTATGGGCATACAACTTAGCTTGAGCATGTAGTTGCATGTTCTAAATCAGGGGTGTCAAACTGGCGGCTTGTGGCCCGGAAGCGTCACGTGTAGGCCACACCCACCCCAGCTCCGCAAAGGCAAAAAACATCATTACGTCACGTGACACCACACAACACAATCAAGTTTGACACCCGCGTTCTAAATCTACATTAAACTATTATTTTCATATTTTTAGCCCAGAGAAAAATCCATACCTTCATGAAGTTCTTTCCGTAATTTTTCTGCATCTTCTTGCAGAACTGACTTTTGAGTGTTCAAAACAGCCACATACATTTCTAGATCTGTCCTACAGGATTTCTCAGCTTCCAAGTAGTGATTCAGTTCTTTAACCTGAAAAACATACAGAGAAGCAAAAGTTAATGGTTAGCATAGATATTTATCAAGTATATTTCTAAGCATGTTAGAAAAAGTTATTAGTCAGGAACTGTTATACTGATATATTACCCACATTATAGCTTTACAGTGGTGCTTCAATGTTTGTGAACCCTTTTAAAATTTCAATATTTCTGTATAAATACAGTATGTATATTCTAAAACATGGCCTATTCTTCACACAAGTCCTAAAACTAAATCAAAAATACTCAATGAAATAATTGTCAAAAACATATTTGTTCATTGATTTATTGAGGAAAAGAGCCGCGGTGGCGCAGTGGTTAGAGTGCAGTACTGCAGGCTACTTCTGCTGATCACCGGCTGCCAGCAGTTTGGCAGATCGAATCTCATCAGGCTCAAGGTTGACTCAGCCTTCCATCCTTCCGAGGTGGGTAAAATGAGGACCCAGATTGTTGGGGGCAATATGCTGACTCTGTAAACCGCTTAGAGAGGGCTGTAAAGCACTGTAAAGCGGTATATAAATCTAAGTGCTATTGCTATTGCTATAAAATCATTCAAAAGTATGGCATCTGTAGTTCTCCTGATTGATTACTGGACTGGAAAAAGACAAGCATGGTTTCAAAACTGGAGGAAGAAACATTGATAATTTGCACTACATGGTGACACTTCTCCGATAGATGAAAAATCAAATTAATAACGAATATCAAGAAGAGTGAAAAAATGGAACTGAGATTAAATATGAAACCGAAAATAATGATAACAGGTGGAGCAACCAATTGACAAGGAATTGACACGGAAGATATTGGAATGATGGTTAGTATCTGTCTTCTGGGATCAACTATTAACAGTAAAGAAATCAGCAACCAAGAAATGTGCCGTAGATTAGTATCTGGTAATGTAATATGAAGGCCTCGGAAAAAATATTCCTTGATGTGTTGATACATAAAAAGTTTAGAATTATGTCCGCAATTGTTTTCCCTGTGACACTCTATGGAAATGAATGTTGGATTTTGAAAAATACAGAAAGAGTATTCACGATTTCAAAGTTGATGTGGGAGAAGACTCTTGGGAATACTGTGGATAGCGGGGAGGACAAACAAATGGATTACAGATCAATCCAAGTTGTCACTGGAGACACAAATAAGCAGGCTGAAATTATATCTTAAGACACACAATGTAGAGAGAAGCTCTTTTGAGAAATATATGGTGCTGGCAAAGAAAAGAAGAAAACCAGCAGTAAGATGGATGAACTTGAATGCAGTGGTGACAGGTGCAATATTGGACAGCCTAAAGGGCCAGTTGGGACAGATCATCCTACATGATCATTATGTCTTGATGGCACATAATGAATCAATGGAAGTTGGTGTCTTATTTTACTACCTATTAATTTCCTATTTTTAAAAAAATAAAAATGTTGCTTACTTTAAGAACTTTTAGCCCATACTTTAGACTCTAAAATGACTATCCCAAATTATATAAAGGCCTTATCAGCGGTGGGTTGCTCCCGGTTTGGCCCGGTTCTAAGAACCGGTAGCGCCAGTGGGAGGCTCCACCCACCCACCCGGGACGCTTCTGCGCATGCGCATGCACGTGCGCGAACCGGTAGCAAAGGGTTTTAGAACCCACTACTGGGCCTTATATATAATAATGTATAATTAAGACAAGAGAGGATTTTAAGATGACAGCTGTTTGCTTCACTGGTATCTTCTGCTTCAGTTTCATAAGTTAATAGCATGCAAAGAACTGTGTGAGGAGGATCATGAAACATCTCCAACACAGTATTTGTGGAAAGGGCAACTCTACAGTTAGAAAGATAATGAATGCTGCTTCCTTATCTTGATAAACAAGTTCTTCTATAATCCTCTGCTGAAAGCAAATATTAAAAGTTATTAAGAAAAAAAGGAATAATGTATCTGGGATATCTTGAATGTTAAACAGCAGAACTGCTATTAGTTTATTAGGAAGAAGATGCTATAAGAAATAAAACCTGTTACAAAATACTGTTTAAAGGCAATCATTTTCCCTATTCATGTAATATGCAAAATTCCAAGGGAATATTGCAATATGTTGATAAAAAGCAGAGGGAGAAAGAAAGATTTTAAAGTGCAGTATTAGTTTTCTCAAACCATGGTGTATTCTTTAAATGCCCTATATACTTAGCTTATCAGGATTGAATGTGAGGCCCAGCCATTCAAATCTTCATTGAGTTTTAATGTTCACTAATAAACTTCTGTTTTCTTAGTAAATTCAAAATGTATTCAACAAGATACAGATGAAGCAAAGCTACAGTTCTGAGTTTTGAAGACAGCAATGATGCCATGGCATGGACAGGGTTGAAGGAGAAAAGAGGATACAGAGATAACAGTATTTTTAAATAAGTTTATAATGCTTAGTGACAATATTTTGCTCACAGAAATCTATGGTGTCACCATGTTTCCTGTCCAAAAAAGCATGAAAAATGGCATGCTGCAAAGTAAAGAAACAATATGTAGTGTTGATAGATCGGTAATTATTATACTCTTCCTCAGCACTTATTGTTAGTATTTTGTTTTGCTCACCTTTGAAGCTTCCAGCTCTTTTATTCTTTCTTCAGCTTCAGTCAGTTTATCCTTTAAAGTTGCAATCTCCTTCTCCATGGGCATCACAACTGAACGAAGTTTTTCTGCATCTTCTTGAGCCTGAAATCAACATTAAATGATACAATAAATCCATCTGTGACCTGATTTCAGTCATCAGTCTATTGACTGAATCCTAACAGAACCTCAGTACTGTATCAGTTTTAGGCAACAGATTTCTTGTGTGCTGAATGTATAAAAGACACACTGACACACATTGACAATTTCAAAGCTACTTGGGTTCAATTAGAATTGTTCCACTTACAATTGGTGTTTCAATATAATACTATATAAGTAACTCAAGCAAAGAGTAGAGAAACCTTTTTCAAAAAAATCATACAAATGAAACATCAGTAAGAACAAGATGGTATGTTATGAAGGCAGTATTAAAAGGAGAGTGTGTAAACCAGATTAGCATGATAAAAAATATATCAGCATAAAAGGCAAGTAAGCATTATTTAGAAATTAATAATTTATTAGTAAATTATAACAAAATTGAATCAGATAGGTTTTTTTTTACAAACAAATAGTAAATCAAAGGAGAGAGTTTGATGGTTTGCAGACAGATAAAATGTCCTCTCAGATTACGGTATTTTTGCGAAGAGTAATTTTATTACAAACATGTAATAAAACTTCTAGAATACTGTACTGGCAAATAATTTGAAAAAAGCTAATGAGAAAAATATATAAATGCAATTAAAAATAGCAATGGTCAAATTGTGATCAAAATTAAAGATATAAGTGAACAATTCAAACCTTTCAGCAATTATATTTCTCACATAATCCTTCAATATTTAAATAAATTAACATTCAGCTCCTGATATACAATTTATGGAATCTCCTTTTCTATTTCAGAAATCACTTAAGTCTTGAATATTATTCAAAATGCAAAATCTCGTGGATTGTCAGGGAAATTTTATAAGGCATTTAAAGAGATTTTAGTACCTGCATTTCTATTTTATGCAATAATTTGCATCAAGGGGAACCTTTAACAGAATCTTAGAAACACTCTAAGATAATGTGGAATAAGAGAAAAATCTCCAGGATTTTGCATTTTATAAGTCCATCTCACTTCTCAATACAAATTATAAACTGTACACTAAATTGTTAGCCAACCAATAAAAAGTGATTGTAAGTGAAATTATTCTTATAGATCAAGCTGGCTTTATTCCAAACTGTAATATATCTACCCCTATTAGGAAATTATGAAATATTATACAAATTGTAACATAAATAAATCTTCATTAACCACATGTTCTTTAGATATATTTAAACCTCTGATTCTCTGGAAATATAATTTTTACAGTAAAAATTAGTTTAAATTTGGCTTCTATAAATTGATCAAACATATTTATGGACCAACTAAATCCCAGTTATGTCTTAACAGCTATGATTCAGATCCCATTATGATTTTAAGAGGTACCAAGTAGGGTTCTCTTTTATCACCAAAGTCTTGGCAACAGCAATTAGATCCAATAATCAGATTAGAGGGACAAAAATGGGAGACATCTTTTAAATCTATTTGCAGATGATATGATCTTAATTCTCTCAAATACTTTCCTTCAGCTAGCTATATTAAGAAGGAATTAAGAGGACTTTGTAGAGGTATAAGCACCATCAGCTAATTTTCATAAATCACATTTGATGTTTATTCGTACATTCCCAAAAACTCAAAAGTAAATTTCCACACTTTTAAGGATTCCAATAGTATATAAATCTTTAAAATATTTAGGTATCACTATTACTAAAGTATTATTAAAATCTTTACAAATAATTATATACCAATATGGAAGAATTTAAACAAGGAAATGAAAAACTGGGCTTTAAAACATTTCAATATTTTTGGACAATTTTCAATGATAAAAATTAAAAATTCTTTCATGGCATAACTTTTTGTTTCAATACCTCCCAGTGGTATTTTCAGATCAGCCTTTAAGACATTGGCAAAATAATTAAATAAATAAATAAAATATATTTTGCTTTCATGCACAAAAAGTGAGATTAAGTAAAAGGACTTTATATAGAGCTCAAAGCTTAGAAACAGTGATCAGCCCAATTTGTTAATCTACTATCAAGCGGCATATGGTTCCATTTTTTATGAAACGCTGGCTGGAGAATTCTGGGAGTTGAAGCCCACCCAAGTTGCCAAGGTTGAGAAACTCTGCTCTATCCTGACTAACCTTCTTCATTTCATTCTCCAAGTTTTCCTCTTCTTGACCTTCTGAAAGTCGCCTTCTCAGCTCTGCTATTTCCCGTTCAACGTTCTCTCGATATTGATTCCACTGAGATCGCTCTTGTTCCAACCTGTGATGAAACTGGCCTTCATATTCACGGACAGTTTCTGAATAATAATAATAATAATAATTTTAACTGTTTTTATTATGTTTTCTTTTAATAGTTTTTTTATATTGTTGTTAGCCGCCCAGAGTCCCTTGGGCGATAATAATAATAATAATAATAATAATAATAATAATAAAATAATAATAATAATAATAAGAAGAAGAAGAAGAAGAACAACAACAACAACAAACAACAACAACAAATCATCATCTTTGCTGACAATCTTGTTACAAGACCACCAGAAATCCCAGAGTGAGATTCTTAAGCATATTATTTGATATACACCTAAAATGCACCAATCCAAAAAGTCCGGGGTCTGTCTGATAGTTTACTGGAATAAAATCTTCTAGAACAGGAAATGGCACCTTCACTGAATTTGTACAGCTTATGATTAAATATCAAGTTCGGAGTATATTTTCCAAGTAAACATAGAAAATGTAGATGCTGTAGTTACACTTGAAAGATTCAAACCACATTGTTTGTTCTAGTGGCTGTGATAGAAGTAACTCTGTAAACTTTTCTACACTGGATATTTAATATTTCAGATATTAACAATAAGTGCAAGATGGATATAGAAGTACCATAATCCCTCGTGCAGTTATCAACAAGTCTTTGTTTTTCAAAAATATATTTACAATTCCACATCTGATAATGAAATAGAAAATCTGTGCAGAGTACAAATCAAGAGTCACAACTAACTGCAACTATACATACATACTTTTGTACATTGTCAGTAAGAACTGTTGTAGTCTACCATTCTTACTAATATGGTTGTTTTTCATATACATCTGCTTCAGGTTGGAGGAATTAAATTTGTTTATTTATTTATTTATTTATTTATTGGGTATAAATCCTACTTTTAAAATAGAAAGAATATACTATCAGGAGAAGATTTTTATGACAAGTTCATTTATTTATTTTTGGAAGTCTGTCTGAACCAACTTTTAACACAAGCAGGATGGGTATTTCTAAATAACAAGAAAAAATGCAAAGCCACAAAATTAAAGAAACCACAGAAGATGCCAAACAATGACCTCATATATCAAATCATTCTTCTGAATCAATTTAGTGCACTTCCCTTTCCACAAGAGCTATTTGAAGTAGGCAGTTTTTATATAAAGTGGTTTGGAATAGCAAGCTATGCATTGGAGATAGTATGAAACTGGCCTAACAATCCATCCATTTTTATTAGTCCTACCTTTCATTATAGCCTGCAGAGAGGCAACATCTTCCTGCCACTGCTTCTTTACATCATCAATAGCTTCCTGTTTAGTATTTTCAGACACTGTAGCAATGGCTTTGATGTTCTCCATTTCAGCCTGTGCTTCCATGAGCTGCTTTTGAAGTTTCTCCAGATCATCATGTGCTGCCTGCAATTCTGCATTTTGTCTCTTCAGATCCTCTTTAAAAACAATA
Organism: Thermophis baileyi; assembly: GCA_003457575.1. Lineage (NCBI taxonomy): Eukaryota > Metazoa > Chordata > Lepidosauria > Squamata > Dipsadidae > Thermophis > Thermophis baileyi. The sequence continues at coordinate 190,100 of QLTV01004426.1, read as the reverse complement.
GGGGATAGTTATATAAACATTTATTTATTTTAGAGATTCCTGGAGCCAAAGGGAGAAACCTCCCACTTATTGCTAATATTGGATTAGCTCTAAGCAAATCACTATAAATTCTACACCCAGTTTACTTCTCTAGCTTTATGTCTCTTTCTCAGTTCCTCTTCCAACTTTATGATAAGCTTGAAATATTGAAATCTATAGTTGTTTTAAAACTGCTTTTTATTATGGAATCATATTTCCTAGTATCAGAAAGCAGACTTTATACTTACCATGAATTTGCCATCTTAGGATGTTATGGAGGGCATTTTTTAATTTTGATACCACGCCTCTTCTTGAACAGTCAATGTGCTTTCTGCAGGGAGAAGCTGCCCTACCTTTTCAGATTGGATTGCACTAGAAATAACCTATCTTAACCACATACAAAGCAGGGGTGGGTTCCAAATTTTTTTACTACCACTCTGTGGGCGTGGCTTAATTTTGTGGGAGTGGCTTGACGGCCATGTGACCGGGTGGGAGTGGCCAACTTGTAAAATGTGGTGAAAAAGTGACTTATGACCATTTTTCACACTTAACAACCGTTGGTCGTTAAGTGTGAAAAATGGTCATAAGTCACTTTTTTCACTGCCATTGTAACTTTGAACAGACAATAAATAACTAGATG
>QLTV01004426.1:168850-180304 GCA_003457575.1 Thermophis baileyi | reverse complement strand
CAGTTTATTATTTCCCATCCTCAGTAAACTTGAAATTACAAGGTGACCAAATTAGTTAAGTATGGGAACAATTTGTGCCCTATACACAGTAGCCTACAGGTAGTCCTCGCATTACAACAGTTCATGTAGTGACTGTTCAAAGTTACAATGGCAGTGAAAAAAGTGACTTATGACCATTTTTCACACTTAATGACCGACGGTCGTTAAGTGTGAAAAATGGTCATAAGTCACTTTTTCACCACATTTTACAAGTTGGCCACTCCCACCCAGTCACATGGCCGTCAAGCCACTCCCACCCAGTCACATGGCCGTCAAGCCACTCCTACCCAGTCACATGGCCATCAAGCCACTCCCACAAAATTAAGCCACGCCCACAGAGTGGTAGTAAAAAAAATTGGAACCCACCCTTGCTCCACTTGCAACACTTTCTATTCAATTATTCAAGACTCTCCAAGGTCCAGGTTTTTCTTATCTGTTTCATAATCTGTTTAACCAACATTTTTAGTCAGCTGTAGTGTTAGAAGTATGTAAATGTTTTCACTGGTCTGCACTAGTATTACTACAGAAGAACAATGTATCAAACAAGTGTGTACAGTTTTAAATAACTCTGTAGAGGCACACAAGTCACAATACCATTTCAAAGAACCTTCATTACTATAAATACAAATATGGAAAAAATCAAGATGTGTAGAGTACAAAAATTGAGTGTATATCAACCACAATTGTAGAACTAGGATGTCAACCATCCTGTTGGTATAAGCAGCAAACAAATAAACAAAAAAAACCCAAACCCTTGGGACATTATTTTACCAAGAGTATAATTTTACTGATAATTCCACATAGGCACAGAAGAAGCAAAGCCAGTTCTGAAGTTTTCACGCTCGAAGCGGCATAGGTAAAATCCCCTTTTCTCCCCGGGCCATCCACTGTTCATTGTCCACCAATAAACTAGTCAATTTGTTTTGGGAAACGGTCTGAGCACCTTGGAACTTCCCATCATTTGACCTTGGGCACCAGGATGTTGCCAGGCAACAGTTGGCTCTCTTGCATTCCACAATTTCCTCCCAAGTCTCCCTTACATTCCAAACCTGCCCACCCCCCTCCCTGTTTCTGTTGTCTGGTTGCGAGTGGAGTGCCTAGCGAGTCAGCCATGACATAGGGTTGTTGTTATGGGGAAAATAGGAGGAGGAAGATAAGCTGGATATATTTGCCATGTTGAGTTATTTGTAAAAATAATAAAGGTGGGATACAAATAAATAAATAATAAAAATATACCCTTGTACACATGCACAATGCCACATATGCACACCACCATGTTAAGAAATTTGGAATCAACAGTACATTTCCAGTTTCATTTTCTGAATCGTGTAAATATAGATGAAAGGGTACCTCAAGAGTATGACTAGGTCTAGCAATGTATTACTAATATTACAAAGATGATCAAATATTCCTTAAATATTCAAATTTGCTGCACTAATGTAGAGCAGGTTTGTGGATAATAGAAGTTTGGGTATTTCTTTCTTTTGATTAAAGATGGGTTAAACAGTGCAGAACAATCTATTTTCTGTTGCAGTCCCTCTTTACTCCCTCCCCACATTTAAATTTTAAAGAAAGACAACATGATAGCGGTTAAGAGTTGGGTTATAAATCAAGCTATGAGTTCTAGTCCTCCCTTAACCGACAGGGTGATTTTGAGCCACTCATTCTCTTCTCTTAAACCAATCCACCTTGCAGGATTGCTGTTGTAGGGAAAAACAGGAGACAGGCAAATGAGGTATGTATGCTACCTTGATTTAACCAAAAATAAAGGAATGATAAAAATGAAGTAAATAAATTATTTCCTACAAGATAAAAGGTATCAGGCTTTCTCTTTACAATTTTTTCTCTTTTTTCCCCTCTGAAACTTGTTTTCCATTTTAGTATTTCATCTACTAAGTTTACAGAACTCTGATGTTCAACAGTAGCATGGTATCTTCTGCTTCATACTGGGGCTACTTGTTCATATTGTATTTCTTTGCTTTTCTTGCCATCAAAGTATAATTTCTATCTTTACAGAACAAACATACATTTTAAGAAGGCAAATTCTGAGGCAGAAGCTTAAGAGTAGGGGTTAAGATGTATCATTAGTCAACAGAGCACAGTGCATTGGTTGCTAAGTAAAAAATTCTTCTTTAAACATGATTACAAACTATAAAAGAGCAAATGTTCTAATGTTTGCATTTAATTACAGATTGGAAGCCGGTTCAAGATTAACAGCTGGATTTCAAAAAAGAGGAAATAATCACAGTTTGTATGTTTATTCATCCCAACAGTTTAATGAATGTTCTGGTGCATCTGATACTAGCCTAATTTACATGTCTGGAGCCAGCTTCAATATTCCTCCCAAATGTGAAAAATATGGCTTGTATATCAGCTCCCTTTTTCATTTCTTTGTTGCCTGCTTTGATGAAGGCTACTTTGAGAATTCAAAAGATAGTTAGAAAAGACTTATGGATGATTGCTTTTGTATCTAGTAAGTGCAGTGAGATTATTATGTGCACAAAGATGGAAAGACTTTGAAATACTCACAATGGACAAACGGTTAATAAAGATGACAGAATTTGCAGGACTGGTAAAACTGACTTGTCTGATTTGGAAAAAGACATTTGTCAGTGACTTTAAACCCTTTATGGACTTTTTGCTGAAAATGGAAAGAAATGAACGTGATTTATGGGTTTGATGATTACAAATGGTAGAATATGGAAAGAAAAGACCCAAGATGTAACCAGATAGAGAGAGGACAAATTGTAAGCGCATTTATAGCTGCTGTAAAGAAGATCAGAAACCACTTTTTTCTTTTTCTTTTTTCCTATTTACTTTTCACTTTTTTTTCCTCTATTTTTTTCTTTTAATTTGTATTGTTTTTACTTTGTAAAGAACTTTAATAAAATTAATTTAAAAGAGAATTCAAAAGATTGTGTTTTGTAACTTCAGACTCACCTAATAAATTATTTCTCATCATATGCAAATTTTAAATCAAAACATCCTAGGAAGAAACTCTCAGCATCTATTTTCTTTTTTTTAAAAACTGGCACAGAAATATAACATCTATTAGTGGACACATTTACCAAGATTGTACTGTATAGTTAGTGCTCCGTGTACTGGAAATTAGCCATGAAAAGTATCTATTTTCTGAATGCAAAATGTAATATGTAAACAGGAGGCTGGCCTTCAGTTGACCTCAAACTTTAAATATAGTAATTTTACCACTGTTATAAATAAACATGTTTATGTTTGAGTAGTTCTACTCCAATCAACTGTAATGATAGCCTCTATGTACAGTATAAATATAGTGACCACCTATATACTAAAACAAAGATGATTAAGTTAGCAGCACTAAAAAATATACCAGTGGAGTGGGAGATGGGATGTATATAAATTTAATAACAAAATAAATAAAAGGATTGGAATAATATCCAGAATACTATAGAAGTATGGCATGAAGTTGTTATCAGACACCAAAACCCAGGATGCAGAGATCATATGATCCATGATTCAGCACACTGTAATAAATTGGGGGGGACGAAGAGATCAGTCATTTCCTGAAGCCTTGTCATCAATTCCATAAGAAAAGAAACAAAGAAAAGTGGGTATAAAAGGAAGCTCATTCCAATGCAGTGCCCAGACTGAATGCAATATTTTAAGTGAAATTTGGCCAATACAGAATTGAGAGGAATGTTGATTTCTTTTAATCTTGACACTATTTCTATATAAATAGTCCTTGACTTATAAGCATTCGTTGAGTGACTGTTCAAAGTGACAATAGCATTGAAAAAAGTGACATGACTGATTTTCACACTTATGACCATTGCAGCATCCCCATAGTCACATGATCAAAATTTGGTTGCTTGGCAACTGACATGTATTTACAACAGATGCAGCATCCCAAAGTCATTTGATCACCATTTGTGATCTTCCCAGCTGGCTTCCAACAAGCAAAGTCAACATGGGAAGTTGGATTCACTTAAGAACTGCATGATTCACTTCATTGCAATGATTCACTTAACAACCATGGCAAAAGAGGCCAAAAAATAGGGCGCAACTCACTTAACAAGTGCTTTGCTTAGAAATGGAAATTATGGTTCCAACTGTGGTTGTAATTCAAGGACTACCTGTGAATTCTCAGTAGACTAATGCTAATTTGAGTATTCCTTGACTTTTGTTTGCAAAGCACTGTTCTTTCCCATAAGCTTCCTTGGTTTGTCCTGTTTTAATCAAATATTTAATCAAATATAAAACAGTCCATCTGTTTTAATCAAATATTTAATTTTGAAGTGTCATCCCATTACAAGTATGATTCAAGAAGAAAAAATATAACACGGTATTTTGCTGGCGTTATATTTTATTTTTGTCACACAGTGAAAAAAGCTTGCTACAATTAGTAAACTTGGGAAGCTAAATAATGTAAATTCCACCTCATACACTTAAAATTATTAGGCACGTAAGATTTCAACAACTATGCCAAAGATTTGGATAATATAATGTACACAGTAACAACTTCTAACAACTAAAAACAAGCTGATTATCAGTTAAGATTATTTCTGAACATAATGTTTTCATAAAATAATTGCACAGAAGCTTTTCCTGAATACATTTAGGAAAAAAGTAAGCAATCATCAAATTCAAACAAATACATGCATTGGTGAAAAAAATATTTTACTAACATAGAATATAATTATTAATTGAAACATACAGAGGAGCTAAATAACAGTATTAAAAGTCCATAAACATACTGTAACTTATTTACATGTCCCCAACACATTTACTGTATAAGACACCTAATGAACATTTACTATAAATATTCATGCTTTTTTATTTATAAGAATAATAAAGCTGTCTGACTCCATGATGACTCTGGGCAACTTACAACAATAAAAATAACACAGAAACCATAAACAAACTAGAAAAGAGGCAAAAAACATCTAGAAGAGATAACCATCAACTCAAATGATAAAATTTTATGACAGCTCACTACTCAACTAATTAGGGAAAAAGCCATGCTTTTAACAATTTTCTAAATGAATGTAGGGTAGCAGCATTCCCCAAGAATGCTAGATCAATGCTTCAACAAAGAAGGTTCTCTGGATCCATTTAGATTATTTTGTTTGATTTCACATATGAAATGATGAACTCTTGCAGCATTAGGAAATTTAAATGAGAATAGCAGTAGTTTGAAATCGGAAAGTAAATACATAATTTTCCAAATATTTTAAAATATTTGGCTTTGAATTACTTTATTACTTGATATAACAACTGAAATTGTCTTCATCTTTGTTAATGTGAAGATGGTCTAGTTAATTTCTTTTCAAAGGAATCCACATATCTCACACAGCATGTTAATTAATGTTAGGAACTGGAACTTTTACAGTGTTGGAAGAAATGTCCATCTGGGTTCAGTTCCAAGTGGGGAGAAAGACACTGGAAACATGGAGACTGCTTGGAAAGATGGTTTATTGATGAACAGGATCACATGGCTTGAGCCATGGGCAGAAAAAGGGAAGAGATGCTGGGAGTGCCTGGGTTTTATGCCCTCTGTTGGGTTTTGAATTTGAGCTTGTGTTCTGATTGGTTGTCAGACTCCCATGGGGCCATGCAGGGGCAACTACGTAGGCTGTCCTGAGTCCCTGGCTTGGTTGAGCCTTGCTGGGTGATGTAATCTTCCCAGGTGCCATGTGGTGAGTTCTGTTGCTAGATGGGTAGAGAGCTAATTCTACCTTTGTTGGATCTTGGGTGAGGGCATTTGCCTATGAATAGACCTAGCTATCTCTTTATCTCTTAAGTGCTGACATCTGCTGTGGGCTATTGAGGAGGGTGGGGGCTATTAAGAGTAAGTCTGCTTCCTGCCTAAAAAAACATGTTTCTCCATTTCTCATCCAGGGAAATATAATATTCTGCCTTTTTAATATTTCCTAGAATATTTCATTTTTCTAGGAGAGGGGTGGGTGCTAACTTCCTACAACACCCAGAAATTATCACCTACTGGTAGCAATATCTCATATTTGATAAGATCCAATTTGCATGACTGTGGTACCTTCACTCCATCTAAAAAGATACTCAGGTACAGAGAATACTCAAAAGACCAACTGCATTTTTCCTTCCTTCCCCCAATTTTTTATTCCTGGCTCAGTGAATAATTCTAAATAGTACTGTACTTTTTAGTATGTTGCCCAAATCACTTCTCATGAGTTGGACAGCTATATAAATTTAATAAATAGATGCAAATGTTTATAGCTATTTGGTATAAAAACTGGATTGTGAATTTCTCATGGTGAATAGGAGCTACAATCCCATGACCTGTGATCAAGATCATGACCTGTGGACAATATGATTTCTTAACAAATAAGTGAGTCATTATTACTGCCAATTTTGTTTAAGTCAAGGTAATAATTTCCAAAGATTGTTCAAGAAGCAAAACAAAAAAGGATCTAAATAGAAATGATGAGTGACAATGAATTTCTAATGGATACATACAAGAAGGTTCAAGAGTATGATATGGAAAGAAGGGAAATTAGCCATTTGCCCTAAGAAGATGCTATTTGCAATAGGCAATTTCAGCTTAATTTACTATACAGTTTTCAGAGCAACACTAAGAATTATTGAGAAAGTTGATTCTATATGACATAATTGTATGATAAGCAAATAGCACCCTTCCATGATGTTAGGTGAGGTTTCTATCATTCAATTGATCTGACTTGTTCACAGAATTCCAAAGAATCCCAAATTATTTTCTCTTTTTTCAACTAATCTATATTTTCTTCATTTCTTCCATCTTTTCACCATTAAGATGATAAATATGGAATAGTGAACAAAATATTTTAATAGTAGTGGTAGGACAAAATATTCTTCTTTTGCAAAGAGATCTTATTTGGAATGTTCATTGATGCCCTTAGCTTAAGAACAAATGGATCAAAAGGGAAGACATAGAACCAAAAGAGCCATACAAAAACTTGCTCACTGTTAACTTAACATTTACACAAAGGCTTGACGTTATAAATACTAGCTTGAGGTAACATATTTAGTGGAACTGATACTCTTTTAACTATCTTTTATCCACCATATTTATTTTGGAAGTTTTTTTTATCTCACCTTGTAATATTATCTAGTCTTCTGTTTCCTATCTTAGTCTATCTATTTGCATTATGTTATGTATTTCTAAATCAAGATTGATGATATCCTTGGTAAATAACCAAGTATGAATGCTACTTACAACATCACATACACACACACACACACATTGTGTGTTGCACAAAAATGATAAATAGAAACTCAATTCAATTTTCTCCATGATGATCTATAAGCAACATCTGTACTTATCAATACAACAATTCAACTCAGAATAGGCAAAATATTTTATAGAAATGCCATTCAAAACCAAACAACCCTATGCATTCAGAATAAACATTCCTGACACCATGGAACTAACTTCAGAGGGCCGTGTGTTTTCGCTGGCAGAGGGCTGCAGGAGGCTGTCACAGCCGAAAATGGAGCTTGGGCGGGCCACACACGGCCCTCCCGAGCTCCATTTTCACTGGGTAGAGGCACTGCGGGCCAGTCCTTTGCTATTTCCAGGGTGGCACTGCGGGCCAGATCTAAGTATTCTGCAGGCTGGATCCGGCCCACGGGCCTTGAGTTTGACATCCCTGTATTAGATGGTCAGAAAAAAAAGTATAAATACCCTTTTTTTTTTAAATATAAGAATACTTTGATTTAAATAGGCCTGTACAAACTGAATTGAATAATTAAGAAAACTACCAATAAGGAAGCATATTGGTGAGTTCCATCAAACATTTGGGACAATAACATTCTTTTAAAATCAATCTCCAAAGCAACTATTATGAGAACTATCTTAAATCTTTATTACAAGGACCATAGGACAGATATTTTACTTCAAAATGCTACAGAAAGAAAAAAAAATACTAGTCTAGGTTAAAAGGAACAATCTGAATACAGGTAGTCCTCGATTTAAATTACCGGTAGTTCATTTGTGATCGTTCAAAGTTACAACAGCACTGGAATAAGTGACTTATGACCATTTTTCACAGTTGCAACCTTTGCAGCATCTCCAGGGTCACATGATCAAAATTCAGATGCCTGACAAGTGGCATATATTTATGACCGTTGCTGTGTCCCAAGGTTATGTGATCCCCTTTTGTGACCTTCTGACAAGCAAAGTCAATGGGGAAGCCAGATTCACTTAACAACCGGGTTATTAGCATATCAACTGCAGTGATTCACTTAACTGTGACAATGGGACAAGATTCACTTAACAAATGTCTCACTTAACAACATAAATTTTGGGCTCTATTGTGGTCGTAAGTTGAGGACTATCTGTATTTGCTTACTTCTCCAAGTAGGCATCAATTCTAAAATGCCCTTTCTGCACAACCATTAAAATTCAATACATTTGGAAAATACCAGAGAAAGTTGCTTTAAAGTTCAGTCATATTAATTCACAAGCCAAAATTTGAATTTCTCACATAGTTTTCACGTAGAATATTTTCAGATCAAACAACCTCAAAGTATTCTTCAGCTCATTCCCATATTACTGTGTGCCCAATTTTAAATTATTCAATAGAAAAATTACCTGTTTTCAATATAAAGGCACTGTATTTTTTTGTCCTGATCATGAACTGAATCTATATGTGCATATAACATGTGTCTTAAATAGTTATAGATATGCTAGGCAAATGCAAAATTATTTTGACAGAGAATTTTTACTTTAAAAAAACAGTTTGGGGCTCTTAGGTGACTGCAGTTTTTTGGCGATTTGCATAGACAATTTTCTACATGATTTAATATCCTCTCCCAACAGCTCTAGCATTGTTTACCTATTCTCAAACTTCCCAGAGTTTGTAAAAAAAAAAACCAGTAATTACAATCACAATATTTGAAAGAAAGGCTGTATTATGTAGCTAGAACAATTCATGCATATAAAAGTTTGTCATCCACATAAGAAATTGTACTTCCTTGGCACAGAATAAACATTTATCCTGAACATGCACTTTAAAAGCAATAGCCATCCCTTTGTGCTTGGCATGCTGGCAGTGTCAAAACTGGCTACATTAAATTCTGAAGTGAATGTTGCTAAAGCCCTTCTGGAAAAGCAAGCAAAACTACAAAAAGATGTGAAAGATCTAATAAACAGTGAATATACTGTAGATATAAAAATATACAAGACATAGTAAGATCTATAACCCATTTTTCCCTTAAAATTTTATTTAAAGGGTAATACAAATATATCCATAAAAGCTATATTTCAAGTATAGAAAAAGCATTATGCAGCATCGAAAGAGAGTATCTCTGTCATAACTTTAATAATAAACCCAGAATTTTATAAATATCGGACAATTCAGTTGAAGTCATAGAAAGATCACAATCTTTAGATCATAAGATATTTTTATAACACACTAAAAATAAGAAAGATGATGTATTCTGGTCAGTTTTAAAAATAAAATAAATACAACTACTAAGAGATTGAGTCACAAATAATTTGTCTCTGTTTACATGATTCAACTCAAATCTAACAAGCTTTGAGAAATCCATAAATATGGGAGGGAGCATACTGCTTCCTTTTGCCTTTCAGCCCCACTCCAGGGCCCTCAGACAGTCGCATTCACGACAAACCAGTTATACTATATATAAATTTTTTACTGATAAATAAATAAAAGGAGACTAGTATAGATCTATTTCAAGCTATTTAGCTCTCATCAGCTAGCCATACCCTTACTGGGATTCGAACCTGGGCTGCCTGCTTATCAGGCAGTTGCTTTAACCTTCTAAGCCACAGGCTCTCCTCCCTTATCAGCTGAACCAGGGGAGGGATTATGTTTTTTTCTCAAGATCACCTGGTATACCCAAATATGGGAGGGAGCATACTGCTTCCTTTTGCCTTTCATATAATCCCTCCCCTGGATATATAATCCCTCCCCTACGAATATATATTCGTAGATTTTCACGGGTATAGGTATGCAGGTCTTGGGGTATTCGGGTCTTTTCCCATGTAAGATTGAGAGTATCTTGGCGACGGTTCGACGAGATCACACTCGTCATCTTCAGGCTGATGTTATTGGATTTGTGCTCTTGAGAGTAAAGCATGATCAGAGCAGCCGTTTTTCTATAAATATTGGTGAGGGGGGAATGGAATGCTGGCTTTGTTGCTGTAAGCAGATTGGTTGGTTGTGTTGTAGTATCTTGATTGGTTGATGGAGTTGATGTTTGCAGGTTAGTCAGCTGTTTTGTAACTTCCTGGGTGGCTGAAGTGCTGGTTGTGTGCCTATTGTTCTTTTGTGTTGTAACATCCAGGGTTTTGGTTTGGCTCTGTGTTTGTGGTCTGGTTGTGTGTTTATGGCGTGTGTCAGTTTGCTCTGTGTAGGGTTCGGAGGGGGGTACAGCAGTTGGAGGTGCTGTTAAGGTTTGGCTTCTGGATGGTGGTTGTATTTCATCTGTGGGATGGGTTTGGGTTTGAGTGTGGTGAGGGTGATTGGTGGTGGTGTCATGTGTTGTTCTGGTTCCGGTCTTGGTTTTCGTGGCTGGGACTCGTTTGTTGGCCAGGGCTAGTTTCCAGATGTCAGGTAGGCGGGAGGTATCATCTCGTTCGTTCATGTTGTGGGGGTGTTTCTCTATTTCGATGGCTTCCATAATTATTCTCTTGTTGAAGTGTTCAGTTTTGGAGATTAATTTGGTTCTCTCAAAATCAATTTCGTGTCCTGTTGCTTTAAGGTGCTGGAAAAGGGAGAAAGTTTTTTCTTCTTTTCTGATTGCGTTCTTGTGTTCTGCGATGCATTTATTCTCCTATTAGTTTGTCCAATGTATGTGGCTGGGCAGATTTTGCATGGTATTTCATAGACTCCTTGGTTTTCTAGCTGGATCTTGTCTTTGGGGTTTCTTAAGATGTTGGCTATTTTTTGGTCAGTGCCGAAGGCTGTCTTGATATTGTGTTTGTGGAGAATTTTGCTGATTTTATCTGTGGTGCCTTTGATGTAAGGGAGGAGGGTGATGCCATTGTCCTGTTCTGTGTCTTGCTTCTTGGGAGGTATCTCCTTTTGGATTAGGTTGGTAATCGTGTTCCTTTGGAATCCGTTGGAAATTAATACGTTAGTGAGAGTGTGTAATTCAGTTTTCAGGTGGTCTTTGTCGGCTAGGCATTTGGTTCTGGAGATGAGGGTCTTGGCTACGCAGTTGATCTGTGCAGGGTGGTGGTGGGATTGTGCGTTTAAGTAGCGGTTGGTGTGTGTTTTTTTCTGGTAGATAGTGTGTCCTAAGGAGCCATTGGTTTTTTTGTAGATTAGGACGTCGAGAAAGGGAAGTTGGTTGTTAGCTTCTATTTCCATAGTGAATTGTATTTTGGGGTGTAGGCTGTTGATCTATCTATCATCTATCTATCATCTATCTATCTATCTATCTATCTATCTATCT
>QLTV01004426.1:127366-155710 GCA_003457575.1 Thermophis baileyi | reverse complement strand
CTGGGTAGGAAGGCAGCGGAGCCCGAGAGGGAGAGAAATGGCGAAAGGGGGGCTTCGAAAGGATGCGGGCGAGGAGAGCGACGATGAAGGGTAGAAGAAAACGGAGGGCTTGGTTCAGGATGGGCGCGGGGAGGGGAAGAAGCGCCTGTGGGTGAGCGAGGGGCTCCGCTCCTTCCATGCCCACCACCCCCTCCTTCCTTCCTTCTGCGGCCTGCATTCCTCTCCGCTTCCCACGCCCCCCTTTGCACCCAGGTCGAGGCAGAATTAGCAGGCCGCGCCTCAGGCCGGCGCCGGCTCCCCACCCGCACCCCAACCCGGCCTTCCCTTCCTCACCCTCCGTCGGCTCCGAAGCCGGGGTCTCCCCGGGCTGGGCCATGACCGAGCCAGCTCGTCCCCGTCACGCCGAGGCCGGGTCCGCTACGTCAGGAGACGAAGCCGAACGCATCTTGACAGGCGAAGGGGGCGGGGAATCGGCGGCGGGAAGGAGGGAGCGCGAGCGGCTGCGCATGCGCCCGGTGGCGCCGAAAGCTGTGGGGAGTTGGGGGGGGGTGGAAATATCGTGCTGAGGGCTCACAGCCTAGCGGGGAATAGAAGAGGCAGCATCTCCCTGCTATCAGGGTGATGGAAGTGGCTGCTAAGTTGGGGAAAACTGAATTAAAAAGCTGGGATGAAGATGCAGTGTCTCGTTGGGGTGATGTGTTTTGGAATAAAAGGTTGCATTTAGCTGGATCCACACGTTACGTTAATGGCTTAGGGCAGCGCCGGACAAACTTTTTGCAACTGGGGCCAGATTGCTTTTTTTGGAATTAATCTCTCATGCATGGTGATAATGCAGTGATCCTGCTGGAGTTGGAGACAGCAGACCTAGACTACTACTACTACTACTACTACTACTACTTCTTCTTCTTCTTCTTCTTCTTCTTCTTCTTCTTCTTCTTCTTCTTCTTCTTCTTCTTCTTCTTCTTCTTCTCCTTCTCCTTCTCCTTCTCCTTCTCCTCATCCTCATCCTCATCCTCATCATCATCATCAATTTTGGGGTCCTTGGGGTTAACTAAGACAAATAAAGTGAACGTGATTGTTCTCAACCAGTGGTAAGTTTATTGCAGATGGCAGTCAGAAATCTCAGGAACATAAAGAATGAATAAACAAACAAACAATGTGGGACCTGGATAAGTTGTCAAAAAGTCAATTAAAATAAATTCTGTAGTACAGTGGAACCGTCTACCTAAGTACAGAGATTGTGGGTATTCTGCCTCTGATGTTTTGGAAGAAGAGCCCGGATATCATCCCTGAGGACAATTTGACATTCCTTCACACTGCAGAGACTGGACTAGATGATCCTTGTGATTCATTTCTACTCTACTACAATTCTGTGTTTTCATGATTTAACACCCTTCAAAAATAATAAGTACAATAACACAATGCCTGTAAACATATTCCTGCCCTGCATGGGTATTTTCCTATTATGGGTGAGAACCAATTTCTTTGACTGAGTAAATGGTGGGACTTAAAATATGTTAAACTGAGGACTACTGGTTTAATGTACCCCTTATATTTGTCTTGTTCTTCTGAAACCATGGGAAATCAGGCTGGCCTTGATGATTTCCCCCCAAATTTTAGAGGTGCAGTTGAGGCCCCAGGGTCACAAAACAGTCCAGGCAGCATCCTTAATTGTGTTCAATGAAGTTACCACAGACAAGTATATATCAGAGTTTAGCAGCAGCAAATCTGAACACATGTCATACCAAACCACCTTGCACAAATGCTTAGGTAAAGATGTTTGTGGTTGTATAGCTAAGGAAGGCAACCCTGAAATGTTGGCATCCTAGCTAGTCAATTCTTTATTTTGTCTTGATGGTTAAGCATGCCTCCCATCACAAGGATGAGAGAGAGAGAGAGAGAAATGTAAGAAAGGGTGGTTGGGATTCAATAAGGTTGAACATCATGTTCTTAAATGTAATAGAAGTCTAATTATAAATTGGAAAATATAGATACTTGAAGAGCACCTTATCTGTTTTCTCTGCTTGCAGATGTCACAGTAATTAGAACTGTATTACCAACACAGAAATGCTATCCTGTTTTACAAGCAAAAAGATTATGAGTAGTTGGCTTGCATGCATAATCCATTGCATTATTTATAACAGTACCTTATTCTGCAAATTTGGTATGGAAGATTTGTGTTTCTGAGGAGTAATCCCAGGTGATTTCTAACACAGCAGATAGGTCCTCCTCTTGTTATTGCATGCACTGTAGTGCCAAGAGGAAAAAATAATTTAGTGTAATTTTTATTTTAATACAATACCATTAATATATCTGCTCCATATGTATTTACTTATTTTCTCCTTCTAGCATATTAAAATTGTGATTTAGATGGCAACGCCTGAAGTGGTTTTATGGACATTATCCAGGATTTTTTGAGGGCTGTCTACACCCCTGAGATCTCTAGTGAAAGACTATTTCTGTAAAGTAGGATATGGAGGAATGTGTTCGGAGAACAGCTTAAAATATGATCTTCAAAGAGTGAATATGCCTGGACATAGGTATGAACTAAAATTTGACCCTATTATGTAAGTGATAAAGGTGGTGAGGCAGAATCACTTCCATACTTTTACTCCATCAGCAAAATGTTGGCCAAGGTGTCTCAGATCTTATTTATATAAGGATTGGCCAGAATAAGAAACATACGACAGCTATTACAGCCTTGATAAAACAGGTCTTATGATCTGCTCCAAGTTGGAAACTAGATAGATTGACTCTGTTGAAATAACAGATATCATTGAAGATTTTTTAGCTGTAGATCTCAAGGAAGAGGACCAAGTTCTCTATACCAGGGGTCTCCAACCTTGGCAACTTTAAGCCTGGAGGACTTCAACTCCCAGAATTCTGGGAGTTGAAGTCCTCCAGGCTTAAAGTTGCCAAGGTTGGAGACCCCTGCTCTATACCACAGTGGTGCAGTGGTTAGAGTGCAGTACTGCAGGCTACTTCTGCTGACTGCCGGCTGCCTGCAATTTGGCAGTTCGAATCTCACCAGGCTCAAAGTTGACTCAGCCTTCCATCCTTCCGAGGTCGGTAAAATGAGCCAGATTGTTGGGGGCAATATGCTGACTCTGTAAACCGCTTAGAGAGGCCTGTAAAGCACTATGAAGTGGTATTTAAGTCTAAGTGCTATTGCTATACTGTAGCTCTCCCATTTGTGCATTGGATCCCTGCCCCACCTGGGAAGAGATTTGAAGCTGGATCCAGGTTGTGGTCAGTGCTTCTCTGAAGGAAGAGGACGTTCCAGCCGCTCCACAAGAAGCCTGGCCTGGATCCCATGGAAAAAACAACTTTCATCTTATATACACCCTTCTTTTTTGAACAGGCTTGGGAGAAAGTAGTAGGGCTCTACCAGTCTGAATTCAAGCCTGGCCATAATAGTTGCATAGGTTATTTACCTTAGTAAGATGTGAAAGGAGGAAGCATTACATCTTGTGCTTCTTAGCAGTTTTTGATGTCAACCAGTGTTCTTCTGGTTGGTTCCATTCAGCTTCCACATTCCATATTCCACTTTTCATTCATTCCATTCAAAGATTAGTGTTATTTTTTTATCACAATACAGTAGTTGACTTGCTAGCCAACGGCCCTTCACATGCTGTTTTTCCTTCTTGTATCCACCATGCTTGAAATCTAGAGCTAATATCTATGAATTTTCTGACCTCAGTTGTGTTAACCAGAGTTTAAGAAAAAAAACCAATTTCAGGGTTAACACACTGAATTATTAGCTTGTAACGGTATAAGCTAGGTTCTCTCAATATGCAAGATAAAATGTAGTTGGCTAGCTTGTAGTTCAGTGTATTATATGAACACAGATCTCTTCTACAAATTATGAGAATTTCATCTGCATTTCTACAAGGAACAAAACTAAATTTCGCTGGGGGGGGGGTTTCATTCCCAATTCAGTCAAAGGGATTATATCAAACCTTTGGGGTCTCCCATATCTGAATGTTAACCTGGCAAGCCTGTTTTCTAAAATGTGAACTTGGGCATAGTTTTGTTGTTGTTGTTGTGCTGGTAATTCCAGATTCTCCAGGGATTGTTCTGTGCAGTTTTTCAACAAAGGTTTGAATAAATCAAGTCTGTCAATTTATAACTTTGGAACTGTATCCCATAAATGCCCAAAGACAATGTCAGCTCTTTTTTTATCCCCTACTCTAATTTTAATCAGAAATAAAAATGATGCATGTACATTGCTAAGCAAAGACATATTTATTAGCATCTTTCTTATTAATGCCATTTTGTTGTGGAAACTTAGGTAAGCCCCAGGATTCTCATGAGAGACTGGTGTATACATTTTAAACTGCCAAGGATCATTCCAGCAACAGCCCCATAATTTGGTTTTCATCCTGAAACAATAGTTTGCTTGCAATCATAAATTATCTTAACCTATCCTGCCTCCCAGATATTTTATGTGATTGAAAATCTTTGCCAAAAAAAAAAAAAACCAACAACATTTAGAGGGGTTGTAATTTCCCTCCTCTTTTCTAAAAGGTTCCATGTGGGTACATGTTCTGAATAGATGGAAAGCAGATGAGACACCTCCCCAAATGCTGAAAACAAATGTACTAGTAGTTAATGTTCCTTGCATTGACTATAAGTTGAAATAGATTCAAAACTCATGATCTCATTTGAAAGCTGCCCGTATTAAGAGTCTGAAAGCACTCTTTCATTCCTCTGTACAAAGTGTTCACCAAAGACTTTGATATTTCATGAGCCTGAAAATTTTGTTTCTTCCTGCAAAAAAATACTGATAGAAACTAATTATTGAAAATTAATGGTACTCAACTTTTAGGTTAGGTTAGAGAAGCATTTGTGGTGAAATTCCCAAGTTAGCAAAATCTGCTGGCACACCATGAGAAATTAATCAAAACTAAAACAAAAAAAAAAGCTATGTTCAATAGTACATAAGACTAAAAAAGGAATCTGTCCTTATCTCTGTGATTTACTTCTCTAGACTTGTCTTTTTCCAGCTAGTGGTTATTTCTCAAATGGCAGTGAATGGAAATGGAAAATTCCTTCTCTCCAATAAGAGAACTGCCCATTTTGAAAAGAATCTACTGATTGCAGTTTGGCAAGAAGAGTTTTCGAAATTTGTCCCTTTGCAGTAAGGACACATAGAGTCGAAACATTCTTATATGTTGTATAAACAGTAGAAACAGAGAACCTGTATTCCCATACTTAACAATGAATTGTTTTCTTCCAGGCAGCTTATTAAAAAAATATTTAGCCTAACTGCAGAACAAAAACTGAACTGGTGAAGAATCTCAAATGGGCTTGTGCACGCCTATCTAGATCGTGTCCTGGAGTCTCACAAAATGACTTATTGCAAGTTTTAATTACAGTTTTTGCAAATTAAAAAGTAAGTAAAGCAATAAATCTCCAGTTGAATTGACTTAATATATTTTGTGAATACACCATAGGTTGGAGTCAAATATTATGCTACCTAGGACTTGTTCTTAGTTTATTTGTTCAATAAAGTACCATTGACTTTGTTCATACTATCTAATGGCTGCAAAATATATTTGAAAAATCAGACTAGCTAGGTCAAAGAACACAATAAGCTAAACTTAACAAAGCACTTGATAATTGAGCTTGATCTATAAACCCAATTGCACTGTCTTATATTATTTTTCATACTTAAATAATGTTTGGTTAGTCATTTTTGATGCACCAAATGTCTTGTTAAACTTTCATTTCAAAGGAGGAGGAAGAGGAGGAGTCGGAGTCACCTCTGAGGAAAGGGGGTATTGTAGGGTTGGAATGGGTGCAAAACTGACGTTGCATTTTGTGTAATTTTAAACAGCACAATGGTATTGGAATGTTTGGTGTCTTGTTGCCAAAACAAAACTTGCTGTTATAAACACTACTTTTAAGATCTTTCTCTTTTAAAGAGGAGAAAAAATATATGTTCCATATGCCTTTCAGAAAATCAAATAGATATTGCCAAATTGAATAAATGCTGCATCTGAGTTTCCTCACAGGAGAAGAAGCAAGACTGAGAATGTGTTCCAACCGTGCTTCCTGGGAGTCATCTTTTATAGGCAATGTATGAGTTACTTCTCATTAAAGCTAACATATTTCTTGATTCCTTCTCACACTAGAGAGAGAAAAATGGCAATCTGTGACACATGCATACATTTTGTTTGATCTTTTAAAGTATTATAATAAGACAACCCCTCCAACTACCTTTACTCGACTCTAATTTGTATAAAAGTTTCATTTATTATCTGTAAAAATGTAGACAAAAATGAAAGTGACTATTTGTTTTATGGAGAAAATGAACTTTACAGCATGAGGCTTTGCATGATTAGTTAGTAGATCTCATTTGATTAATAGCACTTGTTTTTGCATGGTCATGCTATAACTCAGAGAAGATCCAAGTGTCAGGCCTGGAAACCATCTTGGGCATTGGGTCTTCAGGCCTGCCACATTTAGTGCTGTTTCGATCATTGGATGAGGTCAAATGTTTTTATCCCTCTGTTAGAATCCACATAGCAGTTTCCTCTCTAATAAGGTCCAGGTCAAGTTATACATCTGCAGAATAATTTCATTTTTCTATTCTTATCAGCATGATGTAATCTTTAATGTGGACTTTTACCCATGTCAGACTATTTGTCTTTCTCTAGTTCTATAGATGTTTCTCAACTACTATGATTCTCAACTACTATAGATGTTTCTTCTGCAACTTCATCTGGCAGGACTCCTCTATAAACTGAAAAGCCCTTCCAGATTTGGCATACAGAGAACGGCCACTCAGGAGAAATCTAAACCAGGGCCATTGTCACCCATTAATTTCAAGTAGCTAAGACTTTGTTTGAGATACATGAAAATGATTGCTCATGCACTATTTATCATTAAGGAATCCTTGGATGAAATAAACCAAAGCACATTTAATGTTGCTGGGAGGAAACTTTGGCCTCGGATAGTTAATGATTTCACCAATTTTCCTGCTATTGCTGATAATGTCATTGAAGCTTCTGCTCAACTACTGGTAGGCAAGGAATTCAAATATAAGCAAGCAAACAATGTTAATCAGCTCTCTGGTCTCATTCTTGCAGCTAAAGAGCCAACTGCTTTATCAAGCATGGATGAAAAAAAAGCAGAAAGATGATCCCAAATTAGAGCTGACTGTCAATTTTAAATAAGCTGTTGCAGCACACAACTGGCTGATTAGATTGGAGATTGATGCTTTTCAGAAATGCAGCATGGTTTAGTGGAGCAATGAATGCCAACAGATGTGATGTAAAGAAGATAACAGTTAAAGAACACAAACTCAATTTACAATTATGGAATGAAGCCAAATATTATAACATTGGATATACTGAAGGGTATTTTTGAACAATGGACTCAGAACTTAATTTTAATACAGGAAGTCCTTGACTTACGACCACAATTGAGCCCAAACTTTATGTTGCTAAGTGAGAAATTTGTTAAGTGAGTTTTCCCCGTTTTACGACCTTTCTTGCCACAGTTGTTAATTGAATCACTGCAGTTGTTAAATTAGTAACACAGTTGTTAAGTGAATCTGGCTTCCCCATTGACTTTCCTTGTCAGAAGGTTGCAAAAGGGGATCACATGACCCCAGGACACTACAGCCGTCATAAATATGAATCAGTTGCCAAGCATTTAAATTTTGATCACATGATCATGGCTGCAATGCTGCAATGGTTATAAGTGTGAAAAATGGTCATGTCACTTTTTTAAGTGCCATTGTAAGTTTGAACGGTCACTAAATGAACTGTTGTAAGTTGAAGACTACCTGTATAGGATCCATAGCTATGTATTTCTCATTGTGTACTGCACAGTGAATGCTGATTCCCTTATAACACAATTCCAAGTCAATACAGTTATTCTCACATTTGGAAGAAAAATAAATGAGTTTGTAATCATTAAGAAAAGCCTAATGGAAACTTCAGTTATTAATAAATAATAGCCATTTATTTCTCCAAAGTTTATCATATTACTAATTAATAATCAGCATCTCCTCTCTGTCCCGGTTCTCGTTTACCAAATTAGTAATATTCTTCAGGAACTTTACAAATTCCATTCTGACATCTTCAGGGTCTTCTTCAAGGCTGGAGTGTATCAATGTCAGCCTGTTCAATGGTGAAGCTTTGAAGTTGAAGAGAGAAAACAGTGAATCAGGTTTGTAATTTGACAAAGATTACATAAAAATGGGGAAATAAAGGTTATGGTCTTACGCAAAGTGAGATTGTCTACATCTCCTGCAGTGCCTGGTTTGTGATGTGCAATGAGCAAGCACTGATTCTCAAGCAACTGCTGCTGTTGGACAAAACAGGAGTACCACATTTCAATTTCCTTCACATGGCTTGGCAAGTCTGGATTAAAAATAATGACGACACCATGGGAATCTTTCATCAGAGCAGGCCAGCAAGTCTCAAATCTAGAAGTGCAAAAGAAAAAGAATGTGGCTGGAAACACTTAGTATTGTTTGAGAGAGATTATGCAACCCAGCTGCAGATAATAACTGGTTTCACACTGCTTCAAGCCACAGTTTTTCAACTACTTAATATGCAGCCCATCTCGCTATCAAAGTATAAATATTAATGTAAAACGTCAAGCATAGTTTGCTAATCACAGCAGTTGGGTTCATATAACACAGTATTTCTCAGCCTTAGCAATTTTAAAATGAGTGGACTTCAACTCCCATAATTGCTGCCTGAGGAATTTTGGGAGTTAAAGTCCATATATCTTAAAGTTGATGAGGTTGAGAAACATTGACATATTGTATAAGATGAAACCAGCAAGCCAAATTATAATTTAATTAAGCCTTAGTGTTA
Organism: Thermophis baileyi; assembly: GCA_003457575.1. Lineage (NCBI taxonomy): Eukaryota > Metazoa > Chordata > Lepidosauria > Squamata > Dipsadidae > Thermophis > Thermophis baileyi. The sequence goes on along the minus strand of QLTV01004426.1, from coordinate 146,873 downwards.
TATGTGAAATTCCTATATGGCTACAGATGCGCATATCTCAGTTTCTCTTACAGCCCAACATAATTCACAGGGTGGTTGTAGCTTGAATGGTGGGAGAGAAACTCTCATGTATAACATTTTAAATTCCCCTCCAAATAAGAAGCATACCGTAATTGCAATAACAAATAATACAAAAACATTATGTGCCTTGAGCATATCCCCTTTCAGAATCTAATCTACATCAGTTTATGGCACTGCCATAATGCAAATACCCACCAGACTACTTGTCTGCAACAGGGTGCCTCTTTATCTGTGGAGGCTTTCTATGTGATTTTAAAAAACTGGTTTTTTTAATCGATGTATCACACCTGTTAAGGAATTGTGCAGAGTAACCTCTGGGCCCTGAAGGCGTGCACAATGAACCGTAATGTTGCAGTAGATATAAGTAATGATTCAGTCAATAAACAGATACGTTAAAGTGTATAAAAATAGTTTACTCAAAGAAATAGCACAGTCCAAATAACAGTCCGAATCATACACGTTCAGTCAGTCAGTGTTTAGAAGTACAGCAGTCTCCTTACCAGCCTTTCTTTGTCTTAATCAGCAAAGATTTCAGCTATCACAGATAGCTAGCTACACACAGAGCTTACTCTCAGACACGAAGTCACTTAAGCAATGAATCAGCAAAAGAGAGAGAACTAACCATGTTCTCTAACTCCCTCTTATGGCCGTTACTGCCAGTCAGAATGCAACAATGCATTTAAAGCAATATTACATATATACATTTAAACATTGATTTGTGGCTTGTTTATATTAACCAACCCAACCGTTTGGACAGAGTCCTAACAACACCAAGACGTAGGTACCAAAAGTCATGGTGTTCAATCTCCCTTTCAAATCATAATTTCTAGCTCTATTTTGCTAGCTGATTACAAATCATCCATCAATTCAGCTACCATGCCAAATCATGGTTAAGGTTCCTTAGCTTAACGGTCTGGCACAGGTTGTGAATGGAGCTACACCGAGAAAGCTGGCAAGATATATAAGAAACTTGCTCACTTTTGATCACCTCCACAATCCCATAGTTCAAACCGACATCCTGGTCCTTTGCTGTTTCCATTGAAATGTGGCTTCTCATATTCTAAAATCCTAAAATTTAAAAATAGGAACTACGTTTGAGTAAATAAAGCAGGCATGCTAGAGAAAGAGGAACCCTGATCTGTATACTGACAGAATATTTTTCAAATGAACTGTACTGTATCATATTACTTGCAGGGGTGGGTTCTAACTTACCTCGCTGCCTGTTCGCTTCCTCCCGCGCCACGTGGGCGCACCTCGTGGGCACGTGTGTGCTTTGGCGCGCGCGCATGCAGTGCCACAAAATATAAAAAAATCCCCCCCCCCAAAAAAAGCCAAAAACAAGATGGCAACGCATGCGCAGTGCCGGAAACTTGGCTTCTGCGCATGCGCAGAAGAACTTCTGCGCATACGCAGAAGAAAAAAAAATAATAATAAAAAAATAAAAAAAAAAAAAAAGATGGCAGCACCCACGGACCGGCACCGACCTAACCGGATCAGTGACATCACCAGTGGGTCACTACCAGTTCGGGCAAAAAAAATGCAACTATCTCATCTGAGCCACACATTTAGCAAACCTTTCTTGCAGGATAGTAACCTTTGGGAGAGTTATGTACAAGCAGCAAGATAATCACATTCATTTCTGCAGTGATCCACATGTATTAGACTAGGTGTGTACTAAATGTCAAGATTTCATTATTGACGAAGTAACTTAGTACAGGTAGTCCTCAATTATTACAATTATTCATTTAGGCACTGTTCAAAGTTACAGTGACACTGAGAAACGTAAGTGATTTAATAACTGTCTTGTTTAGCGATGGAAATCCTGGTCCCAATTGTGTTATAAATCAAGGACTGCCTGTAAATCAGTATGATCTGTTATGTTTTCACACAGGGAGAAATTATTAACAATGATGTTAATGAATGGTTTCAGACATTTTAAAGCTTGCTTGTGTAATCAGGTGGACAGCAAATATGTCTATTCCTCACCTTACTCCTTGGGTGGGGATGTAACTGCCAATACCTTCAATGTTCTCTGATAAGAAGTTTGCCAAGACAGATTTTCCAGCCTATCACAAACAAATTCAGAAACAAAATTACTGAAGCATTAGCAGGAATTAAATTACAACAAAAGTATTGTGATGCACCCGACAAAACTATACCTTTTCATGGCTGCTCTGACAAGTTTGGAACAGAGGTATTTTTAATACTGGTTGCAGCTTAAAGAAAATCCCACCTGGAATTCTTCCCCACTGTGATTGATGTATTTTTAAATAGTTTAGAAATGCCATGAATAAATGCGCAAGACATTTTGACACTGTTTTTCCCATCCAAGGTGAGAGAGGATATTTTGGACTCCAATTCCCATCTGCCTCAACCCAAATTGGCAATGATTAGGCATCTTGAGAATAAACTTTCTTTAGCAGGTAGTCCTCAACTTACGACCACAATTGAGGCCAACATTTCTGTCGTTAAGTGAGTTTGCCCCATTTTTACAACCTTTCTTGCCACAGTTGTTAAACGAATCACTGCAGTTGTTAAGTTAGTAACACGATTGTTAAGTAAATATGGCTTCCCCATTGACTTTGCTTGTCAGAAGGATGCAAAAGGTGATCATGTCCCAGGACACTGCAACTGTCATAAATATGAGCCAGTTGCCAAGCATCTGAATTTTGAATTCCTGACCATCCATGCAACGATCATAAGTGTGAAAAACGGTCATGAGTCACTTTTTTTAGTGCTATTGTCACTTCGAACCATCACTAAAGGAATAATTGTAAGTCAAGGACTACCTGTAATAAGTAGAAACCTGCTGGATCAGATTATCTAGGCAAGCAGAGAAGAAAGACTCAGCAGAATACTAAGGAAAGGATCTCTTGTTCACAAAGATAGACTGTTTCTTAACATGAAGGCTCTACAGTACTGTTTTAATGGCCGTTGTCAGTAGGAATAGAAAATGCATTGCTCGATTATGCTAAGCTCGCATCCTGTTTTTCAGCATCCTGTTTCTCACCCTTAGGCAACCCGATGCCTTTGGGAGTCCACCGAGGCAAGTGAAGACAACAGAACTCCAACCTTCCCCACCTGGCGATCTTCGGAGTAGTTAGTAGGCTTTTACTCCGGTTTGCCTCAGCCTTTGCCGTCCGATTTTAGAAAAGGACGAGCACTCAAGAAACAAGACCGTGAGAGGTTTCCTTTCTTTGAGAAGGCCTTGGAAGCACACTCACCTCGCTGGGGCCTACGAAAAGGAGTTTTACTTTTAGCATCCCTTTCGGACTAGGCCATACAGCCTCGGCCTTGCATAGAAAGCCGACCCGACGCTCCAAAGGACCGAAGATCCAGACAGCTCCTCCCAATCCAACCACGCGCGTGTTGCTAAGCGCGGTTGCTATGGGCGGGAGAAGGAGAGGCTGCCCTGACAGGCTCTGTTTGCAGGTCTCAGGGCGGGGCGGAGAAGAATTTCTTTATCTTTGTCTGTAATTAAATTGTTTGCTTCTGTTGCAGATCGTAAAAAAAAAAAAGAACTGTTAGACTTTTGGTTTAATGGCAACAGAGTATATATTCTGGCAACTTGAAGTTTGACCCTGCTTGCCTAAATCACAGAATCACACTGCACTAGTTGTGAGGAATACACTCCTAAGACAACATTTTCTTTATTTTCTTTTCCTTTTCTCATGATTTTATCCCTGCTTTTGCTGAATCAGGCTGTGATCCATGAAAGCCTATGGAATAAGTTGCCAGAAGGATTTGCAAATTGAATTCAGTGGGATATTGCGTCCAAACAAATATATTTTCTTCCTATTCCCAAGTCCAAATCCATTTTTCAAAACAGTGCCCAAATTTCCTGGTCTTTTTTTTTTTTTAAATCAGACAAGTTGATAAAGAAGAAAAACCTTTTAAAAAGGTTCCACATTGAAAATTTTTGGGTGAACTAAGCAGTGATGAGAATCCAGACAGAGGGAGTCCTCTGATGGGTTAAAGTTTGGCGAAGAACTGAAAATAATAAGAAGAAATGCACAATATTCACAATGAAGGGAGATAAGAAACAAAAACTCATTTGTGAGTCAAAAAAGCACCAAAAAGGGATTAAGGAGATGACAACAGGGCTATGTAAGTATAATTATAAGAGTCTGATTGCATCTTTTTCAGTTCTGAAAATTGGTCTGTAAGGTAGAGGAAGAACACAACTGTTATTGCTGTTACTAAGAAATATTTAATCCACAGTAATTGCATTTCTGTGGACAATTTACACAATGATTTCAATCATAGAACAGTAAAATGATAAAACAGCAAATCATCGAAAAAGTATCTGTAGGATTATCATCTTAACCTTTAATCACAAGCCTTGTCAGGGCAGGAAACAAAAAATGAGATGGTAGATTTGTTTACTGCTCAGAAACTGAGAACAACCTTTGGACAAATATAGCAACAGGCAGCACTCTTCTAGATAGATCTATATATACAGTATCTATAGATATATCAGTATACATACTGATTATATCAGTTCTAGTTTATCAAGACTGCAAGATGCTTGCAGCAAGGCAATCAGAGAGCAGACAAAATTGGCTTTGCTTTCATATTCATATTTATATAGTGTGTATGTTTTTACATCATGTTACTCTTTTTGGATTTATTGTTTACTTTTTGTTGTTGCACACCACCCTAGAGTTACATTGAATTGGGGAGCCTTATACAGTAGAACCTCTGGTCACGACCATAATTTGTTCCATAACTTTGGTTGCAAACAGATTTGGTCATGACCCGAACCTAATTTTGGAAATTTGGCACTTACTAAAAAAATGGCGCGGAAGGGGAAATCGGCCGCGGGGAAAAAAATTTGTGAATTTTTTGGTCGGAACCCGATTTGGTCATGGTCAGAAGTGTCTACTGTAAACCTACTGAATACATAAATAAATGTCATTTAGGAAGATTACTCTTGCACTCTCAAATAAATTCTGTTTTTTTTAAAATACAAAATCTATGTTTTATTTTACTTGTGTTTATAGAACTGGCTCAGAGAGCATGCTGTTTCTTCTCAAGTGAATATTTAACTGAATTGATTCTTTCTTGGAAACACAATATTTTTGGTCTGCAGTGTGAATACTGCAGATTTTGATTTCTCCAAAATGTTGTCCAGATTTCTCTCTACCACACAAGGGTTGGTGATAAAGAAATGGCAGAAAAAGTAAATAGCAATAGCAGTTAGACTTATATACCGCTTCATAGTGCTTTACAGCCCTCTCTAAGCGGTTTACAGAATTAGCGTATTGCCCCCAACAATCTGGGTCCTCATTTTACCCACCTCAGAAGGATGGAAGGCTGAGTCAACCTTGAGTCAAACTGTGATTGCATCAGAAGCGGTAAAAGTTTTCAGCTGAAAACCTAGAAAGAGGGTACCCAAGAGGACACTCAGAGCAGTTTCCCTTTCTTAATAAAGCAATTGCTAATCTAAAAATAGATAGAGCAACAGTAACCCCTAGTGGCTGAGTGTATTTAAATTAATTTCCTTTCTCTCTGTTGCCCTTAATACCACTGACAGGTTTTCATTGTGTATAGCAGCCCTCCTTTTTCTCCAGTCCTCTCCTGTGTTCTGTTTTTTGTTAGGATAGNTCTCTCTCATCTCTCTCTCTTTCTTTCTCTCTCCCCTCTCTCCTCTCTTTCCCCTGTCTTCTCTCTCTCTGTATCTCTCTGTATCTCTCTCATCTCTCTCTCTTTCTTTCTCTTTCTCTCTCCCCCCCCCTCTCTCTCTCCCCCCCATTATCTGGTTTAGGGAGCAGAATGCTGGATTGGTTGCTGATTTAGCCTGTGAGTGGGTGGGCTACACACTTCCTGACCTGCTGGCACCCTGATTTCCAGTACACTTTCTCTCTTTTTCTTTTAAAGGAGAAAGTCATTCTCGCTGGCGACAAGGCGGTGACTTCATTGCATTCGATAACCTGAGTCCCTTGTCTATGCAACTCAATACTTCCTCAGGAATAACACTTCTTCAAGTTTAGCGCCAGGGTGGTTTGTGCGGTTATTTACTTCTGGAGCAACTCACTCATCAGGTAGCTAATTCATAGCTCATTCCCTTGAAATCCTCTGGCTGGAGTGGAATAGTGTGGAAGGGATTCTCAAACCCTTCTTGGCAAAATGGTCTCATTCTTACCGTGAACCTGATGGAGTCTTTGAGGGTGGACAGCAAAAAAATCAAGATGGCAGCTGTGACTGCCTAATTGAAGTCCTACCCTTTTCTTATGTAAAAAAATGGTTGTGTGGTTGTGATTACCACCTTGACAAACCTTGTTCTTCAGGTGCTGATACACTGTAGCTTAAACAGCCCAAATAGCCCAGTTTGAATTTGAGAGGTCATCATGGGTTTTACGATGCCGCATCTCTCCACAGTCCATGTGACTACATTTTGGGCGCTTGGCAACCAGCTCACTCTTACAACATAGTAGTATAGCCTTTATTGTCATTTTACATCATGTGTACAACGAAATTGGTTATATAACATCATGTGACCATGATGATTTTTGACATTTTGGCTAGTTTTGGGCATTTACTTCTGGGTTTTTTGCAAAAAAAACCCCCAACCATTGGGTAGAATGGATTTGCTCAACGATAACAGCATTTGCATAATAAAAAATCAGGTCTAGTCATGTGATGCCTTGACTTACAACCATAACAACTTACAACCGTAATTCCAGGCTCAGTAATGGACGTAAGTTGAGGACTACCCATACTCTGAGAGATTTCAGGATGTAGCCACCTGAACTTCCTCCCTCCCTCCCTCCCTCCCCCATCCAGTTTGGGACTTATTCAGGAAGTATTCAGGACAGTCACTTATTTAGGGTTTCTCTCTGGAATTTACTGCCTCCTCCCTGAGAAACAGTGGTGCTCCGGCTGAGATCCTCCCCCCCCCCACACACACATTTCTTCTCCAAATGCACATTGCATAATTACTACTCGTGGTTTGTGCTTCTTGTCCGGACAACCTCAAAGGGATGACAATTCCCTAGAACCCAAGTCTGTTCCAAGTCTACTTTATCTCTATTTATTGACATAGTAACGTAAACCTTTTCCCCAGTTCAGATCTCACAAGGGTCCCTAAAACATGGGAGTAGATTGCTAGTGGTTGAAGCTACTGCCCTTCTCTTCTGGATATTGTCTGCTTCTACGTCAACATTGGGCACTTAGCTGAGTTCACTTGTACAAATTCAAAACACAAGTGGATGGTTGGGAAGATTTCTTTCTTTTGGCTCACATCTCCTGTGCCTAAAATACTGGCAAGTGGACAAGATGATAAAATTCTGCTTAGGCTTGTAAAAGCCTGGTTTGTTAAGCTGCAGGTCCCCGTTTGCTGCCTGAGTTACATTTTTTCCCCTATCTTCGCCTGTGGTCTGAGAGAGCCCTGGCTGACATCTGGGCTTGGAGACTAATAATACATTAAAAAAAAAAAAAGTTGACAGTGATTGGACTGATACTTTGCTTGCATCCCAGGCATACCTAACTTTTTCTTTGTTCATTGCTCTGTCTGGCAAATTACATTTGCAAACCGTTGTACGTATTGCTTGTGTTTTTGGAACAGAAAATAATAAAATCTGATTACTGGAGGTAAAATATTATGTCTACTTGTAACTAACTCATGTTCTCTTTAATCTCCAACTAGCTGCACTCATACGTAGAGATGTGAAGGCCCGGAAAAAAACAGGAAAAATTCGGGGAAAAAACCGGTTTTTGCCGTTTTTTTCTGAAGGCTTGTGTTTTTTTCCAAAAAATTGGAAAAATTGAAAAAAGAAAAAAAAACATTGTGGAATGTTTTATTTTAACATGATGAATAAAATATTTTAAGACAGGGTGTTCAAATATTTTCCAAATCATTTCTAAAAAAAATGTATGATATCAGATTATTCTAATTTCTTAGAATTTTTTTACATTTTTATTAAAATTTCCTTTCCAACACAACCCAAAAAAAGAAAAAAAACCGGGTTTTTTTCCGAGCTTCAAAATTTCCGGAAATTTTACATCTCTACTCATATGTGGTGCTAAAACAATAATGTGGTCTGTCTGATTTGGCTTAGCGCACAAGGTAGATCCTAACCATTATTGAGATGGTTATCATCAAACCATGGTTATCCCACAAATTTGAAATTGGATGCTTACATTAATCATAGTAAAAGATGTCTAATGCAGCATCTCAGCAGCTGGCTTCCAATTATTTAGCAATTATGTTTCTCACTCCTAATTATTTAACAATAGTTACAGTAAAAGTCAAGCTGCTTAAACTCTTGATCTGTAGCCACTCAAACGTTTACAGCCAAGTAGGCCATAGTTTGTTTAATAAGGATTGGATGAATAAACCAACGGCTGGGCTCATACAGCATATTAAATGTAACCTAAATAAACCGGCTTCATACAGCATGTTTAATGAGAGCAGATGAGGAGATAGCAGCTGCATTCCTTCAACATGCTAACAAGTAATAATCTTGGTTATTTTTGGTTGTGGTTGAGTGTAAGCACAGTCTTCATATCTGTGTGTGTGTGTGTGTGTGTGTGTGTGTGTGTGTGTGTGCGCGCGCGTGTGATCCTAGTTACTCCAACTTCTTTTTCCATAAAGTTAACAGCCCCACACAATATTTATTCCCCACTTCTGGTTTGTTTCATATCATGGTCAACAGCCAGTTGGCAGAAAAGATGTGCCTTTATTGCAGGGGTGGGTTCTGGATCCTTTTGCTGCTGGTTCACTCAGGGTTGTGCCGTGTGTGTGCGCGCGCTTTTTGCGTGCACGCCCCCCGCAGCAATAAAAAAATAGCTTCTGCGCATGCGCAGAAGCAAATATTCGCTTCTGCGCATGCGCAGAAGCAAAATCCAAGATGGCAGCACCCACGGAGACACCGAAAGAACCAGTTCCATGACATCATCGCCGGTTTACTAACGGTTCTAAAGAACTGGTTAGAACCAGTAGGAACTCACCTCTGCTTTATTGCCCCTTGGCTGTCATCTAATGGTTATTTGGCTTTTTGCATCCAACATATTATAATCTTAAACTGGATACTATTTTGAAGCACATAAATTGTGTTCTAGAAACATTAAATCCTGAGGGAGCAGGTTATTATTTTAAAAAAATAAAAAATATATAGTACTGTGTCAGAGAAGTGAAGGGATAGACTGCAGGGATAGACTGTATACTGTTGAGGATTTAAGAAAACAGCTGGATTCACATATTGTGAATTTAGCCATAATCTGGTTTGAAACCCACAGTCTATGTATGGCTTAGCAGGTGGATGTCTTTGGAGATTCTCAGTCAGCCAGGTCATGGTTGTCCCAAAGATACTTTTTCAAGAGGCAACTAGACTTCCATGTTTTTCTTTGAAGACGTTTCGCTTCCACCATCCAGTCAGAGCTGAAGAAGTTTCTTGGATGAGAAGATCAGACGGGCCCTGACCCTTGGCATCCTCAAGCCCTTGAAGATGTGGCTGTGTCACCAGACATGAAAACCCAGGTGTGTGGTAGAGCCTGTGCAGTAGCTTTGTTGAAAGCTGTTGTTTTTATGCATTGGTTGCCAATTGTATATTTTGTATGGTTTTTAATGCTTTTATATATTTACATTTCCTTCTCTTTTTTTCAATTATTTTAAGCCATCCAGAGCCATGTATGTAGAATGGGCAGCTGTGTAAATTGAACGGACGGATGGACGGACGGACGGACAGACGAACGAACGAACGAACGAATGAATGAATGAATTTCAGAGCTTCAGAATGTCTATGGAGATCCCCAGTCATCCAGGTCATGGTTTTTCTTTGAAGACATTTCGCTTCTCATCCAAGAAGCTTCTTCAGCTCTGAGGTTGGAATGGGGGTGTTTTGGCACTGGCGAGGGCTGCAGATACCTTCATCCTTAATTGTTCTGCTCCTGATTCTGCCAGTTTATTGTTCCTGATGGCTGACTCTGTGGCTGTGAGGAGATCTACAATTGGTAGCTGTTCTGGTGTTACTGCAAAATTCAGTCCTTTGGCAAAAACATTTTTTTCTGCTGAAGAAGCTTCTTGGATGAGAAGCGAAACATCTTCAAAGAAAAACCAGAAAGTCCAGTTGCCTCTTGAAAAAGCACCTTTGGGAGACCTTCAGAATATCACCAGCCAAGCTGTATTTTAGCTGAAAGATACAAAAGAGGGAGGAGAGATTCTGGCATCTGACTTAATTTGCTCAGAGAATTCTCTAGGGCTCAGTCATGATACCGCTCAGACCGGTGAGGAGAATGAATCAAATTGATTTGGACAAAGCTTATGAAAACAAGACAAGATCCTCCATTGGGAATCATAAGTATGAGAAAGAAACAGAAAAGCAAAAGGTGGTGAGGGTGGAAGGACTGATCTGGCAAAGCTGTTTCGGTCTCCATGTGAAGTAAGTTACTGGAGGGGGTCCCTGAGAATCTAGCCAAGCTGGATGCCTGAAATGAAGTGATGGCAGATGGGCAGGGAATGGAGTGGAAGAGGCCCGAGCTGGAATAGCAAGCGAGACAGCAGCAGCAGCAGCTGAAGAAAACAATTTATAAGCCACCCAGAGTTGCTTGACAATGAGGTGGACAGCATACAAATTTAACAAATAAATAAATAAATAAAATAAAAACTTGGATTTATGGCTGCCCATAGCAATAGCAATAGCACTTAGACTTATATACTGCTTCACAGTGCTTTTACAGCCCTCTCTAAGCGGTTTACAGAGTTAGCATATTGCCCCCAACAATCTGGGTCCTCATTTTACCCACCTCAGAAGGATGGAAGGCTGAGTCAACCTGGAGCCGGTGAGATTTGAACCGCCGAACTGCAGCTAGCAGTCAGCTGAAGTAGCCTGCAGTAGCCATCTCTCAGATGTGACTCCAACAATACTTTAAAACAATGCAAAAAGATAAAAGCTATCCATAAAAAGATAACAATGGTCACCTAGAACAGGGGTGTCAAAATCAAGGCCCGTGGGCCGGATCTGGCCTGCAGGGTGCTTAGATATGGCCTGCAAGGCCACCCTGGAAACAGCGAAGGACCAGTCCGTGGTGCCTCTGCCAGCAAAAACGGTCCCCTCCCAAGCTCCATTTTCAGCTGCAACAGCCTCCTGCAGCCCTTTGCCAGTGAAAACAGAGCTTGGGAGGGCTGCGCACGGCTCTCCCGAGCTCTGTTTTCGCTGGCAGAGTGCTCGGGCCACCACAGGTGCTCCCGACACGAGTGATGTCAAGCTGGCCACACACACCCTGGCCATGCCCCCCAGCCCCCCCGAGGCCAAATACAACCGTGATGCGGCCCTCAATGAAATCGAGTTTGACACCCCTGACCCGGGGTGGGTTCCAACTTACCTCGCTGCCTGTTCGCTCCCTCCCGCGCCGCGTGGGCGTGCCTCATGGGCGTGCGTATGCTTTGCATGCGCGCGCATGTGCAGTAACAAAAAATCCAGAAAAAAAAACAAAGCCAGAAAAAAGATGGCGACCGCATGCACAGTGCCGGAAGTCAGCTTCTGCGCATGCTCAGAAGGAAAAAATAAAATAAAATAAAAATAAAAATAATTCAAAAAAAATTCAAAAAAAAGATGGCGGCCCCTACAGACCAGCACCGACCGATCCGGTTTGGTGACATCATCGTGACATCACCAGCGGGCCACTACCGGTTCGGGAGAACCGGTCCGAACCGGGAGGAACCCACCCCTGCCCTGACCTAGAACAAACCCAATAAGCGCTCAGAAAAACAGTAACATCTCAAGGGTCATCTAACCATCAACTAAAATATGGTAAATTAAATAAGCTCCTTAGTCCTTTGGCCTTGGAGCACATCCAGATCTTTAGTGCTTTGCAAACAGTTGGCAGAATCAAGGACAATCTAATTTGGTGGGGTGTGGTCTTCTGGAAAGCAGACCTGCAAGAGAAAAAGAGCACTGGTATCTCCTGCCTACATTAAAAAAAAAAAAATCTACCTATAGGCAGAATTGTGTTATTCATTGGAGTTTCAAAGATTTTCTTTTTTTTAACTGTTTTTTAAACTAATTTGTACTACATTTTACTCATTTAAAAAGTGCTTTTTAAAATTTAATTATAAATTATTTATTAATAGCACTAATTTAATTTAGTACTGATTTTAAAAAAGCTACTTTTTACTAATTTAAGTTTTAATTTCTTTCTTTCTTTCTTTCTTTCTTTCTTTCTTTCTTTCTTTCTTTCTTTCTTTTCTTTCTTTCTTTCTTTCTTTTCTTTCTTTCTTTCTTTCTTTCTTCTACCGGTACTTATGGGCTTATAACTGTCAGCCATTCTAGTCAGCCAACTCTCAGCTCCCCAATGCACAATTGAGATGAATACCAATACAAATCTAATTTAAAAATAAAACCATATATTACAATAACATAAAACTGAGAGACATACTCAGGAGAATAAAATCCATTCATCCGCAGGAGGGGTATAATACACTTACACTCAAAACAGGAAGCATGGACAGAAGGCTGCGAAGAGGGGATAGGCACCATGTAGTTGCAGACCCAGCCATCCCTGAAGTAAGCCATGTTTTGTGTTACAAGCTATTAAACCAAAGACAAATGAATCACGTTTTGGCTCAGCATGGTGTGTGAACCCAGACCCAGAAAGCAGCAGAAGCTACTTTTCATCCAATTAAAAGGTGGTCTGAATGGTTGTTGTGTAGCAAATATTTAATCAATATACTTAAACACATTTATTTTTTATTTACTCATTGTCCAAGGTGACTCTTCAAATTAGTAGCAAAACTGTCCCTTTTCTTTCTGTTACCTTATTAGTATACAGTGCTTTTTATGGGTTGGCCTGTTCATATTTCTAGGTTGCTGCTCTTTAAACACAGAAAAGAAATCTCCCTGATAAATGGAATGAATGGGTATTTTTGTTGGCTGCTTCTGCTTCCAAACTGTGGTGCTTCCAATTTATCAACATAGTTTTGAGAAATTGTCCCGATAGACAGTTTTGAAAGACACCTTAGGGGGAAAGAGAGAATCCATTTATTACTCCTAATGTAAGTCATTATATGACATATCTCTAAAAGACTAAAGAATGTATGTCATCTTCAATTTGCCACTTCTAAAAGAATCATGCTGCTTTCTCTCTCTTCTCCAAAACCAACCCATGTTACCTTGAAAAACAGGTAAGTTGCACTTAACTAGATTTTCTTATAAATAAGTTTATTTTATTTTATTTTTTTAAAAAATCTATTTACTGTCACCATTTTCTGAGCCCGTTATCCTACTTCTCATACTGTGCAGGATATCAGGATCTATATTCTATATTCATCCCCAATGGAGCTTGGAGAAGTTTAATTAAACTTGGCAAATGATGCAAGGGAATAGAGCTAAATATGCCCCTCATTGCTCTGCTCCTATCCCAGCCTTCTGCAAAAAGTATTCGCACAGGCAGATTCTGCAAACTTTTATTAATTGACAACTCAGTTAAATGAATATTTATTTATTTATTTATTTATAAAATTTGTATGCCGCCCAACTCCCGAAGGACTCTGGGCGGCTCACAACATATGAATAAAAAAAGACAACAATAAAAAACATTTTCCTGTCAGGTGCAAGCAACCAGAGCCACTCATGAATAATAAAAGTCAGTAACTTTATTATATACCACAAGAATCTCACCAGACCGCTTGCCTTCCCCTGGGAACAACCAGATAAGGCTTCATGGATCATGGGGGAAGTTAAGTTTATCCTGCTTGTGGCTGCGTAAAGATTCCAAGCTAGGCTCTTGCTTGACCCTCCTTCCAGCCTGGCTGGCATTTTCCCAATATCCCCAAATCTATTGAGTGCAACTCTTATAATTCCCATTGCCCATCCTGGCTGGAAATTGCATTCGGAACATAAATATGATCTTCAATGCCATTCAACTGAGATGACCAGTTAGGTTTCAGGGATAAGCAGTTAAAGAAAAAATTGGGACTTTGTTTCTATATACCGTATGATAACTGCAGCAAGATTTTTGTATGCTCAGAAAGACTTACAGAGTCCCACAATGGAAGAATGGATGGTGAAGATAATAGAACTGACTGAGATGGCAAAATTTACTACTTTTATTTAAAAAATAAAATATTGTATAACTTTGTTTCCACGTGGAAATTGCTTTTTGACTTTTTGCTATAAACTGAAATGCTACATTAATTTTAAGATTGACAAATAGAAGTGTTTATGATTATAGAAATACAGATATTACTGAATTTTAGATCAAAAGTTCAATGCATTATATATTTATAACTGTCTTGAAAGTTGAATTCTTTATTTCTTTTTGTTTTACTTTATTTCTTTGCACCTTCCCTTACCCTATCTTTTTCCTTCTTAATATTTTGTTTGTTTGCATTTTATATTTTAAGCTTTTCTAAAATTTTAATAAAGTATATAAAAAAGAAAAAATTGGGATGACCAGTGGTAAACATAGAGACCAGGATCTTTCAAGCTGATGAGATTCCTTGAGACATCACAGGGAAATAAAGAGTTCAGACGTAAACAGTCAAATTTCTATTACTAGAACTTTGCCTGCTGATCAAGATTTATGAGATATTTTTAAATTAAAATTTCCATAGCCTGAGGTTTGAAAACTCCTGGTATTGACCAACGCCTAACATCTCTGCCTGGCTCAGATTTAATCTGTAAGTCTCCAAAGATAATTTGTTGATTTCCCTTATCCCATTCGTCATTTTTTTCTGCTGTCTTCCCCTTTTTGTATTTCCCCAATTTGACAAAGTATATTAAAGTCCATCATCCACTTACAACAATCACATAATTAGCTAGTGCTTCTTCTAATCCATGATACTTCAGTACATAACTAACTTTAAATCTATAATTCAGAAGCTTTTATTTTCTTTCTCTTGTACCTTTTCAATATCCAGCTTTCATCCAGCTGCCTATTATCACTGAAAAAAAAACATTTTCTTTAACAATTCTATCTTTGTCACAGAAATGTTCTTTATGATCTCGCCCAAGTTTGTAATTGCATTCTTCCCCTGGATTGATCTCTTTGCTTCTCCGTTATATAGTCCACTGTTATCTATTCTTGAGTCTAAGAAAACAAAACTATTTATACCTTAATATCTTTCCCATTAACTGGGAATGAACTAAGTCTGCAGGCTGACATTCCCTTTGTCGTCTTCTTAACTTTTAACATTAACAAAGATTTGTTATTTTCATAACAAGCTTTTCTATGTCTTTGCTATCATTCATTAAAGTGGTGTCATGTATGTTTCTCAAACTTACCGGTACTTAATGATCTATAGTAGGTGAAACCAAAACCATGCTTACTATCTTACTTCAGCTTTCCTGACACACTAACTGAGGACTACCTGTATTATATTAACTGGATAAATTAAACAGATATAGGGACATAATTTATTTTCCTTTTCTTGTTATTTTCCACTATTTGTTGACTTTCCTGAGATACTTTCCTTGCCTGTTTCTTTCCTTGATTTATGTTAAAAGTCGAGTACTTTTATGTTCTTTTTGGCCAGGCCTTTCATCCTTCATCGAATGAACTTTTCTTGAAATTTTGAGAACTTTCTCCTACTTTTTCACAGTGCTTAACTCTTCCCATTCAGATTCTTTTATGTATCAGTATTGAATCTCTCCCATTCCCTTCCCTTCCCTTCCTGTACCACTCAGCTCCCAAGAATCCAGGTATATCCTCCAGATGTAATCTTCCTGGCAAATCTACTCTTTAATTTTCTAATCTTATCCTTTACATATGAAACAATAATTCATGGTCTGTTCCAAACCTTGCACCTAGAAATGTTTTTGGCTGACTAGAATGCAGTATCTTCTGTTTTGTATTATGTATTTAAGTTTACTCCAAAGTCTGCTGGTAATTTATGATGCTTGAAGCAACTATTGGTAATGAACAATGAACTCTTTTCCCAATACTCTATGAACCCAGGCTATTTTCCACCCTGAATTATAGCTCTTATATTTGTATCAGCTGAGTAGACAGAACACACTAAATTCTAAGGCAGGTTAAGAAAACAAGATTGCTGCCTTTGTGTAAGATGCTACGCCCTCCAAAAATAAAGTACTACGGTATAAGCAATATTGCTTAAATAATGCTCTACCTTACACAACATGGTAAAATAGTGGCTGGTTTCCTACAGCTATCTAAAGTACCCATATACATATAACCCTATTTTAGCCTTTAGCATGTTATATGACCTCAACCATCCTTTCACACATACAATAAATGTATAATATTCTGTTTTGTTGCCTTCCTCACTTTCCAAGCTGTCTGGATATCAGTATTGTTAAATCACCGGGAGTCAGAAACCCATAATGATATGGGTATATAAATAGATTCTTATTGAGCTTCCATGCATTCCTGACTTGGCAATCAAATGGAATAAGGAGCTCAAGTACATCAGATATACTCTATGGATTGAGAGAAGTATATGCAATGAGCTGCTCAAGCATTTCTGAAGATCTCTATTTGTAAAAAGCACTGTACCATATGAATCAAATTTATACTTCTCTTCTCCACAGGTCCCCAGCAAAATAAAAATGAGCACTGGTGAGTCAGATCAAAATTGCACTTAGGACTTTTCTTCCCATAGCAGGTAAGAGACAGAAAGAACAGAGCTTCTCCAATGATGCTCTATAGCAGGGGTGTCAAATTCAAGGCCCGGGGGGCCGGATCCGGCCCACGGGGTGCTTAGATCTGGCCCGTGGGGCCACCCCTGGAAACAGCGAAAGGCCGGCCCACAGTGCCTCTGCCAGCAAAAACGTGTGCGGCCCTGCTGAGTTCTGTTTTCACTGACAGAGGTTTGCAGGAGGCCGTTGCGGCTGAAAACAGAGCTCGCGTAGGCCTCCCGAGCTCTGTTTTCGCTGGTAGAGGGTTGCAGGAAGCCATCGTAGCCGAAAACAGAGCTTGGGAGCCCATTTTTGCTGGGAGAGCGCTCAGGCCACCACAGGCGTCCCCAACACAAGTGATGTCGAGCTGGCCATGCCCACCCTGGCCACGCCCACCCCAGCCCCCTGTGGTCAAACACAACCCTCATGCGGCCCTCAATGAAATCGAGTTTGACACCCCTGCTCTATAGCAACTATTACTAAGGACACCTTTTACCTTAGAACATGAAGGTTCCATATTACCATCTAATTGCCTTTATTGTAAACCATTTGGGAATATCCACTTGCATATTATTCTCCAGCCAAAAGAATAAACCCACCATCAAAAAGGATGTCTCATATTTCATATTTAACTTGTGGTCAACAAAGACAAGAGCCAGTTTGGTGTAGTGGTTAAGGTACCAGGCTACAAACAGGGAAACCATGAGATCTACTCTCACTTTAAGCACAAAGGCAGCTGAGTGACCTCGGGCCAGTCATTCTCTCTAAGCCCTAGAAAGCAAACAGTGACAAACCACTCTGAAATCTTGCCAGAAAAACCTGCACGAACTTGTCCAGGCAGTCACCAGGAGCCAACATTTACTCAAAGGCTACACACACACACACAACACACACACACACACAAACACACAAAATCCCTTTCATACATATTACTGCCAGTGCCAGTCTCCCTCATTCTATACTTGTGTCTTTAGTTTTTCTTTCTCAGATGAAGAACATTACGTTTTTCCCTGTTAAATTCCATAATCTTTATTTCAATCCAGTGTTCAAATTCTGTTTAGATGTTTTTGAATCTTCCCTCTTTTCTCTAAGGCATTAGCAACAGCTGACAGCTTTGTGTCATTTACAAACTTGATAAGCATCCCCTCAGCACCTTTCTCCAAATCATGGATAAAAATGTTGAACAGCAGAGAGCCTAGGAAAGAGTTCTATGACATTTCCCTCGAACTTCTCTGCAAGCTGGAGCCATTATGAAGCATTTTTGTGGTATGGTTATTCAGCCAGCTGTGAGTTCATCTAACACAGTATCATTTAGCCCATATTTTATCATTTTATGAAAGGAGAATATCATGAGGCATTCAGTAAAAATGTTAATACACTATGTCTAGATCCGTGATGGCGAACCTATGGCACACGTGCCAGAGGTGGCACGCAGCGCCCTCTCTGATGGCACGCGAGCCGTCACCCCAGCTCAGCTACACTGTGCATGCGTGTGCGCCTCCTGCCGGCCAGCTGATTTTCGGGTCTCTGCCACGCATGCGCGGGGCCCATGCGGGAGACGTGTGTGCATACGTGGGGGTGGGGGGTCACATGTGCATGCATGGGGGTGAGGGAGCGCAGGGGGGTCACGCACGCATGTGGGGGGCACACTGGGGGGGGTCACACACGCATTGCATTATGGGTGCGGGTGCGCGCATGCTTTCGGCACGCAACGACAAAAAGATTAGCCATCACTGGTCTAGATGATTCCTTTGATTTACTGAACTACAAACTTTATTGAAGGAGTTGAGGTTATGATGGTGGGTTGTCCCATTCCGTATGATAATCTGCACAAATCATTTGCGACAAATCTATGCTGGGCCTATAAATTGTCACATATCTATCCAAATCTTCAGAAACATCATCAGTAAAGGAATCAGCAGTCAAAAAAGATGCCACAAATTAGCTCTTGGTAGATTTTTAGATGCTGTGATGTGTGACACCACAAAGTTCAGAATCATGCAGGCAATGGCTTTCCTTAAGATACTCTGTGGCAGAAGAGTCCTGAGATTACCACTGATAATCTGGAAAATGAATATATGGATATATGGATCCTAGAACAAATCAATACAGAGTGTTCACTTGAGGCACAAATCGCCAGGTTAAAATTATCCTATTTTGGTACATTATGGAAAGACCCAGTTCTCTGGAGAAAATTCCAATGCTGGGAAAGATGGAAAGGAGGAGGAGGAGGAGAGGATGACCAGCAGCAAGATGGATGGACCCAAATACAGTGGAACTGAGTGCACTATTGGAAGATCTGAAGGGCCAGTTTGGAGTCCACTTTTTGAAGACCACAATTGAGAAAAGAATTTCCACTGCTAGGCAAGGTGTTTGTTAAGTGAGTTGCACTCGATTTTAGAATCGTTTTTTGCAATGGTTGTTAAGTGAATCACTGCAATTAAGTGAATTGTGTGGTCATAACTCTCGTAAGTATGACAACCGGATGTAAGTACCTTTTCATTTTTTGCAAGTTGTTAAGCGAATCACCGCAGTTAAGTGAATTATGTAGTCATAATGGTCGTAAAAATGACAACCGGTCGTAAGTCACCTTTTTCAGTGCCACTGTAACTTCGAGTGATCGCTAAACAAATGATTGTAAGTTCAGGACCACCTATACCTGTGATGGCGAACCTATGGCACACGTGCCACAGGTGGCACGCGGAGCCATATCTGAGGGCACGTGAGGCGTTGCCCTATGTCAGCTCCAGCGCGCATGTGCACACTGGCCAGCTGATTTTTGGCCTTCCAGAGGGCGGGGGGAGGCTGTTTTTGCCCTCCCCAGGCTTTAGGAAAGCCTCTGGAGCCTGTGGATGGCGAAAAATGGGCCC
>QLTV01004426.1:101952-127109 GCA_003457575.1 Thermophis baileyi | reverse complement strand
TTTGGCACCCGAGCAAAAAAAGGTTCGCCATCACTGACCTATACTGTACCACTAAGTTACCCATATCTATCCAAGGTAAACATGTGATCAGAATTTAAATGTGTGTATGAAATAGCTCTGCCCACATGGGCCATGTTGAACCATAGCCCAGCCTCTTCACATCGAATATGAATTGAGAAGTGTCTGTGGAAGGGATTTGTTAAAAAAAATATCTAAATTTACCTACTTGCCACCTTCCTTTCACTTTTCCCACTCCGGTTGTGCAGCCTTCTTGCTTATTGTGCATTTCTAGACAGCTACATCTGTGGAGTCCTTGGTGCTCTGTAAGCTTGGTTGTTTGCTTGCAAGGTGTTTTATTACTTTAAACGGTAATGTTAACAGATTAACAGAGTTGGAAGGGACCTTGTAGGTCATCTAGTCCAACCCCCCGCCCAAGCAGGAGACCCTACACCATTTCTGACAAATGGCAGTCCAATCTCTTCTTGAAAGTCTCCGTTAGTTGATTGTTCTCACTGTTAGAAAATTCCTCCTTATTTTTAGGTTAAATCTCTCCTTGATCAGTTTCCATCCATTATTCCTTGCCTGGCCTTCGGGTGCCTTGGAAAATAGCTTGACCCCTTCCTCTCTATGGCAGCCCCTCAAATATTGGAACACTGCTATCATGTCTCCCCTGGTCCTTCTCTTCACTAGAGTAGCCTTGCCCAGTTCCCTTTACTCCAGTCGGGTAATGAAACTTGTCTGAAGGCAAACAACCAAGCTCAGAGAGCACCAAGGACTCCACAGTTCAATCCTGAATTGCACATATACTCTCTTCTATGGGAACAAGGACATCTGCAGCAGCAGCAGCAGCAGCAGCAGCAGCAGCAGCAGCAGCAGCAGCAGCAGCAGCAGCAGCAGCAGCAGCAGCAGCAGCCTCGTTCCTGAAGGGTTAAACTGGCGCCCCCCACCCACCTCCCGCCCCCTTTTGCAGAATGCTGCTGAACCAACCTCGCTTGAAAAAGCACCCTCAAAGCACTTGTGCGCCTACAGCGCGCGTACCCCTCCTTAAAGGCGGGGTGGCTTTAAACCCCAGCTTTTCTTCAGCTCCTTTTTTAAAAATAATAACAATAATAATAATCCAGCATTAGTCCTCTCTCCCCCACTCTGCATTTGGCCTTAGCCCCCGACGCCGGAGCCCTCCAGAGTCTGGGAGGATGAGTCTCTAAGTCTCTCCCGGGGTCCTTCCCGCGTCTCCTCCGCGTCCTGTTCGTTGCACTCCGAAGCGCCAGTCCAGACTTCGTTCCCCCAAGATGTATCTGGTTTTCTTTTGGTGCTCCTGCTGCCTTTGGGGATGTTCCTTCGGGACCGGATTTCTCTATCAGTTCCCGGCATCGACTCTGCAACACAATTATCCCGAGCAGAGCTCCGGCGGACCGGCGGGCAATGCCTTCGCCAATCGTCGGTGAGTAAGCCAGACCCCTCCGTCGCTGGGAACGGCCCGGCGCCTCTTAAGAACGAATGGCTACCTTATAGATAGATAATGGGACCAACAGCCAAGTTGGGGGGGGGGGCGCGCGCTCCGTTTCTGAAAAAAATAGAAGCGGAGTTTTTAATCTTGCCTGCACGTTTCCTTGGTCGAGCGGCGAAAGTCGTTGCCCTCCACGCCTCCCTCCCTCCTCTTGCAGTCAGTAATGGGATTTTTGGTTTGTGGTTATCCTGGACTGATCCAATATAAGTTACATACATGGACTATTGCAGATTTGCTTCCCTTTTCCCTTGTTTTTTTGCTCCTTAAGTTTTGTCTCCTTTTTATCCCGCCAGTTGTCTAGTTTGTATTAATCTTCTTTCTTAAAAAGGAAAAAAGTGTGAGGAACTATTGAGAGAAAGGCCAAGCGGTAGTTAGTTAGATGTCACCAAAGGAGATGTGATGCCAGAAAGCGGACCCAAATTGTTCTATTTTCAAGTTTCTTTTGTACAGCTTTTCTCTCATTGAATGTGTGAATGCATCTACGATTGGGTGGTACGGTTTGCACATAGTGCGCTTCAGTAACCCAGTTAAAGTCCCACTGGTGGTTGTATTTGCATAATATGCAAGCTGTGTTAATTCATAGAATAATTTAAACCTTGGTGCTTGGCTTTCATTTTGTATTTTAATTTTAATAATGTTGCTTAGCGGGTTCTGTTTGATTTAGTTAGTGCTTCAGTGTGGACCAGAAAGCATTAGTTCAGTAGCCTAGTTAAACTAATTTAACATCAATATTTGTCTGCCAGCTTCAGAGCTTTGGGTCATTTCTTAGAACTCAAATGATCGGAGCACATTGTGAACCTGCTCTGGAGATTTGCTTCAGGTGTTCTACATTTCATACATCACCAGCAGTGTGAGGAAGAGGGTTTATAAGGTGTTTGCCTCTGGATCATGGGTTTTTGCTTTTCTATCACCATCCTATATAGTCCCAAAGGTGCTTTTTCAGGAGGCAACTGGACTTTCTTGTTTTTTCTTTGAAGACGTTTCGCTTCTCATCCAAGAAGCTTCTTCAGCTCTGACAGGATAGTGGGGACTCTACAGACTTTTAGCTATACAGTTTGGGATGAACACCCTTTGAATGGTGTGGGAGTAGGAATGGCTTTCCAGAGGAAAAGAAAAAAGAAAAAAAATTGTTGACTACAGGAACCAGGAGCTCTACTCAGGTGACCCTGAGGACACAGATAAACCTCCAAGTGCTTCAAGGACCCTCTAAAAGGATGCAAATGACCAGCTGTCTGCAAGGAATATAAATCCTTCCATTCCCCACTATCCAGGGGTGGGTTCCTCCCGGTTCGGACTGGATCGCCCAAAACGTTAGTGACCCGCTGGTGACGTCATGGATCCGGTTCGGTCGGTGCCGGTCCGTGGGCGCCGCCATCTTTTTTTGGGAATTTTTAGTGATTTTTTTACTGTTTGGAAGGTTTTTCCTGTTCTGCCGCTTGAAAAAGGGCCCTCCCACCCGCCCCTGCGTTTAAACTGACCTTTATTCCTTTGCCCGAAGCACAGCTGATCAGCTCCTCAGCTGTGTTTCGGGCTGATTGAAGCTACTGAGCATGTGCGGAAGCCAAATTGCCCGAGGGAACGCGCGCGTGCAAAACATCGCGATGCGAACCGGTGGGGAAGGTAAGTGGAACCCACCCCTACCACTATCCTGTCAGAGCTGAAGAAACTTCTTGGATGAGAAGCGAAATGTCTTCAAAGAAAAAACAAGAAAGTCCAGTTGCTTCCTGAAAAAGCACCTTTGGGAAACCATGACGTGGATGACTGAGAATCTCTATAGACTATCATCCTATATACTTGGCTGCATACATAATTAGGTCTGTGCTCCTATGAAGTTTAAAATCTAAAAGCAGACAAAAAGGACATTGAGGGAGAAGTAGAAGAACTACGTTCTACAAAGGTTGGTTGCAACTGAGGTGCAGTCATTCTACGCTAGTGACTAATAATGTCTTCATAGCATCATCCAGCCATCTTTGAAGCCTGACCACATTGCTATTCCTCTGGGAGAGTGATGGTTGGATGGCACCAGAAAATATTGTGAATTGCTAACCAAGTGCCATATAAAAGCCAAGCGCCATATAAAAAAAGAAGCATTTTGAGAAGGGACTTTGAAGTAGCTGAAATGGAGATAGCCTATGCATGTCAAAGGGCAATCCCAGGGAATTTGCTGTAACCTGGGCCCCCAACATGGCACTCATGGATACCCACCTTGGAAACCATTAGGCTACATGCTTCACATGCTTTCATTTCATTATTTTTAGATTATTGTAATTAAAAACATAAAATGGGACTTACCCAGTTGCACAGCAGAGGTTTAGTTACAGGCATACCATTTTCTGGAATTCTTTTGAGTTTGCATATACTTCAGAGATATTCCTAGAGAACCAGAGTTATAAGAGGTTGCAGTCTAATGTTTTGTATGGATGTGTGCCCATTAACTCAGAAAAAAAAGATCCAGAGATGTATATATTAATCATTTATTTATGGAAGTTGTAAACGGTGGCTCCCTTAGCCGAGAAACAGAGATGAGCACCGTGCCCTAGAGTCAGACACGACTGACGGGGGGGGGGGACGACTTTACCTTTTTATTTATTAAACACATGTATATACCCAATTCACATATGGTAACACCAAGATATATTGAAGTATCTTCCAGAAAAGCTAGAGTAAACGATGAGGAGCAACCTCACCATTTTGCCTTCTGGAAAAATGACTGGATTGGCAATCTGGCAGTCGTTTTGTGAGAGAGCCACAGCATGCTTTTAAATTCTGACTGTATCTGCTAGCCTAAAAGGATAAGGAATGTTAACATTGTAAGCCACCCAGAGTCACCTTGTGGTTGAAGTGGGTGGCAGATAAATTTAATAAACGAACTGCTCTGTGTCATTCTTCTAGATTTGTCCCTGCTGAGAGCAACTTGCCACTTGCAGCATTGTAGTGTTCAAGATGCAGAAACTTAATTTAATAGAGTTTCTGCATCTTCTATTCTGCAATAGAATAATAGAGCTTGAAGGAACCTTAGAGGTTTTAACAAATTAACAGAGTTGGAAGGGACCTTGCAGGTCATCTAGTCCAACCCCCTGCCCAAGCAGGAGACCCTACATCTGCCTCTACCTAGGATCGAACTCACAACCTCCTGATTGTGAAGCGAGAGCTCCACCTCTAGGCCAAGGAGGAAGCATCCTTGTCTTCTAGTCCAACCCCCTACTGAAGCAGGAAACCCTATACCATTTCAGAAAAGTGGCTGTCCAGTCTCTGTCCAGAGCTGTGGTGGCACAGTGGTTAGAATGCAATACTGCAGGCTACTTCTGCTGGCTGCCTGCAATTTGGCAG
Organism: Thermophis baileyi; assembly: GCA_003457575.1. Lineage (NCBI taxonomy): Eukaryota > Metazoa > Chordata > Lepidosauria > Squamata > Dipsadidae > Thermophis > Thermophis baileyi. Next base: position 122,272 of record QLTV01004426.1, on the reverse strand, counting down.
TTCGAATTTCAGCAGGCTCAAGGTTGACTCAGCCTTCCATCTGTGTGGTTGTGGAGAGACTCAAAGATCCAGAACTTCCTGTCATCCATAGAAGCAACTGAAAATGAATAAATAATGTTCTTAGCATCCACTTAGGGAATTATACCCCATTAAAGCAGAAAGCAAATGTAGATGTACCCAATTCTAATTAAATTCAGATGAAAAGTAATCTAATGCTTATTATTTTAAAGCTGGTACAGCTTTTCTAACTTGATGTCCTCCAAAATTACAGGACTACCTTTGACAGTGTTGTCCAGAGGTTATAGAAGATGAGGTCCAATCAGAGGTCGGTTCCTGCCGGTTCGGACCGGCTCTTTAGAACCGGTAGCGGGAATTTCCCCCCACTTGCCGAACTGGCAGCAATGGCCGGCTGGACACGCCCCCGAACCGGCTCTCTCGGCGGTGCCATAGGTGCCGCCATCTTGTTTTTTGCTTCTGCGCACGCACAGAAGCTGTTTTTTGCTTCTGCGCATGCGCAGATCCTGGGTTTTTAGCACTGCGCATGCGCGCGGGGCACGTGAGGAAGCGAACCAGCAGCGAGGTAAGCCAGAACCCACCCCTGGTTCCAATATATGTAAAGGACAACAAATTGAGGAAGGATCATTTCCAAGAGACAGGGTCTTTCAGAAAGAGTAGGCTTTCAAACAAAGCTTGAAGTAGTTAAGAGGGGTAGACATGACAGCTGATAGTAGCAGAGATGGAAAAGCAAAGTCCCTGTTGGAGAATATACAAATACATAATAGTGTGTCATGAATATAACAATAATAAGTCTGTATTTCTATTACATGGGGTCCAATTTACAGTATAGGGCTTATTTGTTTACCGTTTATTTGCTACTCCACTCATAAATGATTCCAAATGGCTTAGATTCCCCATTAAAGTAATAAGGTCAAATTAAAGTTAAATCAATATTATTGAAACCAAATGGCAGAGGCAGCAACTCTCATTTCTACATAGCCATACCTGTCAAATCACCACCGTCACTTAGTGTTAGTTCTGTGGGAGCCACTTACTATTCCTCCATTCCCAAATGCTCTGAGGAAGCTCTTAATTGCATTATGGAAAAAAACATCTTGGATGGGGGCTGACTTTATCCTTGCGGATTGTTCAAGAGGAGAGCTCTTTCCAGTCCTTCAAGGTACTGTGGTCCAGACAAGAAGCACATGTTTTTCTTTGATATCAAACACACATTAAACATTACATATGTATGCAATGGAAAAATAATGTCAAATCAAGGCTGGCTTCAGAAAAGGCAGAAGGACACACGATCAGAGAGCTACAGTATCATGTAAGGCAGGGGTCCCCAAACTTGGCAACTTTAAGACTTGTGGACTCCCAACACCCATTTTGAAGTCCACAAGTCTTAAAGTTGCCAAGTTTGAAGACATCTGATGTAAGGGGTAATGGAGAAGAAAGAGAATGCGAGAAGGTTTACCTTTGCTTTTTTGACTATAGCAAGTTTTTTTTTATTTTTATTCTTCCAGAACATGGAACACATTAAAGCTAAGGGGAATGCCAAAACTTGTGATAATTCATCTAGGAACCATTACAGTGAATAAGTAGCTACTGCAAAAGGACTGAGTTTGGAGAAGCAGAGTGATTCAGAATAGAGAAGAAGTAAGACGAGGATGTGTGTGGTTACAGTTCTATTTAACTTAAGCAGAGAATATGTTATAAGAATGGCAGGCTGGAAATAAAAAAGGGAGGTCAAAATGCTAATAATTTGAGATGTTCCCATGGTTCCACTTGGATAGATGAAAGTAAAGGAGGCTTAGAAGGGCTCATTATGAAAGTAAAAATAGAAAGTGAAAAATCTTGGTTCATGTTAAATGTTAAGAAGATAAAAAAATACTATCAACCAGCACATTTAGTTTACCCATTATTGATGACAAAGAACTGATGGGGGGGGCAATAATTTTGTTTGCTGAAGTTCAAGAATAGATAAAGATGGATACTAGAGGTCTTTGTGCAATGAGAAACTCTTTTGTTTTCAAGCTAAAGCAAACCTTCAGGTTTCAAGTTGTGTACTGTATTTCAAGACAAATTTCAAGAGACATTTTTGGCCAGGCATAGTTTGGCATAACTGAAACATTGATTGTTCCTGGTTTCAAACAAAATCTAGAAGGGCGAGTGGGCAAGATTGACGATGATCAAGTCTTCCACCCCTCAATATTTGTTTGTCTGTTTATAAGGTTTGTAGGGCTGCCCATCTTGGAGTTCAACTATGGGCACTCACAACAACAATAAAACCACAAAACAATAAAACCATAAAAACTACAAAAACCAAGACTAAAACCCTACATCTCAAACATCCTCCTGGGATGTCCCATCAACCATCCGAAGGCTTCTATCACACTTTTCCCCCAGTGTGAGGGGAGGGGAGGAAGGGCCAGGTCTTATGGCCTTCCAGAAGGACAAAAGAGTGGAGGCTGCCACATCACCAGACAATATTTCACAAAGTAGGGGCCATCATGGAAAATGCATGCTTCCTAGGAGTCACTATATGGCAGTATTTCAGGGAAAGGACCTGGAATGTGCCCTCCCTATCTGACCTGGTTGGATGAACAGATACTGTCAAAAAGAGGCAGTTCTGCAAATAATCTGGCTTTATTCCATGTAGGGCTTTAAAGGCCGTAACCTACACTTTGAATTGCACCTGAAAGGAAATTGGCAGCTCGTGCAACGATGGTGTGACATGGGAAAACTGAAGGGTGCACAATACTGGTGCACCATCACATTCTGTGCCAATTGTAACTTCCAGATGATCTTTAAGAACAACTCATGTAGAATTGCAATAGTCCAAACGAGAAGTGAATAGGGCATGAAACTCTACTGCCCCCCCCCCCGATTTTCTCAACACCTTCCCTCCCTCCTTTTAATTGCTGCCATTCTTGTATACCCCCTTGATCATCTGCTCCCTATCTTCCCTGCCTTTTTCCTCCACCACCACTGCACCAGATATTCCAGTGTGGCATATCTCACCAGCCATCACTCATTTTCCAAGCATCTTCTGTCCTCCCCACTGCCTCTGCTACCATCGCCATTGCCATCATCAGAATGTTCTTCTGCATACAGAAGATGTTCTGCATACAGAACATACAGTGTTCTGTTATATATCATTTGCCACCTGCCCTGTATTTTTCAAGCATCTTCCCTTCTTTCCCTACTTTTCCTGGGCAGAAACACCCTGGTCAGAGTAGCCTTATATAATTCTATGCATGAACCAAAAAACTCCAAACTTTAATTTAGGCATAGACCTACTGAGACCAATAGTAATGTGCACCAAACATTTTGTGCATGCAATATTTTGCACCTCTCTAATGGGCAGTAGATAGCCAATTTGCTATAGTATTAAGACATTGGGTTAGAACCTGGGAGACTGTGAGTTCTAGTTCCTGTCTTAGGCACAAAGCCAACTGGATGACCTTAGGTAGAGGTGAAATCCAATTTTTTTTACTACCGGTTCTGTGGGCGTGGCTTGGTGGGCGTGGCATGGCTTGGTGAGCGTGGCTTGGTGGGCGTGGCAGGGGAAGGATACTGTAAACTCTCCATTTCCCCTCCACTCCAGGGGGAAGGTTACTGCAAAATCCCCATTCCCTCCCGATCAGCTGGGACTCGGGAGCCAGAGAACAGATGGGGGCGGGGCCAGTCAGAGGTGGTATTTACTGCTTCTCCGAACTACTCAAAATTTCTGCTACCGGTAATGCACAATCCCCACCGCCCCCCCACTCCAGGGGAAGGATACTGCACAATCCCCATTCCCACCCCACTCCAGGGGAAAGATACTGCAAAATCCCCATTTCCTCCCCGATCAGCTGGGACTCGGGAGGCAGAGAATAGATGGGGGTGAGGCCAGTCAGAGGTGGCCGCTACCGGTTCTCTGAACTACTCAAATTTTCCGCTACCGGTTCTCCAGAACCTGTCAGAACCTGTTGGATTTCACGCCTGACCTTAGGCCAGTCACTCTGTCTCAGCCCTAGGAAGAAGAAGGCAATGGCAAACCGCTTCCAAAAATCTTGCCAAGATAATTGCAGGGACTAGTCCAAGCAGACATCAGGAATCAACACTGACTAGAAGGAACCAAAAAAAAAAAAAATCTCCTGACAAAACCACAGAAAATCAAAAAATCCCACTACGCTTGACTTATGGCCATATTGCAGCCTGCCTATCGTGGTCTTACATCATGATGGCTGTAAAACAGGTCACTTACATCGCTGACCTGATTTTATGAGCTTTTTTGCAGTGGCCATTAAGTGACTGCTAAGATCATAAAGTGAACCCATTGTGTGCTATGGGCTGGTTTTAGGCAAAAACATTGTAAAATGTGGTGTCACAACTGCAGGATGCTGAAAATGGCCATAAATGCAGGTTAGTTGCTGAGCACCTGAAGAGTGGTCACATAAGAAGGGAGACTGACCATTGGAACTTTGGAATCAGGTTGTAAGTATCCCCAGGGAGAAATGTAAGTTCAAATGATCAGTGAATGATTAGTCGTAAGTCAAGGACTACCTGTATTCTGGAGAAGAGGAGATTAATTCTAGGGTGGAAAGCAATTACTAACTCAAACAAGATCATAAAGAATATTTCTTGCAGAGCAAAGAATAACAGAATAACAGAGTTGGATGGCACCTTGGAGGTCTTCTAGTCCACCCCTTGCTCAAGCAGGAAACCATATACCAGGGGTCGGCAACCTTAAACACTCAAAGAGCCATTTGGACCTGTTTCCCACAGAAAAGAAAACACCAGGAGCCACAAAACCCTTTTGACATCTAAAATGAAGATAACACTGCATTATATCACTTTTTTACCTTTATGCTATGTATAAAAAAACTATAGTGTGTTGCATTTATGAAATCAATGACCTCCTACAGAGAAAACACATTTTTATTTCTACATGCAACAAAAACATTTTGAACTCCAAAAAAAAAAGATGGGTCGAAAAGCTCAATAAATCATGTGCCGGCGGGTGTCGCACATTGGCGGTTGTGACGCATATTTTGAGCGACGGAGCTGCAGCAGAGGAATGAAAGAGCCACATGCGGCTCCAGAGCCGCGGGTTGCAAACCCCTGCCCTATACCATTTCAGACAAATGGTTGTCCAATCTCTTCTTTTAAATCTCCAGTGTTGGAGCACCCAGAACTTCTGGAGGCAGGTTGTTCCACTAACTAATAGTTCTGTCAGGAAATTTCTCCTTAGTTCTTGGTTGGTTTTCTTCTTGATTAGTTTCAATATCCAATATCTAATCTTGATTTGATCCAAACATTAGAATGTTCCCCCCCCCCCGGAGGTAATGTATAGCTGTGAAAGCAGGATATTGAGGTAGAGTAAGAGAGGAAAAAAGTAATTCCTTTGAATAATGAATTTGGAAGAATACAGTGGATTGCCAAAAGAAGCAGACTTGGAGCAAGCAGACTGACCGCCTTGCAGAAACTTGCATATTTGGGGTGTATGATGCAAAAGGATGATGCGCTAGAAGCAAACTAACCTTAGCAAAATTTATTGTCTGTCTTGTTCTTGTGAAACCAGGTCGGAGCAGAAAAACCATCCAACTCTCAAGATTTATCAGGAATCCTAATTTTATAGCAGAATTTTACAGCTTGAAAATTGGGCCAGTCCTAGCTAAATCAAGACATTTAGCAACGGTACAAAAATGACGCATGGTGTGCAGATGTATTATTTTATAATCATGCTTATTTTGCTCAGTTGGATTTACCACTGAAGTGGGTACAATACAGAATTGTTGCCTGGCAATCTTACTTTATCTAAGAATAACGAATGCTGAATTAAGTCTCAGTGTCCCCAGTGTCGGTCAAAATGACAAAAGCAACAAAAGCAAAATGACACAAGCAAAAGTTGAGTCACAAGTGCTAGCCTTTGAGATGAGTGTGTGATGAAGGAGGCATATTTTAAAAGGGATGGGGGCTTGCATCACAACAATGCAGTGCTGCTTTCATCAGACTGATCAGTTTGACACACACACCGCCACATAGCTGGAGTTAAGGCTAGTTCACTGGGAATAGTTGACAAAATGGTTGGATTCACACATCACACTAACCCAAACTGCAGTATGTTTGCCATGAGCTTAGCATGTTGCATGAACCCCAGGGTTTTGGTTTGCAAACTGTAGTCATATGGGAACCCAGCTAAATGTCGGTTGTTTATCAAAGCACGATTAAAGAAATCGTGATGCAGCATAATAGGTCGTTGTGTACAATTGCGCAATTTGCTTTTCTCCTGATTGCTATGCTGCCTCTGGTGCAATCCTGTGCATGTATTTGGGAGTAAGTCTCATTGAATGCAGTGCGCCTTTCTCTTTTAGGTCCATTTGTGTTTCTCTTTTCTCCGCTTGACTTTATGGTGAGAAGCCGGTCTTGCAGAAAGCAGTGCAGACTGCCAGCTAGTTCAGTTAAAGAAAAGGTAAAGAAATACAACTTGCCAAGTGTAGAAAGAAATGGATTTTGGCAAGTCTTCAGAAGGTCATCAGGGTTAAATGTAAATTTCTTGCAAAGAGAATTCTCTGAATGAAATAATTCTGGGAACTGTTCATCGTGCCTAGTGGCATCATTAAAACTCAAAAATAAAGGGATTTGAACAAAAGCAGCAGAGGAGGGAGAATTCCTTGGGATAAGAGAAATTGGAAGGATGCCATTCTTCCTTTGAAATGCAACAGGGTGTAATCTCATCTTGCAGACTATCAACTGTGTCTGGCAAACGCAAGGCAGAACTAGACACCAAGATACTCCTGGAAGTTTGTAGGGAGTAGATGGAGGAGAATGGAAAAGAGGGAGTTTGTGATGGTTCAAATACTTCCATTTCTTTGACTGGCTTCTATGCACAGGGGTCTGTTGCTGGCTTGCCTTCACCAACTCCTCCTTCTCTCCCTCCCCCAGTTCCTTCTGCAAGGTATTTGGAAGGCTTCTCTGTGCATTACTTGGATGGCATTTCTTTCATTTGATGTCACTATTGCTCATTAGTTTCCATTGTGCTTTGGAATCTTTCATTAGGGCTTCTATTCACTCCCTGCAGTGTGTGCAGGGCAGAGTCCACATTGGCAAGCTGCTGACATTGGCGAGAGTCAACATTGGCAAGATGGCAAGATGGACGGGGCATTGCTGTGCAAGCCCCACTCCAATTGTGGGGTTACATCTGCTGCATGGATGTTCAGGGCCTTCATAGCAAAGCTTTGGGGCCAAGCTATTTGAAGGTTCGCTTCTCCCCCATTGCATCTACCCAGCCCATCAGGGTGGGAAGGCGGGGCACATTGCAGGTCCCAATTATTAGGGATGTACATCTGATGGGACCACCAAAAAGGGCCTTCTCAGTGGTGGCCCCTTTGCTATGGAATATCATTCTCAACGAGATATACAGTAATTGGCTCCCACTTTGTTGCTTTTCCAAAGGGCCCTGTAGATTAATGGTTTTGTCAGTGGGTCTGGAGACCCCAAATGGAGATGGAACTGATGCAGTGGTGGGATTCAAATTTTTTTACTACCGGTTCTGTGGGCGTGGCGTGGTGGGCGTGGCAGGGCAAGGATACTGCAAAATCTCCATTCCCTCCCCACTCCAGGGGAAGGTTACTGCAAAATCCCCATTTCCTCCCGATCAGCTGGGATTCTGGAGGCAGAGAATAGATGGGGGTGGGGCCAGTCAGAGGTGGTATTTACCGGTTCTCCGAACTACTCGAAATGTCTGCTACCGGTTCTCCAGAACTGGTCAGAACCTGCTGAAACCCACCTCTGAACTGAGTAACATAGTCAGTGATTGGTCTGACTATGTTACTTCTGCCATGGGGGTGTGGGTGGAGCTTTATGGTTTTTAATGTTCTGAATAATTAATGTTGTAAGCTCACCTGAGTGTGAGTTTGGCGGCCATGTAAATTTGTTTAATAAATAAAACACCTGCCATTTTGCTAATGTTGACCCCCCTCCTGCAGACACCACTGTTCCCCCTCTGGTCTTTGGCCCCCATAGTCAAAAAGGAGGCTTATGAAATCTGAATCTTTTGCCCCAAGGAGCATTCCTAATAATTCCAGTGTATCAGATGTAAAGTTCAAAAGAAGGAACAAGGTGAGTGCGTTTCAGACAAGGAATTTGTTTTCAGTATCAGAAGTGAGATTATGATGATTATTGTACTCTAGTGGTTACTTTGTGTTTCATAAAGCAAAACAATCTCTAGGCTAAAAACTTACTAGTGCATGAAATTTACTTGAGCATGGATTCTGGAGAATGCCAAAGCAACGGAAATGTGGGATCATATTTTATAGGAAAAAAAAGTTGTCTTTTTAAAACAGCTTTCCCTAACTTAGCATACTCCAGATGTGCTGAAATCCCACAATTCCCAAGCAAGATGACAGTCCTGGAAAGGAATTTTGGGAGTTACAGACTTGACATATCTGGAGGGCAGCAAGTTAAGAGAGACTGTTCTAGTTTATGTTAACATAAAGACCCCCTCCCATCTTTCTTTTAAGATTAGTGCTGTTCAGGCTGTTGTAAAATGAATGAATGGAACGGAACTGAACGGAATGGAATGAAAAGATAAGATAAAGCAAGATAAGATAAATAGAGCCATTAGAAATAGCTGGCTGATCAGAGATTTGGGATGCTTACGATACTTAAAAAAGGAATTCCACCATATGCCCCTTTTCATCTGTGAAATATGAATGGGTGGGTTTACACACACAAAAAAGCCTCTGGAGATCCCATTACTTGGTGGTGGAAGAGGGCAGCTTTGCTTCTTTTAAATGCAATCCCTGCATCTCTTGCCAGCCTAGTAGGAGGTCTGGGAAAGACCCCCAAGAGCCACTGGGGTCTGTTTTAAAATAAACAGTAATGGACTCAGTGACCTGGAGGCTTCACTTCACCTAAGGCAGTTTCCTATGGTGTTGAATAAATAAATGATTGCTTATCAGCAAAAAAAAAAAAAAAATGCACATAACCACTTCAATATATGTAAGGAGCTGGTTTGAGCAGAACAGCAGCCTGGTTTTAGTTCAACATCCTGGGTTTTGTTTGTACTCCCTGAAAGAGGGGAATTGCATAGTACAGAAGAGAAGCCAGAGATTTGCATAACTGTTGTACTTATTAATGCATTAGTTTGATTCAGTCCTGTTGATTAATATACGGAGGCAGTGGTGAAATCCAAATTTTTTTACTACCGGTTCTGTGGGCGTGGCTTGGTGGGCATGGTGTGGCTTGGTGGGCGTGGCAGGGGAAGGATACTGCAAAATCTCCATTCCCACCCCACTCCAGGGGAAGGATATTGCAAAATCTCCATTCCCACCCCACTCTGGGGCCAGCCAGAGGTAGTATTTGCCGGTTCTCCGAACTACTCAAAATTTCCGCTATCGGTTCTCCAGAACCTGTTAGAACCTGCTGGATTTCACCCCTGCACGGAGGGCAATTTGGAAGTCATTGTAACAGAAACACAGTATATCATGCTATAATGGGAAAAGGTACAGCCACCATGCATTGTGCAGTTGTTAATTCCATTTGATTAATGGAATGAGCTCCTTTCTCCCTTGTTTCTTAAAGCTGATTGGGCAGAATTTCAAATAGAAATAAAAGTTTTCAAGAAGGACTCAACAACAACCGCTGATTTCAAGGACACGTTCATGTAATTTTCTTGGCAGCAATACAGAAGTGATTTGTTGCTAACTGCCTTCTTCTAGAAATGTTTGCCCAATTTCCTAGTCTGGCCTATAAACTGGGATTCCCTGGAGTGCTAACTAGGCTTGACCTTGTTTAGGCTGTGAGCCTAGATAAGCTTGACCAGGATCTCCCACCTGCTTCAAATATTGTAGAAAATACCTTCAGACAGAGGATAAAGGAAAGTAGAGCACATGGCTAACTGGGAATAGAACTCTCTCATGGCAGCTATTCGTTGCTGAACTTGGAGATTCTAGTTAGTTATCCCTAAGAATCATTAGCTTGGCTCTTAATTTATTATGATGAGATATGATATCTTCTTTTGCCCACACTTATAGCGCTTTCAAGTCAGAACTCAGCCAAGAGTTAATCATCATCTCTGCAACTGACCATGGCTTTCTTGTTTAAGTCAGCCAAAAAAAACTATAACCGTCAGCTCGGGAGTAAACCAGGATCTTAAACTAGCTTCATACCATAATTTGGGCCCCAGTTCCCAAATGGTCAGCAAAGTTCAAAAGGAGGAATAAGGTGAGTGCGTTTCAGACTAGGAATTTGTTTTCAGTATCAGAAGTTTCAGACCTAAGAAATGGAAATATGATAGGGTTTCCCCCACACCAACATTATTCAGTATCTGGGCCCAATAGCACTATTTGTATTGAAAGAACTACATGCTCTACACCAGTGGTTCTCAACCTTCCTAATGCCATGACCCCCCGCGACCCCCGCTCCGCTGCCACAACCCCCGCCCTGCGCGCGATGAAGTGACAAAGGGGGCATGGCACCAGGGGTGAAATGCTCCCAGTTCGGGGCGTGCCTGCGGGTCGCCGGACAGCTGGTAGCGACGGAAACGGGAGACTTCGCCTACCCGCCGCCATTTGGGTTCTTTTACCCTCTGCGCATACACAAAGCGTTCTGCGCATGCGCAGAGGGTAAAAGAACCCAAATGGCAGCATCCGGGCGGGTGGGCAAAGTCTCCCGCTTCCGTCGCTACCGGCTGTCCGGCGACCCGCAGGCACGGCCGAACCAGGAGCATTTCACCCCTGCTGACGGTGGCACCAAAATGGCGGGCTAGCGCGCGCGGCGACCCCTGTGAAAGGGTCGTTCGACCCCCAAAGGGGTCGTGACCCACAGGTTGAGAACCGCTGCTCTACACAGCAAGGATCCCTAACCCCCGGGTTGTGGACCCATTGGGAACCAGCCATGCAAGCAAGCGAAGCTTCATCTGCGCATGCATAGGATCTAGGTTGCGTGTGAAACCATCCCCCGGTCCGGGAAATTGTTTTCCACTGAACCAGTCCCTGTTGCCCAAAAGATTGGGGACCACTGCTCTACAGCAGGGGTGTCAAACTCGATTTCATTGAGGGCTGCATCAGGGTTGTGTTTACCTTGGGGGCCAGGGTGGGCGTGGCCAGCTTGATGTCACTTGTGTCGGGGGCGCTTGTGGTGGCCTGAGCGCTCTTCCAGCGAAAACGGGCTCCTGATCTCCATTTTCAGCTGGGACGGCCTCCTGCAACAATCTGCCAGTGACCTCCATTTTCACTGGCAAAGGGTTGCAGGAGGACGTCCCAGCCGAAAACGGAGATTGGGAGCCCATTTTTGCTGCAGAGGCACCACAGGCCGGTCCTTTGCTGTTTCCAGAGCAGCCGTGCGGGCCAGATCTAAGCACCCCGCAGGCTGGATCCGGCCCGCGGGCCTTGAGTTTGACACCCCTGCTCTACAGGGTGTGTTCCCCTACTCATTGCTTGGCAGTCTCACCTTTTCTGAGCCTAGCTGCACAGAGCCATGGGAGTCTTCCAGCTTCAAAAACAACGCTGTCTACTAATGCCACAGGGAAAAAGCAGATTGTAGGCTTGCAAGTTCAGGAACATGCCTGAGATGCACCAGCTAGACCCCAGTGCCGAAAAGTTGCTCAGAAAGATCAGTGTGTAATTGTAGACCAAGCTGTCTTCAAGCAGATGCACAGCTCAGCAGGGATTTATTTTCATTCCAGAACTAGAGCCTACACACACGTATTTCCATCCATGAATCTGTTTCTGCTTTCTCCCACAATTTCTTGGTTAGGCATCCTAATTTAAGAGAGTGAAGTAAGGTTATTTACTGTTGCTACTAAATGACTGGGAGTGGAAAATGCATGCTAATCTTCCGCAAAGTATCTTGAGATTTACCCTTCTCTGCTGTACAGAACCGAAAAGACCTCCTTGGTCCTTGACTCAGAAAACTTAGGTGATTTCATTGCGTCTTGTTTTATTCCAGTGTGGAGTACAATTAACATATGTAGTGCATTAACTGAGAGGGAACCAGATGTTTCAAAACTAGAGTTTCAAGTTTAGCTAACAGATCACTCAACTTTGGGTAGGGAAGGATTAAAGACACACATGTGTAATTTTTTAAAGACTTGTTGGTTCTTCTAACAGTGAATGTGATTTTAATTATGGCCTTTTTCATTCTTTCAGCAGAGGCCACCATTTGCAAAGTGATAAATCACAATGAACAGGTACTTCGCTTATGCCCCAAATTACAAGCACTCGTACTTTGATTTTCTAATATGTAGGAGCTCTAGTCCTACTTTGCTCTAAGCCAAAAAATGGTTTGCTTCTATGTATTTTAGCTTGCCGCACAAACCCAGCCGTTGTTTTAAACCACAATTTTCAGCACAGTGCAATTCAGTGAGCTCAACTGATTGAGGTCTATACAGTAAACCATGATTAAAAAAACCACAACAAGGAAATGCAATGGAAACTCAACCATTATTTAAAATCAGAGTTCATAGCATGTTGTATGCATACAGCCAATTTTAATTTACTCAACAAATCATGATGCAAATACCATTACTTACATATTTGCATCCGATGTTGGATTGCAAATAAATAAAGGAAGATTTGCTCCGTGGCTCATGTTTTGTTATTTGTCCCCATTTGATATCCATGGTATTCTGATATACAAGGATTGATTGATTGATTAGATTAGATTAACAGAGTTGGAAGGGACCTTGTAGGTCATCTAATCCAACCCCCCACCCAAGCAGGAGACCCTACACCATTTCTGACAAATGGCAGCCCAATCTCTTCTTGAAAGCCTCCAGTGATAAAGCTCCCACAACTTCCGAAGGCAAGTTGTTCCATTGGTTGATTGTTCTCACTGTCAGAAAATTCCTCCTTATTTCTAGGTCGAATCTCTCCTTGATCAGTTTCCATTCATTATTCCTTGTCTGGTCTTCGGGTGCTTTGGAAAATAGCTTGACCCCCTCCTCTCTATGGCAGCCCCTCAAATATTGGAACACTGCTATCATGTCTCCCTGGTCATTCTCTTCACTAGACTAGCCTTGCCCAGTTCCTGTAACCGCTCTTCATATGTTTTAGTCTCCAGTCCCCTAATCATCCTGGTTGCTTGATTAATTATGTGCTATCAAGTCATTTTCATCTTCTAGTAGCCACATAGATAGATTTTCTCCATGATGATCTATCGCTAATCTGTTTCAAGTGCAAACTGAAAGGAAGGAAGGGAAGAAGCGAACTGGCAGCGAGGTAAGTTAGAACCCACCCTTGGAAAGGATTCCCTGAAGCAGAAAAATTCAGACTCTTGTATTGTATAACACAAGAGCATTAAATCCTGTTCCTGCCAGTAGAGGGAGCATGTCTATTTTTAGAAACAAAATTGAAGAGAAAATTGAGTTCTCAGTTCTTAATTTAACCAACTTAACAATTTACCACCTACGGTAATTTGTTTCAAAGAAATCAAGACTGAGCACTTTGGAAGTAAAATATATTGATCTGAATTAAGCTAGCCTAACCCTATGTAATTATGAAATTAAAAGGGAATGAAACCAAGCAAAAGAACTGTTAGTTACGCAAAAAATTGATAAGAAAACGCAGTGCTGACAACAAGTGGAAGTATGATAGGGCAGAAAACAAAGTGTTCAACTGTAGTTAATAGGAGTTTCTAATACAAATATAGCAGTCCTATCAACAATGTTCAAATAATCATCTCCAAGGGGAAGATGATCCAACAATACATGTAGTACAATGATGGGATTAAGCAGATAAAACACATTTGGACCAGAGGTGGGTTCCTGCCAGTTTGGACCGGCTCTATAGAACCGGTAGCGGGAATTTCCCCCCCGCTCGCCGAACCGGCAGTGATGGCCAGCTGGACACGCCCCCGAACTGGCTCTCTCGGCGCCGTAGGCAGCACCATCTTGTTTTTTGCTTCTGTGCATGCGCAGAAACTGGGATTTAGCACTGCGCATGCACCCGCGCGGCGCGTGAGGAAGCGAACCGGCAGCGAGGTAAGCCAGAACCCACCCCTGCTTTGGACTGCTAGTGGAAGAAAGTCAGTTTTGGGTGTTCAGTGTTCACCACTTAGAGAAACAAATACAGGTAGTCCTCAATTACAACAGTTTGTTTACTGACTGTTCGAAGTTACAACGTCGCTGAAAAAAATGACTTATGACTGTTTTTCTCACGTTACGTTACAGTATCCCCATGGTCATGTGATCAAAATTCAGATACTTGGCAAGTGATTCATGACGGTTGCAGTGTCCCAGGGTCATGTGATCACCTTTTGCAACCTTCTGATAAGCAAAAGTCAATGGGGAAGCCAGATTCACTTAACAACCGTGTTATTAATTTAAGAAGTGCAATGATTCACTTAACAACTGTGGATAGAAAGGTCGTAAAATGGGATAGAATTCACTTAGCAACAGAAATTTTGGCTCAATTGTGGACATAAGTCGAGGACTATCTGTAACTTCCTAATAAAGACTGAATATTTTCTGATAGTTTCAACTGTTGGACTCCACAAACCAGAAATGATGCGGAGAGTTTTGGAGGCCCGTAGGGTAGCACATGTAACACTACTGTTACATGAGCTACACTGGCTGCTTCCGGGTGAAATTCAGTGTGTTGGGTGTCACCTTTAATACTTTCTATGGATATCTGCAAAACTGTCTTCCCCCAATGGGATTGGTCCGCCCCACTTGTGCTGCCAGAAGGGGCCTTCTGCAGATCCCTTCAGCCAAGGAATTTTGGCTGGAGGGATCCAGGAGAAGAGCCCTTTCTGTCAAGGGCCCTTGCCCTTTGGAACATCTTGCCACTGGATGTGAGATCCGCCCCCTCTCTTTTAGACTTTAGGAAAAGCCTTAAAACTTGGCTATGCCGGTTGTCTTGGGTTTGGAAGAAGCTGTTGTCCGGAAGGCAGTTGGTGCAGTAATAGAGAAGGCACCAGCACCTCTCTGCACTAAATCCAGGGCTTTCAGTTTGTTTGATTATTTTGTCATTTTAACCTGTGGCAAAGCTTGCCTTCAGAAATTGTGGGTGCTTCGACACTGGAGGCTTTCAAGAAGAGACCGGACAGCCACTTGTCCGAAATGGTATAGGGTCTCCTGTTTGAGCAGCGGGTTGGACTAGATGACCCATAAGATCCCTTTTTCTGTCATTCTAATCCTCCATTTGGTAGCAACATGGCCAATTGCAAAACAACAGTATTAATGAAGGAAAGGGATGCAATAAGCTGCTTCGAGGCAAAATGTTCCCATTTTAATCACTGAAATTCCTGACTCTCCTGAAACTTTGTTTTTCCTAATTAGATTTAAAATAATTGCCCCTCTTTGGTTTGCAGCACATCTATTGTATAAACTTTGTCAGGAAAGGGTATCACCTTACTTTATGAAATCCGTGTTATGTCGTCCATCTACCTGGAACTTTTGTTGTTGTTCAGTCGCTAAGTCGTATCTGACTCTTCACAACCCCATGGACAGAGAACACCAGGTCCCTCGTTCTCCACTGTCTCCCCGAGTCTGCCCAAACTATGCCCACCTCATCGATGACACGATCTAACCATCTCATCCTCTGCCATCCCCTTCTGCTTTTGCCATCTGCCTTTCCCAACATCAGTGTCCTTTCCAATGAGCCTGGGACTACTTTATCTTGTTCCTTAGGACACCTTTTCCCCATCATATAAAAATGACACAAGCTTAAAATTGTTCCGTGCCTTGAGGCAATACCGTTTAAGACAGAGAGAACTAGAAGCTTGTATTTGTGTATGTATTTGTGTGCATGTGCCTGTTTGTATTCATAAGTGTATGCATGGATGGAACACCCCTACTTAATTCAGAGCCTTTGAGTTTTTTGCTGGTATATAAGATTAGGTTGGCTTGCTCTCAAGTCCAGCTCCAGAATAAATAAACGTAAAGCCATCCTTATTTCCGTCTGTGCAGATTTGAAGTGTGTGTGTGTGTGTGTGTGTGTGTGTGTGTGTGTAATGGAACTTGCTTCTTCTCTTTTTCTTTTCTTTTCTTTCTTTTCCTTTTAATTCCTTGATGTGGTTTATCCTCCTGGGGGTTAGTCTTTCTATTTGACCTTTCCGCAGAAGGCTTAAGTTAGGAGGTCAGGTTGAGCCTGTCAGAAGAGGGAGAAGGAAGTTGGGGAGGGGATGAAGTGGAGAAAGTCTGGAGCTTCTGCCTGGAGGGATAACAGCAAGCCACGTTCAAGCCAGGCGAGCTCCTTCTGGGACTCAATAGCTTTTTTGTCTGGATCTGGAATCTGCACTAGTTTCCTGTATCCCTGAGGCTTTCTTTGGTCATGCTTGATAGTGAGTCTAAGTGGAAGTTGGACCCTTCATTTCTTCCTCGTTAGCTATGAATAACAACAGCAACAAAGTCTCTTATGATATTCAGCTAGCTTTCACATTTCATAGTCAAGTGAGGGAGCTTATACGTAGAAGACAGTACAGTAGCATCATTACTCAGAAGATGAATTTATTTCACGCAGTCCAAGCTAAAGATGCTGATTAACAGGCACATAAGCGCACATGGTGCCATCCCTCCCAATTGTAAGTTGAGGACTACCTGTATAACATATCGGGTACCATAAACCCAATCCAACTATATTTGGACATCGTGCGATGTTTGAATAGAGATGTGCTGAATTACATTTTCTGATTGTTTTCTCCAATTAAACTTCCATGGACATAATGTTAGAGAGAAAGCAAAAATAATTATGTACACTGAAAGCAGACAGAACTAAGCCAACATGTTTGAACTTTATCTCGTTTAAACTAGTATTTGGTCTTTTTCTATTTGGAGAAATGGAAGGCTGATTTGCTTCCTCGTCTACCTTTCGTAACTCAGCCATTTCAATTGAGCACGGGGTTTTTGAAAACGTTTCCATGCATTTTTGTCTGCGTGTGTTAACACCCAGGCTGTTGGAGAAAGTGCTATATTTCTTCAAACCGTCACTCCATTTTCTCTCTTTTTTGGCCACGTTTCTGCATCTATTGTCCAGCGCACATTCTGCACTATCTAATAAATACATTTTTGTAAAAGAAATGTCTGTCCGCCTCTTTAGATTTAAGAGTACTTATATCTTAACAGCAGTCAAAACCAGCTTATCTCTGCAAATGGAAGTTAAAGGCACTGGCTTGTGTATGCCAAGTTCAAATAATGAATTTTCCCTCTCTCTCTTTTTTAAAAATGAGTTATGAGGTGTTTTAGTTCACAAGCTCATAGCAACTTTGAGGTTAAGTGCTTTTGGGGTTCTTTTTTAAAGTTTTGTTTAAATTAACTTCAGTATTTAAAAGAATAAGTACCTTATGTTTAAAATAAGTTCAGTATTTACCAGAAGTGCCTTAGAAGTGGCAAAGGACAATAGCAATACTTAGTACTAATGCAATAGTTTTGAGTGCTCATTGCTGGCTTGAGTGAAAACATTTTGGTTTGAAGAGCCTTCCTGCTTAGCTTAGAATTATTACTGCATATTTGGTGGTGAAGACAGTTAGGTATACCATATCAGAGCCGAGAAACAGTCAGACTGTAAGTAAATGGCAATAGTGGGTACAGTGGCCTAGCGGTTAAGTCACTGGGCTTGTTAAACAGAAGGTTGGCAGTTCGAGACCTAAGCATCACATGATGGGTTGAGCTCCTATTCTTGCTCCAGCTCCTTCCAACTTAGTAGTTTGAAAGCAAACAAATAGATATCACTTCAATGGGAAGATAACAATGTTCCATGCACCTGGATGTAAAGTCATGCTGGCCACATGACCACAGAAGCGTTTTTGGACGATGCTGGCTCCCCGGCTCTGAAACCGAGTGAGCACCACTCCCTAGAGTCGGATACAACTGGACAGGGGAAACCTTTACCTTTATAAGTAAATGGCAGCAAAGCATTAGACTTCTTTGAATCTCTTTGCTTGTCAGCTAATAGTAGTTTGGGTTCTTGCAGCCCGGATAAAAAGCCTAATTAACAAGTGTGATATGAACCAAGAATTTTGAAGCCTGAAGTCTGTCTCCATCAGGCCATTTTTGGATAGAGGATGGACGTGAATGAAAATGACAAATAATGGTCAGTCTGGAAGATTGGAAGTCTAGGCAAAGAGATGCTGGCGAGGGAATGGCTAGATAAGAGACTGCATAGTCCACAGTTGGATAGTGGACAGGGCAAGAGGTTCAGAAGAAACCACCCTAACTTTTCAAGATGTAAAGGCTATAAGGGGAGAACTGTACATTCAGACTTGCAAGATTTTATTATTGAAGCCCTGCAATAAAGTGGAATTAGCTCATCTGCTTATGTTTCCTATCTGGTCCATCTGGGTAAGCTGACAGCGATTCAACATACCCTAGCTGGAGTGGAGAAGGCTGAATGACCCTTAGATGTCAGCAAAGCATTTTCTGCCTTCCTTTGCTGCCATAGAGCGAATTGGCATATTGTTTGCCCTTTTTGAATATGAGTTGTGGTGGCGCAGTGGTTAGAATGCAGCACTCAGCAAGACTACGGTATGCACAAAAATGGACGATGCTGGATTCCCAGCATGGACGAATGGCTACAGAAGTTGATGGAGCTGGCAGAGATGGATTAAAGAAAAGAATATAAGCACTTTTGTTGCTACATGGCTTCTGGACTTTGCGCTTGAAGTGGAAAAAAATGAAACTTTGAACTTTGGGTTTTACTGATTAGATTGATTTGTTGTTATAGAAATGGCTAGTTTATATTATTTTGGAAAAGTAAAAAAGTTGAATTTCGATGTTAATGCTTTATTCTACTGCAACTGAGGGAGGGAGGGAGACAGAGGGAGTCGGAAGTCAACACTTTTTCTTTTCTTTTTTTTTCTTCCTCCCCTCCTCACTTTTCTTTCCTCTCCATTGTGTCGTATTATTTGCTTTCATATTTTTGTATTTTATTCTACAACCTAATAAAAATGTTTAAAAAAAAAAAAAAAAAGAACACAGAACTGCAGGCTAATTCTGCTGACTGCCGGCTGCTGGCAGATCGGCAGTTTGATTCTCACCAGCTCAAGGTTGACTCAGCCTTTCATCCTTCAGAGGGTCGGTAAAATGAGGACTCAGATTGTTGGGGGCCATATGCTGACTCTGTAAACTGCTTAGAGAGGGCTGGAAAGCACTATGAAGCGGTATATAACTATTGTGCTATTGCTATTGAAGCAAGTTTAAAGAAGCAGGATAGGAAGAGTACTGGTGTTGGAGAAAACTCCTGAGAATATCATGGACAGCCAAGGAAACAAATCAAGAAGTCATCAAACAAATCACCTCAAAAGATCTTATTTGAGGTACAAATATGAACAGGCTCAAATCAGCGGTGGGTTGCTCCCGGTTCGGACCGGTTCTTAGAACCGGTAGCGGCGGCGGTGGGAGGCTCCACCCACCCACCCGGGACGCTTCTGCGCATGCGCAGAAGTGTTGCGCGCACGTGCAAGCGCACACGCAAACCGGTAGCAAACTAATTCAGAACCCACTACTGGCTCAAATGATCCTACTTCGAACATATTATGTGAAGATACAGCTGTCTGGAGAAGGCTCTGATGCTAGGAAAGATGAAAGGAAAGAGAAGAAAAGGAAGATCAGCAGCCAGGTGGATGGATTCAGTTGCTATGGGAGCACTGTTGGGAATCTTGAAAGACTTATGGATAGATTGTCACGGAGAAAATCTATCTACCGGTATGTGGTCACTAGGAGTAAAAAATGACTTGGTGCTGCATAATCAATCAATCAGTTTCAAACAAAGACTGTAGGTATAATTGACTGGGAATTCTGGGCATACAGTCAATCACATTTGGAGGGCAACAGCTTGGGGAAGATTATTCTAATTATCTATGGAAATTCTCAGTCCTCCAGGTCATGGTTGTCCCAAAGGTGCTTTTTCAAGAGGCAACTGGACTTTCTGGTTTTTCTTTGAAGACGTTTCGCTTCTCATCCAAGAAGTTTATTTTTTTAAATAATAATAATAATAATAATAATAATATAGCAAATACAATTTTCTGTGACTCTGGGGATAAGATTATAAAAGATTTTCAGGAGTCACAAGGCTGGAGCAGAAAAACTGTCTAAAGTACATTCCTTGGATTTTATGTTACTATCTTCACGGCAGAGTTATTACGTATTAAAGCTAATGGCCCTCTTTGACTACTAACATGATATGGAATGTGATTGAGATCCCTCTCAGACTTCAGAAAACTCTTTGAATTTCATAAGCAAATTCAGAGAAAGCCAGAACAGGTAAGCAGAATATTCTTATGTAGCAAGCCTAAGGCTTTTGCTGCAACAGATGAAAAATCTATTACAGCCCTTGAAACCTTATACAGTAAAATATTCCAGATTCTCTTCTGCAAAGAAAATCCTGATGGAAAG
>QLTV01004426.1:67351-89699 GCA_003457575.1 Thermophis baileyi | reverse complement strand
AGGTGATCAAACCGGTAAGTTCTAGAGGAGATCAACCCTGACTGCTCTTTAGAAGGCCAGATCCTGAAGATGAAACTCAAATACTTTGGCCACCTAATGAGAAGGAAGGACTCACTGGAGAAGAGCCTAATGGTGGGAAAGATTGAGGGCAAAAGAAGAAGGGGACGACAGAGAACGAGGTGGCTGGATGGAATCACTGAAGCAGTCGGTGTGAGCTTAAATGGACTCTGGGGGATGGTAGAGAACAGGAAGGCCTGGAGGAACATTGTCTATGGGGTCGCGATGGGTAGGACACGACTTTGCAACTAACAACAACAAAAGATGTATCTATTTAAGAAATTTATAAGACCACCCAATTCTACAAGATCTCTTGGCATACAATAGAAACAACAATACTATTCAGTTAAAAACAAAACCCCCATCTCCACCATCAAAACGCCATGAAAAAGGCAACCATAAAAAGACAATCAAACATGGATGACCAAGCACCCACTCTAACTCAAGGCCTGGAGATAGACCTAGGTTTTCAGAGTGTTCTGCCCCCAGCGACAAGCCACCAATAATACGCACACACAAACTGCAAAGCACTGTTCTTTTACTAATAATAAAGATCTCCTAATAACTTCTTAGGAGCAAAATAATATTTAGAAAACAAAATAAAAACAGAATACTCTTTTTCCCTGCAACAAGGCTCAGCGTGGTCAGGGCTTAAATAGTCTAAAGGTGTGGCCACTTAGCCTGCAGCTCTACTCTCGAGGAGACCTCCTCCTGAGTAGCCACTCTTGCCTTCTAGCAGCCCTGCGTGCCCGAGCATTGAGAAAAAGAGGCTCCTCCTCTTCTTCTTCGGCCCTGATGGGCTCCTCAGGAGGTACAGAAGGCCCTGGTTGACTCTCAGCCTCCTCGCGCTCTGACTCGGGCGCGAGGTGCACGGGCCGATGGTACTGTGCCACAACCACCTCATCATTCTCGGGATCCATGAGCACCGGCACGGGATGCTGGCGGGCCACAACACAGAGCTCTTTTGAACATAGCCAGAGTGGGGGCTATATATATCTTGGGGAGGGGATCAGAGGGCAGGTGCTGTGTCAAAGAAGGCATACTTCCTAAGTCCCATCAGATAATATTATTTAATGGAGGGAACCTAGAGCTAGGGAATAGAGTAGAGTAGAGTAGAGTAGAGTAGAGTAGAGTAGAGTAGAGTAGAGTAGAGTAGAGTAGAGTAGAGTACAGTACAGTACAGTACAGTACAGTACAGTACAGTACAGTACAGTACAGTACAGTTGTAAGGGACCTTCTAGTCTAGGTGTCTCCAAACTTGGTAACTTTAAGACTTGTGGACTTCAACTCACAGAATTCCCCAGTTCACAAATCTTAAAGTTACTAAATTTGGGGACCCCTATTCTACTCCAACCCCCTGCTCAAGCAGGAGACTCTATACCAGTGATGACGAACCTTTTTTGGCTCGGGTGCCAAAAGGGTGCGCATGCGATAGCGTGCGCATGCCCACACCCATAATGCAATGCCCTCCCCCCGTGCATGTGCACAACCCCCACGCTGCCCACACACATGCGCACAACCCCCCACACTGCCCCCCACGCATGCGCACAGGCTTCACTGAAGTCTCCGGACTTCCGGTAGGCCCGTTGGGCCGTTTTTCGCCATCCCCAGGGTTCAGGAGGCTTTCCTGAAGCCTGGGGAGAGCGAAAACGGCCGAAAAGAAGGCCGAAAATCAGCTGGCCAGCGTGTGCATGCGCGCTGGAGCTGACATAGGGCAACGCCTCGTGGGCCCTCAGATATGGCTCCACATGCCACCTGTGGCACGCGTGCCATAGGTTCGCCATCACTGCTCTATACCATTCCAGATAAATGGCTGTCCAATCTCTTTTTAAGAACCTCCAGTAGTGGAATACCTATAACTTCTGAAGGCAAGCAGAAGTTCTGAAGGTTTTACGTGAGCTAGATGAGATATGTCTATATCTGTAGAAGCCAGACCAAGGGTGAATATATTTGCAATTCTGAGAGCGTGCTATGGACACTCTTACAAATAGCTGCAACAGATTGTGAATACAGGTAGTCCTTGGTTTACAACTAGTCACAACTATTCAAAGTACTGACAGAACTCCCTGGGGGTACTTACCACCTGGTTCTGAAGTTACGACACCCCTCCATGGTCATGTGACCTCAATTCAGGCACTGGGCAACTGGCCTGCACTTATGGCTGTTTGCAGCATCCTGTGGTCACATGACTGCATTTTACATTGTTTTTGCCAAAAACCTGAATTTACTTTAGATTTTCAGTCAGACCGACCCAAAACAAACAATTAGTTCACCTAACAAGCATTTTGTTTGCTTACTGACCGCTGCAAAAAAGGTCATAAAATTAGGTAAGTCATGTGGGTGATTTGCTTTACAACTGTCATGAGTTACAACCGAAATGGGCAGGCTCCAGTATGGTCATAAGTCAAGAACTACTTGTATGTTTAGACAGAAATAATTCAACTTAACAGAAGACCGCTAATGAAATTGCTCCCCACCATCCCTTCCAGTTTTCCAGAATGTTCTCTGCTTCCGTAATGTAGCCTCTAATTTTTATTTTCTAAGGATGTCAGTAGGGATTATTGGAGGCTCGGAAATATGCTTGAAATAAATGATCTGGAGACTGGCCCTGTGTTTCATATCCTGTCAGATTCCCAAAGAAGGCCTTGGAGATGAGGACTTTTTTTTTTTGGATGCTAAATAATGGGAAAAGCCTTCTCAAGTTGCCCAAAATCTTCCTCGCTCTTGTTTTAGATGTTTGGCAAAAAAAGCCTGAAGAAATTTAGAACTAATTATTTTTTATTTGCTCTATCTGCTTTTTTAAAATCTGGATTTTATTTTCTGGCTGTGTTATTTTATTCGCTCTTCTCATTTTATTGTTCTGATTTTAAAACCTTCGGGTGACAATCCAAAAATGGGCTTTTGTAAAACTCTGTGTACTCACTGAAGTATATCCATTGTATGATCACTTATCTCTTTTGCAACCACTGGTTTTAGCTGGATGCACTTGACTGACTTTGCACTCAGAAATTAAGCAGGACTGGCCTGATGAGTATGTGAATGTGAAATTGTTAGGAAATTCCAGGGGTATCGTCTAGACTGGGAAGTCAAAAAAGCATGATGAAAGAAGACAGTGGCCAACCATTTTCTCACTTTTGCTGAGAAATTGCATGGACAAGTCAAGAGGCATCTAGTTCAACACAAAGAAGACCTGAAATACGGAGACTCTGAGTTCTAGTTCTGCCTCGAGCATGAAAGCCTACTGGGTGACTTTGGGCCAGTCACTGCCTCTCAGCCCAACTCACCTCACAGGTTTGTTGTTATGGGGAAAACAGGAGGAGGGAGCAGTACTAGGTATGTTCACCACTCTGAGTTATTTAAAAATAATAATAAAAGGTGGGATATGAATAATAAATAAAAATAAATAAATGGTACCTGGAATTTTGAAGTACTTTTCTCCCACAACTTCTATGACAGGCAGGTTGCTTAGTGCATTCTAGCTGCTATGTCAGGGGTGTAAAACCAGGGGTGAAATTCAGCAGGTTCTGACAGGTTCTGGAGAACCGGTAGTGGAAATTTTGAGTAGTTCGGAGAACCGGCAAATACCACCTCTGGCTGGCCCCAGAGTGGGGTGGGAATGGAGATTTTGCAGTATCCTTCCCCTGCCACGCCCACCAAGCCACGCCCACAGAACCGGTAGGGAAAAATTTTGAATTTCACCCCTGTGTAAAACTCAATTTCATTGAGGGCTGCATCAAGGTTGTGTTTGACCTCAGGGGGCCAGGGTGGGCATAGCCAGGGTGGGTGTGGCCAGCTTGATATCACTTGTGTCGGGGCGCCTGTGATGGCCCGAGTGCTCTGCCAGCAAAAACAGGCTCCTGAGCTCCGTTTTTGGCTGGGACGGCCTCCTGCAACCCTCTGCCAGTGAAAATGGAGCTCAGGAGGGCCGCACGCAACCCTCCTAAGCTCCATTTTCGCTGACAGAGGCACTGTGGGCCGGTCCTTCGCTGTTTCCAGGTCAGCCCCATGGGCCAGATCTAAGCACCCCGTGGGCCGGATCCGGCCCGCAAGCCTTGAGTTTGACACCCCTGTGCTATGTGAAAAATCACGACAGGTAATTCTTAACCTCTCACTGCTTGCTTAGTAACGGTTCAGAGTTATGACTGACCTCCCCAGGGCTACTTATGACCCAATTCAAATTGTTACAATGTATGCTTCCCCCTCGCAGTCACTTGATCACATATTTTTGCACCTGGCACCCGGCCAGCATTTACATTTGCAGCATCCCACAGCCACGTGACCTTGATTTATGATGGGTTTTTTTTGCTGGAAACCAGCATTTATTTCCAGTTTCCGGCAAAAAATAACGCCCATTATGGACAATGGATTATCTTAATGACCATGCCACTTGTTTAATGATCACTGCAAAAATGGCCATAAAATTGGACACAGTCATATGATCTGCTTAAGACGGGAAGATTACGACCATAATTCTGGGCTCAATTATGGTTGTAAGTTGAGGACACCCTGTATTGTCTTCCTACAATAGCGCCAAAAGAACAGTGTTTTTGAATATTTTGCTCAACAGTCAAAAACCTATTTTGACAGTTGTTTTGAAATTTCATATTTTGTGCAGTCAGCTTCACCAGCCCAGCTCGGGAACCCTCCAGATCTGTGAACTTCAATTCCCAGAATTCTCATTAGTGACCATGCTGTTCATGGGAAATTGGGGAGCTGAAATCCAATGCAATAGCACTTAGACTTATATACCGCTTTACATGTGAAGGGCCATTGCCTAGCAAGTCAAGTACTGTATTGTGATAAAACATAACACTAATCTTCGAATGGAATGAATGAAAAGTGGAATGTGGAATGTGGAAGCTCAAAAACTGCTAAGGAGCACAAGATGTAATGCTTCCTCCTTTCACATCTTACTAAGGTAAATAACCTATGCAACTATTATGGCCAGGCTTGAATTCAGACTGGTAGAGCCCTACTACTTTCTCCCAAGCCTGTTCAAAAAAGGTGGGTGTATATAAGATGAAAGTTTTTTTTTCCATGGGATCCAGGCCAGGCTTCTTGAGGAGTGGCTGGAACGTCCTCTTCCTTCAGAGAAGCACTGACCACAACCTGGATCCAGCTTCAAATCTCTGAGTCAACCTTGAGCCTGGTGAGATTTGAACTGCCAAATTGCAGGCAGCCAGGGGTAGGTTCCGGATTTTCCTACTGCCGGTTTGCTCAGGGACGCGCTGCGGGGGGGGGGGGCGCCGGCACATTGCGAGGGCATGCATGCGCATGCACAGTACACAAAAAAGCATGCGCAGAAGCAAAAAAAAAAGATGGCGGCACCATAGGTGGCGAGAGAACCGGCTTGGGGGTGTGGCAGGCCTGGGTCGCTGCCGGTTCCAGCGACCCAGGCCACCAAGTTACTACCTATTCTATAGAACCGGTCCGAACCGGTAGGAACCCACCTCTGCAGGCAGCCAACAGTCAGCAGAAGTAGCCTGCAGTACTGCACTCTAACCACTGCGCCACCGTGGCTCATATCTACTATAGAAGATGCCTAGATTAGGCAAAGCTATTCTACAGCCATTCAGGAGGTGCCAACGTGTTGCAGTAGTTATTATGACATTTATGATATCTCTCCAATATTCCAAACCATTGACTATGCAGAAAGCGGTGTGTTCCTAGGGTGGTGCGAAGAAAAGCTGTGCATTTCAGTGACTATAAGATAAGAAAGAATCACTCTCCTGAATTAACCTGTGCTGTAAAGAGGTCATTGACAAATTAAACTTGATCTGCTCAACACAGGTGGAATTTCTATATCTTTAAGACAGTTGCTGAACCTTTTTCAGGCACACATGGTTTCCAAAAAACAAGCAGCTATGAGCACTAGAGAGTTAAAATGTGAATCAGTACATTTTTCTCCACATGGAGAAGCAGTGCTATATCTATTGCTCAGGGGTGAAATCCATCAGGTTCTGACAGGTTCTGGAGAACCGGTAGTGGAAATTATGAGTAGTTCGGAGAACCGGTAGCGGAAATTTTGAGTAGTTCGGAGAACTGGCAAATACCACCTCTGGCTGGCCCCAGAGTGGGGTGGGAATGAAGATTTTGCAATATCCTTCCCCCAGGAGTGGGGAGGGAATGAGGATTTTGCAGTATCCTTCCCCTGCCACGCCCACCAAGCCACGCCCACCAAGCCACACCACGCCCACCAAGCCACGCCCACAGAACCGGTAGTAAAAAAATTTGGATTTCATCACTGCTATTACTATATTCTGGGTTTGTGCCAATTGCATTTTTAACGATGACTTGCACTGGGACATCTGTATGTAATGCTGGTGGTAGGACATTTTTAAAGTCTGGAATTTAAGATGGTGGTATTTTATTGCCTTTTGGTGAAAAGCTTTGGAATCTCATAAGAACAGTTAAGATATTGGTTTACAGAAAGGATAACAAATACGTTTTGTTGCTTTTAATGCATATGGATAGGCTAGTTTGTATGTAGGGTGTCCACTTGCATTTTGTCAAATAAGATAATACATTGGTATGTGAATGCTGTGCAGATCTGCTCTCTTTCAATCCTTTTCACTTAGCCTGCAGAATCCTATAGTACTTGTTACACTTCCCAAATATATGTGTGGAAATAATATCTGCCAAAATAAAGAACCTTAATATATTTAGTACTATTGGCAAAGTCCGTGTCCAGTAGTTAAAGTAAAGGAAAAGCCTGGAAGAAATATTGGGTGGATATTTCTATACTCCTCCTTGTTTTCAGAATAATTGAAATTACAGGTAGTTCTAGACTTACAACAGTTCATTTAGTAACCGTTGAAAGTTACAATGGCACTGAAAAAAAGTGACTTATGACCATTTTTCACACTTATGACCCTGGCAGCATCCCCATTGCAGCATCCCCAGGTCACGTGATCAAAATTCAGACACTTGGCAACTGATTCATGATGGTTGCAGTGTCCCGGGATCATGCGATCATCTTTTGCAACCTTCTAACAAGCAAAGTTAATAGGTAAGCCAGATTCACTTAACAACTGCAGAGATTCACTTAACAACTATGGCAAGAAAGGTTGTAAAAATGGGGCAAAAGTCACTTAACAAATGTCTTGCTTAGCAACATAAATGTTGGGCTTAATTGTGGTCGTAAGTTGAGGACTATCAATACTTGTTACACTTCCCAAATACAGACTTGGAAATAATAGCCTCAAAAATAAAGAATCCTAATATATTTAGTACTATTGGGGAAGTCCGTGTCTAGTAGCTGGAATGTTAAAGTACAGAAAAATTGGGTGGGTATTTCTATACTCCTTTTTGTTTTCATAATGATTGATATTACCTCCTCATATTTTGTTTTAAAATGGCATGTTAAAATGTTTAAGAAATGTGTTAATATTTTATTAGTGTTTACTCCCCAATTTTATTTCCAAAAACTATGGAATAGGAGGTTTATATAAGACTAATCACACAGTCAAATCTTTACAGTTCCTGCATGCAGAGGACAAGTTAAATAATACAGTTCTCAGGGGCAACAAAATACAACTCTTTCTCCAAAGAAACATAGCATTCATTTTCACAAGAGGAGGGTTTGGTTTCTTAGCTCATGGCCTTGCTTGCTTTTGTTAACTTTTGATGTAGAACAGTCTTTCCCAACCACAGCAACTTCCAGATGTGTGGCTTTTAGCCCCCAGAATTCTCCACAATGGCCAAACCGGCTAGGGAATTCTGGGAGTTGAAGTTACACATCTGGAAGTTCTCCTGATTGGGAAACACATATATAGAGGTAGGTCAATATGTTCCTGTCTTATACTGAATCTCAAGGCACTGGGAAATGGGATAGGTCTTGGCAGTAGCATATATTTAGAACTGTAAAGCAGTGTTTCTCAACCTTAGCAACTCGAGGATGCATGGAATTCTGGGAGTTATAGTCCATTCATCTTCAAGTTGCTAAAGTTGAGAAGCGGTGCTTGCTGGCTGGGATTCTGGAAGCTGAAGTCCACAGATCTTTAAGTTGCTAGGGTTGAGAATCACTGCTATAAAGGGTACTTTAAAAAGTAAGTACATATAAGTACATAAAAGTATTGCATATATTTCATTTTGTCCCATTGTTTTCAAGAAAAATACAGTGGTACCTCGGTACTCATCCTTAATTGGTTCCAGGAAGTGTGATGAGTAGCAAAAACAATGAGTACCAAACACATTTTTCCTGTAAGGAATAATTTAGTGAATCACAAGGCAGCTGACACCAATAAGTTCCAGCTTGTGTGTTGAGTACCAAACAAAGAAAGAGTACAAAATTTTATGTCAAAATATGTTGAGTATTAAATTTGATGAGCAGTTGAGTACCACGGTACCAATGTAAGAGAATTTCCCCCTTATTCCTGCAATTTTACATTTTTATTGAGCCGAGGTGGCGCAGTGGTTAGAGTGCAGCACTGCAGGCTACGTCAGCTGACTGCTAGTTGCAGTTCCGCAGTTCAAATCTCACCGGCTCAAGGTTGACTCAGCCTTCCATCCTTCCGAGGTGGGTAAAATGAGGACCCAGATTGTTGGGGGCAATATGCTGACTCTGTGAACCGCTTAGAGTGGGCTGTAAAGCACTATGAAGCGGTATATAAGTCTAAGTGCTATTGCTATTGCTATTATTTAGTAATCTGTGAGTCTATCAGTATGTTTTCTAGATACTATAATTTCCAACAGTTTAAAAAGATAGAAAAATACTGGCACCCTTTTTTATCTTTTGATAATGGTTTTTCTCTCTTTAGACATCATTTAAACAGTTACCAAGCAATGAAAGGATTATATATAAGATACTGGAATGTGCAGAAATGTATAAGCTCACATTAGAAATGAAAGGCAAGGAAGAAACAGAATTTTATGAGGTGTGGAATAAGTGGTATAATTGGTTAGAACAGAGAAATAAAGATGTATAGAAATAAATGTAAATAACGGTATGAGACATATGACACAGTATTGTTAAAAATGTTTATTGATATGTAAATTGGAAAAAATGAAAAAAATAAAATAAACAGTTACCTTAAGTGTAACTTTTGAGGAAATCTTTCTTGTCCCACCATAAATTTTCCTCATTCACTTTACTGTATATGGAACAGAAGAAACATCTCCCCTGCCCCCACCAGAACAGAACTGGGCCTAGGTTTTTTTTAGCATTTAACTATGATATGACCTTTTCCTACATTTAGCTGTGTTTGGAATTGTGAAATTATTGCTTCCATTCTTCATTTTTGCTTATTCTTTTTTAAGGTGATATTTAATAGATTATAAATTAGTAATTTTCCTTCACCATTATCTATTCTTGGATGTCTCTGTGAAGCATGGAATAATACATTTTTAAATTTCCTTTTGTATTTTTTTTTAAACTTTAATGTCACTGCAGTCAGTCAATTTAGGGTAAATTTAGAATCTAACTATAAGTGCTATATAAAAAAAGGTGTTTAAATAGAGAAGGTTGAAGTGAACTGGGCATTTTTGTCTTGGATGTTGCAGGGTTTTTTTTTCTGCAAAAGTCCTCATTCACTTGAAAGATTTTTTTTTTTTTTAAAAATGCCTCTTCCTTTGTCATAAAATTACAGCCCCATGAGGTCAAAGCCTTGAGTCATTCCCATAAAGATGAGAAGATGCATCCAAGGGACCGAGAGAAGCTTTTAATTATCTTGCTTGTTTTATTGCTAGGAAATCCTTCATCCCAGGATGCAAAATTTTAACTGCATTGGGTAATGTAAACACAGCTAGGGTCTCCCTCCTCAGTGTCAAATCTTTGTAAAGTTTAATCCTGTAGTATACTTTATCTTCCTATCTCAGTGTTTCCTGGCAAGGAAAAGATGGCCAGCTTCTCAGGCTCACGTCTGAGCCAGCAATATTGAAGACTTCCTGTAATGCCATGCATTCACTAAATGTAGCTCAGGGATGGCCGACATTACATTTATCTGGATATATGTGTCAACCAGTGATGAAATCTAAAAATTTTTTCCTACCGGTTCTGTGGGTGTGGCTTGGTGGTGGGGGTCATGTGACTGGGTGGGCGTGGCTATGTAGTCATGTGACTGGGGGGGTCAAAAGACAGAAACTCACTTTAACAGTGAGGTGGCGCAGTGGTTAGAGTGCAGTACTGCAGGCTACTTCAGCTGACTGCTAGCTGCAGTTCGGCGGTTCAAATCTCACCGGCTCAAGGTTGACTCAGCCTTCCATCCTTCCGAGGTGGGTAAAATGAGGACCCAGATTGTTGGGGGCAATATGCTGACTCTGTAAACCGCTTAGAGAGGGCTGTAAAGCACTATGAAGCAGTATATAAGTCTAAATGCTATTGCTAACAATGTCCTGCTGGAGCAGGGGGTTGGATTAGATGACCTCCAGGTCCCTTCCAGCCCTGGATTGCTGTGCTCTTTCAAGGTATCCTCTGAAGCTGCGTCTAGTGCCAGGTTTGTGGTCCTTCCTTCCTCTCCTTTTTCCCTCCCTCCCTCCCTCCCTCCCTCCCTTTCTCTTTCTTTCTTTCTTTCCTTCTTTCTTTCTTTCTTTCTTTCTTTCTTTCTTTCTTTCTTTCTTTCTTTCTTTCTTTCTTTCTTTCTTTCTTTTTTTCTTTTTTTCTTTTTTCCTTCCCTTTTTTTTTCTCTTCTCTTCTCTTTCTTTCTTTCTTTCTTTCTTTCTTTCTTTCTTTCTTTCTTTCTTTCTTTCTTTCTTTCTTTCTTTCTTTCTTTCTTTCTTTCTTTCTTTCTTTCTTTCTCCCTTCCCTCCCATTCTTTCTCCCATCCCATCCCTCCCTCATTCTTTCTTTTTCTTTCTTTCTTTCTTTCTCCCTTCCCTACCTGGCTCCCTCCCGGTTTCTTTCTTTCTTCCTTTCTCTTTCTTTCTTCCTTCCCTCCCTTTCATTCTCCCATCCCTCTTTCTTTCTTTCTTTCTTTCTTTCTTTCTTTCTTTCTTTCTTTCTTTCTTTCTTTCTTTCTTTCTTTCTTTCTTTCTTTCTTCTTTCTTTCGCAGCACCCCCCACCCCCATTTTTGGCTTAGCAGGCCTCAGGGAAGCCTCCTGGGAGCAAAAACGGACCCCCCACCCCCATTTTTGGCCTAGCAGGCCTCAGGGAAGCCTCCTGGGAGCAAAAACGGACCCCCTCCCCCCGTTTTTGGCCTAGCAGGCCTCAGGGAAGCCTCCCTGCACTTACCTGGGAGCAAAAATGGGCCACGCGGGGACTCCTGGAAGGGGCGGGGTGGGCAGGGCCAGCCAGAGGTGATATTTGCCGGTTCGGGGAACTAGTCATAATTTCCGCCACCGGTTCGGGAGAATCGGTCAGAACCCGCAGCATTTCACCTCTGTTGTCAACCCTGAAGCTGACCTGACTGAAACCATCTTGGACGCTTCAGTGTTGCCACACTGGAGCTGAGGGATAGGGAGGGGGGATTTTAGATAGCTGGG
The DNA here is from genome assembly GCA_003457575.1 of Thermophis baileyi. Taxonomy (NCBI): domain Eukaryota; kingdom Metazoa; phylum Chordata; class Lepidosauria; order Squamata; family Dipsadidae; genus Thermophis; species Thermophis baileyi. The sequence continues at coordinate 78,223 of QLTV01004426.1, read as the reverse complement.
ATTTTGTAGCCAAAACAAAATACTTTCTCTTGGGAACCAAGGACATTCTCACACCTGGCAGAGGAAGGTGGAGTGATGTCATCAGACAACCAGACAGCGCCGTGATTGGACCATGTGACTTTGTTTTGAGAAAGTGACAAACTTTTACTTTTAATTAGGTTGAAACCGCGGGAACCTTCAGAGTCGGTTTTCACCAGATCTGTGCCAATATGATATATCCAATAAAGTTATTCTTTGAGGAATCTACCTGCCTCGGAGTTTTGCTTGCTATGGGTCTATTACTTGGAACCCTGACAATATGTTTAAGATGACAAGAGCATAAGAAATGTTAGCAGAGAAATGTTAGCAGACCAACCACCATCTACAGATAATCCTTGATTTCCGTTGCTGGGTAGGGCAGGTATTAAATGAGTTGACCCCAATTTTACAACATTTTTGCCACAGTTGTTAAGCAAATCATGGCAGCTTTTTCAGGGAATCATGCAGTCATTAAGGGAATTCAGCGTCCTGTGTTGACCTTGCTTGTTGGAAGCCGGCTGGAAAGGCCACAGATGACAATGACATGATCCTGGGGATGCTACAAAGCTATAAATGTGAGGACTGCTCATAACTCACTTTTTCAGTGCTATTGTAGCATTGAATAGTTGCTAAATGGGTGGTTATAAGTTGAGGTCCCAAAGGTGCTTTTCCAAAAGGCAACTGAATTCTTTTGGGGGTTTTTCCCCTTGAAAATGTTTTGCTTCTCATCCAGGTTCTGAAGAAGTTTCTTGGATGAGAAGCAAAACATTTTCAAGGAAAAAAAAATCAAGAAAGTCGAGTTGCCTTTTGGAAAAGCACCCTTGGGATAACCATGACCTGGATGATTGAGAATCTCCTTAGACATTTATAAATTGAGGAATACCCATAGTTTAATATTCCACTTCTTACATGAGCAGAGAGGACAAGAGACATCGCTCAGTGGTTGAGCATTTATTTGCGTGCTGAACATTTCTGCTTCAATCCCTGGCAACTCCGGATTTGCTGGTAAAAATTGCTGCCACAAAGCATGGAAGGTTAATGTCGAGATCATGTTGATTTTGTGGTGGCCAAGATAAAGTCTAACTAGGTGGAAGACAAAGTTTAATGTTTGTGCTTCCAGGAATTTCATAGGCAAAATGTGAGGGACGAAGTGCTTTCAGAACTATTAACTTCTATGCACATAGGAATTTAAGACTTATGGCTGATAGCCAGTGATAGAATGATTGATTGACAGATAATGCATCATCCTGAGTGGCCTCTCCTTCCCTGAGTGGATATCCTGAAACTTCCCTTGGTATATGGAGGAGGTAAGGAACTGAAGCTGGAGAAGGGATCCTAGAACACTTCTAGAGGTGACAAGGAGTGAATTGATTGAACAAGTCCCTTGGGAGTTGGGCGGCATACAAATTTAATAAATAATAATAATAACAAGAATTAGAGCCACTCTTGGGGCCTATTGTGTGTAATGTCAATATTTTTCTGCCCTTATTACATCTCCGGATAGCTGTCCAGTGGCCTGGTTTGTGTGACCTCATGCCTTCTGGGTGGAAATGATTCTAAGATTCACCAACAGGACTATGTAAAGAGTATGCTAGGCTAATGGACAAAGTTGATCAGATCTGCTCTGAGCTGGTCTCTGGCCTTGAAGCAGGTCCTGTGGAGGTTACTTTGGCTGGTTCTAGCTTGGCTAACTTTGATCCTGTTGAGACTGAGAAAGCGAACATGGTCCTTGAGGCTGTTAGTGCAGACACCTCTGTTAGATCCATGGCTGGCTGAGGCTTCGTAGGAAGGGACATGTGATTAGGTTCTAGTGGTGGTTAACTGCCCTTAGAAGGAGAGGGTAGTTCTATCTCTTAAGAAGGCAATGGTTTGCCCCCTCCTCAAGGAGCTATTACTAAACTCCACCATCCTGTACAATTTTCATCCAGTTTCCGCTTTTCCCTTTCTAGGAAATGTTGTAGAGAAGATAGATGCATTGCAGCTTCAGAGGAAGAAGTGGGTTATCGGGAGCCTTTTCAAAGACGGTTCAGGCTTAGGTATGGGACTAAGATGGCATTGATCATGCTTTTGGATGACCTTTGCCGGTAGCAGGATGGGGGTAGTGTGTCCATCTTTGCTCTTCTTGACCTCTCAGTGGCTTTTGATGATCATGATATTCTTCTGGACCAGCTCTAGGAGTGGGAGTGGGTGTCAAGGGTGTGGTGTTGATTCTCCTCCTTCTTTTGGAATTCTAGTAAGTGTTGATGGAGGAGAGATCCCAATGGCCGCCCCTCCTTTGTGGGCTGCTTCAGGGCCCTTGGTACTCTCTCCTCTATTTAATATCTGCATGAAGCTGCTGGCTGAGGTCATCCAAAGTTTGGGGTTATATCTGTACCCCAGGCTGCCTGAGTGATACTATCGAGGTTCAGAGCTTGGAGCCTGTGGGGGCCTGGATAGGATACAACAAGCTTCAGCTCAACCCAAGCAAGACTGAATGGCTCTAGGTCACGGGCAGTAGTGGGTTCTAAACCCCGTCACTACTGGTTCGCTCGTGAGCGTGCGCATGCGCGCGCGCACACCGCTTCTGCGCAGAAGCGTCCTGGGTGGGTGGGTGGAGCCTCCCGCCGCCGCCGCTACCGGTTCGCAGAACCGGACCAAATCGGGAGCAACCCACCGCTGGTCACGGGTGTCAAACTCACGGCATCACATTGCTGTCACGTGACGTTTCGCATCATTTTTTCTCTTCGCGGAGCTGGGGTGGGCGTGGCCTGTGCGTGATGCATCCGGCCTGTGGGCCGCCATTTTGATACCCCTGCTCTAGGTTTTTGGACCTTCTGGTTTCAGGGACCTTTCATCTTTGGTTCTGGATGGGGTGGCACTGCCCCAGACAGAAGTGATGCTCAGTGTGGGGGTCTCCTGGACTCAAATGGTAGCCATGGCCAAGAGGTCCTTTACAGAGCTTAGGGCTTTGGGCCAATTCACTTATTCCTGGATCAGAGAGCCCTGTTTAAAGTCATTCATGCGCTTGCGACCTCCAGATAGGACTGCTGCAATGTGCTTTACATGGGACTGCCCTTGAGGAATATTCTGAAGTTTGAACTGATGCAAAATGTGGCGGCTTGTGGTATATTGGTGCCCAAGTGTGCTTATGGGAGCAACCTTTAAGTCTTTCATAGTTTAGGACTGAGTCATTTATGGGACCGTTTCTCTTTATCCTATATAATCTGGCAGGAAGGGCATGCTCTGGGAAACATCCAATAGGGAGTGTTGGCTGGCAGGGCCCAGAAGTCAGCCTTTTTTGCAACAGCACCCTTGCCCCTTGGAATATCATCACTACCACCTCTCCTCCCCAAGATTACATTGGCCCCATTCCTGTTGGCCTTTAGTAAGGACTTGTAAACCAGAGGTGGGTTCCTCCCGGTTCACACCGGTTCTATAGAACCGGTAGCAAACCACTGGTGACGTCACGGAGCTGGTTCTGTTGGAGCTGGTCCGTGGATGCCGCCATCTTTTTTTTTTTTTTTGGAATTTTTTGCTAATTTTTTTTCTTCTGCGCATGCGCAGAAGCCGAGTCCCCGGCACTGCGCATGTGCCGCCATCTTGTTTTTGGCTTTTTTTTGCAAATGTTCATTACTGCGCATGAACGCGCGCACGCGCGGCCACGCAGCACACAATGCACGTGCAGCCACGCGGCACGGGAGGAAGCGAACCGGCGGCGAGGTAAGTTAGAACCCACCCCTATTGTAAACCTGACTTTGTGCTCAAGCTTGGGACCCTGGGCATACATTCAGTCTTAGTCTGGTAATTTGTACTTATTGACTTGTCTTTGGAATTTGCAGTGAACTACAGCTAAAACAAATAATTAAACTTGAATAACAGAATTTGTCTTCCGTTCTATTCCGCAGTCATTGGTGCCACTACACGGTCACCCGGACGGTTTCCTGTCAAGTGCAGAATGGCTCGGAGACAGTAATCCAAAGGGTTTATCAGAGCTGCCGATGGCCGGGACCTTGTGCCAACTTAGTGAGGTAATGGACTGTGTTTTAGACCTTTTTTTGATCCAAGCCACAGAGAAATAGCGGTGGATAAATACTCTACTGTGTTGACAGAAGCCAAAGGTTGGCAAGAAGACTTCAATCCATTTGAATGATCTGCTGTATCTGTATAGTTGTTTGGAAAGTGTATCATTCTTTGATACCATCTACACTTCCGTTCAGAGTCATCTGTCAACATGTGAATTGAAGTCTACCTGAAAAAGGGAGCAATTCTTGGGTTATGACCTGGTCAGCTTGAATTGCAGTGGTTCCCAACCTTTCTGGCTTGGCGGCCCAGTGGGGGTTCTGTGTGAGCGGCAGGCAGGCACACAGGTCCATTTGCACGAGCGCCTACCGCTCACAGAGCTAGAACTATGGGCGAGCGCGAGTGCCTGCCACTCGTGCAAATGGAGCTGCCCGTGCGCACGTATTCACTCACCACTTGGGGACCCCTGGTATATGTTATAATGTTGCTAGTTTCTTCTAATTCATTCCTAAAGTATACTATAGTGAAAGTGATTACCTTCTGAAGGTGATCCAGCAGATCTGAAATGGGTGCTGGTCAGGGTTGGGTTCTTCTTTTCTTCACTGCTGGTTCGCTCAGTGACGTGGTGGGTGCTTAAAAAAATGCGCAGAAGCAAAAAAACAAGATGGCAGCGCCTACGGCGCCGCTGAAAGAACTGGTTTGGGGGCGTGGCAGGCCTGGGTCGCTGCTGGTTCTAGCAACCCAGGCCGCCAATTTACTACCGGTTCTATAAGAACCGGTCCGAACCGGGAGGAACCCACCTCTGGTGCTGGTTCTTAAAGGCCACAGAGTTCAGAAGTCTATCATACTCCACAACTCTCAAAATACTATCTTTCTTTTTTACATAAAACATCAGTGCAGCTGCTGCAGATGTAAAAGAGCAATACATGTCTTTGAGATCCACAGCAAAAGTGTACACTGACATCCTCCTTTGTTTGTGCAGAGAAGAGCAACAAAGATGATTAGGGGACTGGAGGCTAAAACATATAAAGAATGTTTACTAGAATTGGGTATGTCTAGTTTAAATGAGAAGGTGGACTAGGGGTGGCATGATAGCAGTGTTCCATATCTCAGAGGTTGCCACAAAGAAAAGGGAGTCAAGCTATTCTCCAAAGCACCTGAGGGTAGAACAAGAAGCAATGGATGGAAACTAATCAAGGAGAGAAGCAACTTAGAATTAAGGAGAAATTTCCTGACAGTTAGAACAATTAATCAGTGGAACAACTTCCCTCCAGAAGTTGTAAATGCTCCAACATTGGAAGTTTTAAAGAAGAGATTGGACAACATTTGTCTGAAATGGTATAGGGTTTCCTGCCTAAGCAGGGGGTTGGACTAGAAGACCTCCAAGGTCCCTTCCAACTCTGTTTATTCTATTCTGTTCTATTCTATTCTATTCTATTCTATTCTATTCTATTCTATTCTATTCTATTCTATTCTATTCTATTCTATTCTATTCTATTCTATTCTATTCTCTATGGCAGATGAAGGTCTCTTCATCAGTCATATTTGCCTGGCTTCTATGAGGTTGTTGTCCAATGAGGTCAGAGGGAGGGGGTTTGGGATTACAAATAGTAGTAAAATCTCCTCCTCCTATTATTTCCTTCATGCCTCAATTCCTCAATCATCTGTTGATTAACACGCTTATCAGAAAGTCTTTCCCAAACTGGTCAGGCTAAGATCGTTCTAAGACGCATCTCTGGCAAACAACTGGAAATCAGCTCTAGGTAATCCTTGAGTTATGACTAGGCACTTAACAACTGTTTGAAGTTATGATAGATCTTGTCAGAGACACTTATCACCCATTTTCTGAATTACAATGTCCCCCCTGAATCACGTGATTGCAATTTGGGCACTTGGTAACCAGTTTGACGTTATGTCCCTTTGCGGTGTCCTGTGGTCACATGAACATGAACATGATTTATGATTATTTTTTTTTGCTGGTTTCTGGAGTTTACTTCCAGTTTCCAGCAAAAAAAAAAATGGTGAAAAAGGATTTACTTAACAACCACATTTGTTTAAAGACCATCATAAAAATAGTAGTAACTTTGAATCTGGTTACGTGATGCCTCTGACAAGGTCATCTCCTACAACAGTGATGGCGAACCTTTTCGGCACCAAGTGCCCAAACCGGAAATTACGTGTGCACGTGCCGGAGTGCGAGAAACCAGAAGACCAGCTGGCCGGTGCACATGCACGCGCCGGCCACCTGGTCTTTGGGTTTCCAGTGCTCCGTCGCACGCGAAGACCAGCTGTGCATGTGCGTGCCAGAAACCAGAAGAGCAGCTGGTGATGGTGCGCGTGCCCACAGAGAGGGCTCTGTGTGCCACCTCTGGCACGTGTGCCATAGGTTTGCCATCACAGTCCTACAGCCTCAACGTATGACCGCAACAACTTACAATTGTAATTCTGGGTTCAAACACAGTCATAAGTTAAAGACTGCCTGTATTCCCAAATTTGGCAATTTCCATGCTTCAGTTTGTGACTCAATTTTCTGTAGTTCTCCTGGCTGAAAAAGCAGCTCTAAATCTTTGCATGACGTTGTGGCAATTACCCACCAATGCATCATTACCCTCAAGGAATGGCATATCTCATTTGACTGCCCCTTCTTTTAGCAGGCTAGGAACAGAGGCCACCTTGGACCAATCTGTAGGCAATTCCACTGGTTGGCCTGCCAGAAACAATTCCCACTGCATAACGATATTCAGGAATTGATCATGAGCTTTTCCCCCCACCCCCAATTTTTCTGGTGGGCTTCCCAGAGAATGGAGACTGGTTGTACAGCTACTTGTGTGGTTGCTCCAGTCTTTGGAGAACCTTATAACTGTATTTCAGTAGATGAAGGTAAGAAACAGGAATGGCAGAGTTTCTAGGAATGGTCTTTATAGTTATAGGGCAGAATAACACAATTTGCCTATCAATATTCCCAGGGATGAAATGCTCCCGGTTTGCTCATGCCTGTCGGTCACCATAGAGCCGGTCGCCAAGGTTGCGCGAGGCTCCGCCCACCCACCCGGACATCGCCATTTGGGTTCTTTTACCCTCTGCGCATGCGCAAAGCATTCTGTGCATGCGCAGAGGGTAAAAGAACCCAAACGCCGGCGTCTGGGTGGGTGGGCGGAGCCTCCCGCTACCTTGGAGATCGGCTCTACGGCGACCGACAGGCACGAGCGAACCGGGAGCATTTCACCCCTGAATATTCCTCTCTTCCACATCTTATACCAAACAAATTCAAGGCAGGGTTATTTTGAGGTTCTTTCTCAGAGGTGCTATTCACTTACCTTCCCTACCGGTTCGCAAATGTGAGCGCGCGTGTCCACGCATGCGTGCGACCTTCCGCGCATGCGCTTTGACATAGAGCCGGCAGATCGCCACTACCGTTCGCCCGAATCGGTCCGAACTGGCAGAATACTACCTCTATTCTTTCTCACATTTGCCTCTTTCTCTGGAAATATTTTTTGAATGTCTCCCTTCAATGGCTTGCTTATCTCTTCTATGAGAGAAAGTCCACTTGAGTTCTGTTTTGTAGTTTGAGGTGGTACAACTAATGTGTTACACCACATCAAAATGAAAAAAATAAAAGGTGCTGAATTCTGACAAAATGTCATCATTCTGACGAGTGGCCTTGCAAGTTTCATGGATTGGGACAGTGTACTGGAAAATGTCCAGGGCCAGAAAAAGTTGCTGTTGTTTTTGGATAAGTGAAAAAAACATCCATACTGACAGCTATATACCCTCCTGAGTATAAAGAAAAAATAGCGAAAAAGGAGATTAGGTTGCAATGTTAATGCAGTTATATGGCTAAAGATTAAATGCACACACACTGTGCTTTTGTTTTTTTTTAACTGTTTCCAGAGAGTTAGTTGTTTCATTCTCTTGCAGCAAAAAGAAAGAGACAAACTTACATATTTAAAAAAATGGCTAATGTTTTTTATTCTATGAAAAATTAAAATACATTTTGCCAGAAGTTTCTTGCATAATTTATGTAATTGTGACATTTTGTGGCCATGTACTGTTGATAATGCAAGCTAGGCTTCCCATTTAGTGATGCACAAGCCTTTTGGTAATTTATCCTGAGCAGTGGAGCTCAGAAACAGCCCTGCGTGTGACTGTATATCATTTAGTACCGTGTTTCCCCGAAAATAACACCCTGTCTTATATTTTTTTGAACCCTGAAATAAGCCCTTGGCCTTATTGCCATGCACTCAAAAGCCCGATTGGGCTTATTATCAGGGGATGTCTTATTTTGGGGAAAACAGGGTAGATTTCTAAAAAAAGTAAAATGCAGAGAAAGTCCATTTGAGAGCATCAGCATAAGAAAACCATGGAGATGATTTCTGTTTTACTCTAACCAGAAGTGCCCAGGAGGCTTCATTCAGATGCTGAACTTGAAAGAAGTACTTTTGTGCTTGACTTACATCCATTCATTCAGTGACTGTTTGAAATTACTTGGTGCCGAATGAAGGGATGTATAACCCCTGCCCGAAGTTATGGAAGCTGCAGAGAGATCACCTTTGGGAGGGAGAGCTGGCCAATTTTACCATCAGCCTCCTATGGAAGTCACATGGTATCATCCTAGAAGCTGGCGCCATTTTGGAGTAGCCACAATGAATTGTCACTGGTCCCAAGATGGGGTCCGCCTAGAGATGTAAAATTTCCGGAAATTTTGAAGCTCGGAAAAAAACCCGTTTTTTTTCTGGATTTTTTGGGGGGGAAACGGAAATTTTTGGAAAAATTGAAAAAAATGCTACATTAGCACTTTTTTGTCTTTTGTCTAGTGAAGAGGACAGAACAAACCAAACACACCCACTAACATGTAAAAGCAAAACTGAAACCTTTTTCTTGTTACAATAGCAGCACCTCCTAAAGGAAGAAATGCATACTGTTCTTACAGTGGAGGGTTCAGTTTGTTACCTGCTTGTCCTCACTCAGTGCACAGAAATTAGAATAATCTGATATCATACATTTTTTTTAGAAATGATTTGGAAAATATTTGAACACCCTGTCTTAAAATATTTTATTCATCATGTTAAAATAAAATATTTCACAATGTTTTTTTTTTCTTTTTTCAATTTTTCCAATTTTTTGGAAAAAAACAAAAAAGCCTTCAGGAAAAAAACGGAAAAAAAACGGCTTTTTTTCAAATTTTTCTGGTTTTTTTCCGGGCCTTCACATCTCCAGGCTGGTGCCATGTAGCTTCCATGTAGGAAAGCCACGTGGTGGATCAGCTGCATATAGAAAGAGGTCTATGGAAAAGGTGAGTAGACCAAGCTGTGACAGGTGGAGAGGAGGGTGTGGGACCCAGCAGGGCTGGAAGCAGGCCCAAATCCTGGGGGACCCATGTGGCAGGAAGTGGAGCATGGGTTGCCTCAGGGAGTCTGGGGGGAGGGTCCTGGGAGGCGCAGGACAGACATATGCAGTGTGGGCCTGGGCCTGTGCTAAACTTCCCAGGGTCTCTCCCACCCAAGGTCATTATGCTCTGCTTAATGACCTGTGCGGTCACTTAATAACTGCAATGGGGAGAGCAGGAATTTTGGTTATTAAACGAGGTAATCACGTCGGCACCTCACTTAATGACTGCCATGACTTACGACCGTAATGGAGCCTGCCCTGTCATAAGCTGAGGACTACTTGTATCAATATGCTTATATGTATTTTCCATCATGCCTAACTCCAAATGCTTATATGCAACTCTCATCATATCCGATTCTCACCAGTCACGTTGATACTGATTCTTAGTAGCTATAGAGACAGACCTTCTCCAGAGTGACTACTCAGGAAGATGAGCAATTGATGCTGGAGGAAACACCACAGGTGCTACTAGATAAGAAATCTGGTTTGCTGTATTGTCTCAACAGCCCTTTCCTTTTCTTTTTTTTACATTTCATCTCTAATGGCCCATTTGGGTTATCCAATAAGCCCCTTATGTACTATATTCAGATGTAATTTTTACACATGCTTAAAAAGTATATTTTGAGAAGCTTAAGGAGAATATAGTGTTGCTCTCAGTGCTTAGGAAATACTGTGTGAGCTGTGCCAGACACATTTGTTATGGTTACCCAGTGTAACACTCACTCTAGCCTTCCCAGTTTGATATCCTCCATATGTGTCAGCCTGCAATTTCCAAATTTCCCAGCTAGCATATGTAGGCCAGACATATTTGGATCCACGTTTTCCTTGGCAACATTTTTCTAGCAATACATTGACAATAGTCAATGTGCAATATTGCCACAATTTGAAATTGTAGGCGTCGGTTTCATCTCTCTGCTGAGGAGGGGGCTCACTGCAAACATAAAACAGAAGCCCTAATTCCTTGAAATAGCAAGGGAAGTAAGAAAGTTCCTGGTATATACTTAAATTTCAATTAGTCCCTAAATTTATCATTTGAGTAAAGCTTGAAAAAACTCCTATGTGTAATAGAAACTTTATGTGTGTCAGAGTGGTGGTGGTACAGTATGAATATGTATGCTGAGAGCTATATTTGCTTCAGGAATTTGTCAATAGTGAGTGAAGCCAGAGTTAACAATGGAAGAACTATTTTGTTTCTAGGATCTTCTTTGTCTGTCTCCCTTTCTCTTTTTTCCACATGCATGCATGCATGCATACATACATACATACATACATACATACATACGTAATCAGATTTAGAAACCATCCATCTCCCTAACAGAGCAACAAGTCTCCTTTCCTTTCCTTTCCTTCCTTCCTTTCCTTCTTTCCTTTCCTTTCCTTTCCTTTCCTTTCCTTTCCTTTCCTTTCCTTTCCTTTCCTTTCCTTTCCTTTCCTTTCCTTTCCTTTCCTTCCCTTCCCTTCCCTTCC
>QLTV01004426.1:48178-64788 GCA_003457575.1 Thermophis baileyi | reverse complement strand
CACACACACACACACACACACACACACACACACACACACTCCTCTACCTATCCCAGGGCCTTGGAAAAGATTCAATTGGTAGACAAAAATTCCAAATCCAGTCTAAATATCTGGCTGACTATGCGACCAAGAGGATTATTTGTTCAGAGTTGTAAGGCCAGATACAGTAAAATATCACATATACATATATATATACATATACATACACATACACACACACACACACACACACAGATAAACACACAGATAAACACACACACACACACACACACACACACACCCCTCCTCCTCCTCCTCCTGTTTTAATGGAGTAATATGTAAATTCTATCTGGCACAGTCCAGCAGAGGGAAAGATCAACACTACCCTGTTATCTTGCAGTGCAGAACCAAAATTGATCCCGGTCTCAGTAAAAGGTGCCTTATGTGTATAATTCACATCTTTGCACAAACGCTAAATATTGAAGAGTAAATGTTTTAAACACAGTGAAAGTATACAGATTACATGTGCTTCCTCTGTGTCCCAGGATGCTACTTTTCCTTGACTTGATCCACGTTACCGTGGAACCCTGACTATTTTCCCTGTCTGCTTCCAGCCTTATTTATATAAAAGAATAAGCCTTTTAAAAGTCACACACTTCAAATAGAACATATCAGAAGTTTCCTCCAAAATAAGATGGCTATAGAAATTGAAAGAATAAATAATAAATGTTTCCATCAGATATCACTGCATTTTAGCAATCAACCTTTAACTTTATGCAATATTTATGCACAACATTCCATGCAAGTAGTCCTCAACTTGCAACCACAATTGAGCCCAAATGTTCTGTTACGAAGCAAGACAGTTGTTAAGTGAGTTTTGCCCCATTTCTTGCCACAGTGGTTAAGTGAATTACTGCACTTGCAGTAACCAGGTCGTTAAATGCATCTGGCTTCCCCATTGACTTTGCTTGTCAGAAAATAGCAAAAGGTGATCACGTGACCCTGGGACACTGCAACCGTCATGAGTCAGTTGCCAAGCTTCTGAATTTTGATCACATGACCATGGGGATGCTGCAGTGGTCATAAGTCATTTTTTTCAGTGCCGTTGTAACTTTGAACAGTCACTAAATGAACTGTTGTAAGTCAAGGACTACCAGTAATTGAAGCTTATTCAATTTATCACACAATTTCTATAAATTGTAAAAATCTGATACAAGGTTTTACTGTCCATTAACATAATTGTAAACATGCCTCTTCAGAAATATATTCCAATGGGGTGTCTCCCAAGTAGACAAATAAAGAAGGTGAATGAATAAAGAACTTTGAAATTAACAGATTAACAGAGTTGGAAGGGACCTTGTAGGTCATCTAGTCCAACCCCCCGCCCAAGCAGGAGACCCTACACCATTTCTGACAGATGGCAGTCCAGTCTCTTCTATATATATAATATAGAGTGCAATTTTTTAGCCACTTACCTGGGAATAATCCCATTGAACTCTATCTGCGTAGACCAGGGGTGGGTTCTAATTTACCTCACTGCTGGTTCGCTTCCTCCTGCGCTACGTGGCCGCGCGTCGGGGGCACACTTCGCTTCACGCACACGCGCATGCGCAGTGCCGAAAAAATAAAAAAAATCCCCCCCCCAAAACAAGATGGTGACGCATGCGCAGTGCCGGAAACTCGGCTTCTGCGCATGCGCAGAAGAAAAAAATATAAAAATTAATTAATTAATTAATTAATTAATTTCAAAAAAAGATGGCGGCACCCACGGACCAGCACCGACCGAACCGGATCCGTGATGTCATTGTGACATCACCAGTGGGTTGCTACCGGTTCGGACGAACCGGTCCGAACCGGGAGGAACCCACCTCTGGCGTAGACGTATATTGAACTGGGCTGCTTAAAACTGTACAGGTAGTCCTTGACTTACAACCATTCATTTAGTGGCCATTCAAAGTTGCAACGGCACAGAAAAAAGTTGCTTATTTTGTTTTTCACACAATGGTTGCAGCATCCCCATGATAAAATGATCAGAATTTGGACGCTTGGCAACTGGCATGTATTTATGACAGTGTCAGGGTTCCAACCGATGCTCTAATTAAATAATGAGCCTGGAGCCAAGCTTCAAAAGAAATCCAGTTATTTATTAGGAGCTTCATGTCGGCATGTTCCAAGTGAAGCCAACTCTGACCCCACGTAATTTACGGCCGAGGTTTGACCCTGTTCCCCCCCCCCCAGGGTGTGTCATCAGTCACATTCGCCAATGGAGCAATTTCGCAGGTTGTAGAGATCACTCCCCTCCGGCCACTGTGGGTAACCCCGGGAGACAGACTTGAAAGAGATATGTCTGGAATGTGCTTTTGTTTTTGGCTGCTGTGCTGCTTCACCGTAGCTGCAAGTTCGTTTTCCCGTCCCCCTTGCCTATGACAACTCGAGAGCAGGCCAGGGATGCTTTGCAAGTTGACAGACGGTTGCAGTGTCCCGGGGTCATGTGATCACTTTTTGCAACCTTCTGGCAAGCAAAGTCAATGGGGAAGGCAGATTCACTTCACAAAAGTGATACTAACTTAACAACCATAGTGATTCACTTAACGATTGTGGTGAAAAGATGTCATAAAATGGGGCAAAGCTCACTTAGCAACTGTCTTGATGAGTAATGGAAATTTTGGGCTCAATTGTGATCGTAAATCAAGGACTAGCAATAGCAATAGCACTTAGACTTATATACCGCTTTATAGTGCTTTACAGCCCTCTCTAAGCGGTTCACAGAGTCAGCATATTGCCCCCAACAATCTGGGTCCTCATTTTACCCACCTCGGAAGGATGGAAGGCTGAGTCAACCTTGAGCCGGTGAGATTTGAACCGCCGAACTGCAGCTAGCAGTCAGCTGAAGTAGCCTGCAGTACTGCACTCTAACCACTGCGCCACCTCGGACTACCTGTATTTGACCTTGTTCCTATGAGCAGCTACTGATGTTGGCAGGTTTGGGCTGAACATTCTGGATGACGTGTTGCTTGTGTTAGTTACAGGACCCTCATCCGACCCACGTACAAGATAGCTTACCGAACAGTAACTGCTCTTGAATGGCGATGCTGCCCTGGTTTCACTGGAAGCAACTGTGAGGAAGGTAAGACTCCTGCATACTTGACAGACACTGCCCATCAAGAGGGTGTGTCTATGAAGCTGTGAGTATATCAACCAGCCTTCTCCCATTTGATGTCCTCTAGTTGTTTTGGACTTGGATTCTCACAACCCTAGTCAGCATGAATCTCAGCATGGAGACTATGGATGTAGGTCCACCTTCTATGGAGCATGGGAGACTGGAATATGCTAGTAGTTAGAAATGGGAGGATTTACTGGTTTAGATTAGAAAAACTGGACTGTGATCCTATCAGAGTTTCATCTGTGTTTACCCTTAAGCAAGAGTTAAATTTCTGAGGATTTCATAAATGTGTGCTTTTATGGCTTGCAAGCCACACTAATTTTAAGTGATGTATCATTATGTGCTATTTAGATTTTTTTCCCCCTCCCATGTTGCATTGTTTTCAATCTACAACTAATTAGGAAATTTCAGTATATGGCATTGAAATTGAACTATCTTTATTGTAACTCCCATGGCAATAGACAGAAGCACTATGCATCTCATGTTCTATACACATTTCCACCATGTTAGTCTATGTTATATGACCAAACATGTTACAGGATGGCTCCTAGTAACTCACATGTGGTCAAACGGATAGTAGATGTATGCCACAAAACACCCTGACCAAAACACCCTGACTATAGGTTACTACCTATAGTAACTACTGAATATATTTTTACATTTCTGTATTCTATAGATCTACATGCCTATTTTCTTAATATGTACATCCTTTATAACAAATGTCTATGAAGATTCTCAGTTATCCAGATCATAGTTGTATCAAAAGTGGTTTTTATTTTGAAGAGGCAACTGGACTGATTTTTTGAGAAAAAAACAAGACGTTTTGCTTCCTATCCTGGAAGCTTCATCAGTTGTATTGGATGCTGTGGGAGATGGAAAGACAATTATTGAGAATTATTGACATTAGTTGGTGGGAGGGGGAATGATAGGTTCTGACAGGATGGTGGTAGTGGTGGGGAAATGGAAATGGAAAGATTGTGTTTTCTTTGCAATTAATCTTAACTGTCAATAACTATCCTTCCATCTCCCACAGCATCCAGTTCAACTGATGAAGCTTCCAGGATAGGAAATGAAACATCTTGTCTTTTTCTCAAAAAATCAGTCCAGTTGCCTTTTCAAAATAAAAACCACTTTTGATACATCTATTTTTACAATTATTATTGCATAATTATTAAAATACACAAGAGGAAAGCCCACTGTTTTTCAGTAAAGGTTGCTCTGCTTTACTGAAACTTGCAATAAAACCCATTGATTTGCTATTTCTCAATTCCCTTCTCTCTCTTGCTGCTGTTTTTTTTTCTGTCTTCTTGGTTCTTGGTTTTTCCATTGTTTGTTCATTTGTTTATTAGTTTCTAAATGGCTGCAATCATGCCACTTTTGGCAGGGTTTGAAAATAATTACAAAATGTCTAATCATAAAAATACCAAATAATAGTACAATACAAAAATTAAAAACAGCAACTTAGAGCAATATAAACACACATGTTGTGTTCCCTCAGTACATCAAATTTAAAAAGATTTTCAGAAGAGTTTTGTTTTATCTTGTTTCCAGGAAGGCAATAACGTCAAGGCTTGTCTAGTTTCTTGGGTGAAGCTGTTCCATAATGTAAGACCATTGTATTACAATAGCTGCCCAGAGTCAGTGATTGAGCTGGACAGCCATAGAAATTGAACAAATAAATAAAAATGCATTATTGTACTGAGAAACAGCTTCTCCTGGCCTCGGCCCACCACCCATTTCATAGACATTACTAATTTTTTCTGAGTTGTCTTTAGGTTGGTGGGTTCTATTTGAAAAAAGTAGTCCTGAAAGTACCTCAGCATCAAACCATGTAAGGCTTTATAAATTAAATTCGGTACTTTAAATTGCATCTAGAAACCTATTGACAACAAGTGAAAAGCCCCTAACACAGAGGGATGTGTTCATGTGTCCAGAACCCATTAATATATGAGCTGTTCTGTTTTGGATGAAGTGCAATTTGTGAGTGGTAGAATCTAGTTATGCAACATGAGTTACAAAGTCCTCTCGCTCCAAGTAGGGCGAGATGTATCCAATGTATCAGCCAAAGCTAGATGAGGGCCCTCCTAGCTAGATTTTCAGCCATTCATCTGGCAATTGCTTTCAGTTCAGGAGGAGCCCCAATTCATGTAACTGCTCCCTCAAGGACAATGGTACCTATTTGAAGGATAGTACTGGAGTTGACAGAGAACCTTGCTGAATAAACTCACCTTATTTACCCTTCTGTCAACAAGGGCAAGGTCTAAGACAACTCAGCGTGGCCAACTTGCTGCGGGACAACATGCCATGGCCAATGCACCACAATACAACTCGCTGCAGGACAAGAGTTACACTACTATCGAAGAAATGGTGGAATAGAATCATTAAAGAAAGGATGCAAAAGGAGGGACAAAACAAAATGTGAATGACAAAAATTAAAATAATTGTAAATACTTAAATTGAATTATTGAGTTGTCCCACAGCGAGTTGTCCTGCAGTGAGTTGGCTGGTGTTGAGTTGGCCGTGCCAAGTTGGCCTCAGTGAGTTGGCCGTGGCGAGTTGGCCGTGGCGAGTTGGACTCACCAAGTTGTTCCATTCCAACAAGGGCATGCCTCTAGTTCCTTCCCTCTTTTTGCTTCTGTCAGGTCCCATACACCACATCAAAACATAATGAGATTTCGGTATTTTAGATAAATACATAATATTGGAAACTATAAGAAGAATTTCTCATCTTCTTTTATAGTGAGTTAATTGAAGTATTGTAGAGACTTTTTGAGTACAGTAATTTAAATGTTCCTTCCAAAGTATCTTACCATCTAGGCTAGCTTGCCGTTTATGAGATAAGCTGCCTGAGGATTTTCATTCTCTCTCTTGAATGTTTATGTCTGTTCTCCCTTCCATTCTTTTCCCAGCCTCTCCACAATCTTTCCCAGCTTCCCCACAAGGCATCGATCAAAAATAATTTCATCTCTGTTGTTCTCTCCCATATACGGTTCCCCTGGCACCAACAACAACAGTATTCACTTCTTGACCTAACAGACTCCCTATAGGACATCACATGGAATGGATTCTCAAAGTTCTGTATTATGAAGCGGTTATGGCTGCTTATGCAGATGGAAAATGCAGATATCTCACATTATTTCACATGAAGAGCAACTATACAAGAAGGCAAGTTGTACTAGAGAGTTGCACATTTCAAGTGCAATGAAGTAGTTGCACATATTTGTTTGAATAGAAGGCTGCGATATTTCACAAGGATTGGTAAAAGCATGTTTGACTAATGTAGGCTGAGCATGATCAGAAAGGTTTTAAAATCACACTGTGGAGATTGAAAATGAAACCCCTAATATAAGGTTTTCTGATAAAAATACAGGAATGTTGTTAACATGGGACTAATAAAACAGTTTAAAAAAAAAGGAGTCTGAACTTTTAATACTGGAAGGCAGATATGATTTGATATTCATGTCTTTGGAATGATTCCCATGATTGAAATATAGCAAGCAAGGAATAGAATTTGTTTAGAAGGAATAGAAACAATTGAAAGGGAGGAAGAATTGCACTATATAGAATAGAGTAGCATAGCATAGCATAGCATAGCATAGCTAGAATAGAATAGAATAGAATAGAATAGAATAGAATAGAATAGAATAGAATAGAATAGAATAGAATAGAATAGAATTCTTTATTGGCCAAGTGTGATTGGAGACACAAGGAATTTGTCTTTGGTGCATAAACTCTCATTGTACATATAAGCTATAAGTGATAAATCATATATGTCAAAAGTATTAGCAAAGGTAAAGGTAAAAGTTTACTGTGTGCAACTCTAAGGCATGGTGCTCATCTCCGTTTCTTGGCTGAGCCAGCGTTGTCCAAAGATAATTTCCATAGTCATGTGGCCAGCATGGCTATACAGCAAAGGCACATGGAATGTTGTTACCTTCCCACCGAAGTGATATCTATTGATCTACTTGCATTCTTCATGCTTTCAAACAGGAATGGACTCTTGGCACTATTGAGGTGATCTTTGTGAATATAAAGGAATAAGTAGGAGCAAGTAAAACAATACACTGATCGATAGCTAGTATTACCATCCCAGTCTGGAGGAGATGATCAAGCTGAGCCTGAGGGGGGGGGGGAGTCAAGCACGTCATCAGTCTTGAGTCTCTTCGTGCCCACAAGAGATCTAAGTCTAACCCACCTTGGATTCCAATGGCTCTTAATCTACCGCCACTTTGCTTTGCCTGTTAGTAGTTCAGATTTTTGTTGAGAGGGTTAGCATGCAATAAACCTGTATTCATTTGAATCACCTTGCCTCCTGATTTCCTACACTTGACACAAATAAGGAAAACATGTAAGTGATGCTTTCCAAAAGTAAACACTCGATATTTAAAAAAAAATGTGTTGAGGGACTCAAATTAATGGAATTTCTGTTGGAATACAAAGTCTGCCAAGCACAATCCTTCCAGTGATTTCATGAAGAAAAAAAACCCTCCATGGAATAGCAGATGAAATCTAAATACAAGATTCCATTGCAGGATTCCATGGCAGGAATGTTAATGGGAAAAGACCTCAGAATTTGGTGGGAGATTCTCAAAAGGGAAATACTGAAAATACAATTGCAAACAATTCCACAGTGGGTAAAAAAGAGAATAACAGAAAAAGCCAATATGGCTTCACAAAATATTAATGGAGATTTGAAAGCCAAAAAAGATACATGAAGATGGTAGAAAGAGGAGTAGATCACTTAATATAAGAGATTAAAGGGAAGCTGAGAAAGAAATGGAAGGGAAAGCAGATCTAATGAAGAGATAAAAGGTGAGGTCATTGGCAGTTTATCTTACAAATGGCAACTCAGCCCAGATGCCAGAAAATTCAGACTCTCTTTAGAGTCGGACATTTCAGACTCTAAAACTAGCATAATTAATTCACTCTGTTTTTCACATTTGGTAACTTCAAGCTTTGTGAATGTCGTCAACTCCCAGAATTCCCCAGCCAACCTAAAGGAGGGTTGGAAATTCCTCTTGCGGTTTCAAGACTGTGTTTATCTCAAGACTACCATTAAAGATACTTTACTGAAATTGATGTAATTCTGGCTTTCTTGAACTTGCCCAGGTGTGTGGGAATTGACCCTAAGCATACTGCATGCATACGGATGGATGAAAACTATAGAAATGGTATAAGAAATGTGAGAATGAGCTAAAGTTGACAAAGGATGCTAAAAACAATAAAAAGGCTTTTATAGAGGTTTTTAATATTAGAGTTGTTTAAACCATTATAAGTGTGAAAGCTTTTGAGCTTGACAGTTGTTTCAAGTTTAAAATGGGCTGTTCCATCCTGACAGGAAGCCTTCCAACCTTCCTGGAAATGTTCTGAGATTGAAATGGCTCCGATAAATATTTTGAGTTCAGAATAACCAATCCCGATCTTGAAACAGCTGTTTTGAATTCAAGAAGTTTGCACTCAACTATCTAAAATAAAAAGAAGAGAAAAGAATCAATAAACCAACAACTCAATGAAAACATAAAAGTGTTAACAGGGAACAAAGAAAAGCCAGAGCTCTTGTTTTGATTCTGTTGTCTCCAATATAAGAGGGTATGTGTTTCATGAGGTAATTTTGAAGAGCAAGATTAAAGAGAAGAAAGTAAAGTTTGGGTCTACCTGAAATATGATTGGGGAATACCTAAATCTCCAGAGGAATTGAACTGAAGGACCCAGCTAATGGTCTACCTTTTTGTTTTCATTCATTCATTCATTCATTCATTCATTCATTCATTCATTCATTCAATTTACAGTATATCTCACTTGTATTAGCTTTGAGAAATTGTTGAAAACTGATGAAGGATCAGGCAACTGGAGGAATATTTTCAGAAAGGAGGATATAAAAGGTGGGGAAAGTAAAAGATAATCGTTGGGACTAGATCAGGCAACCTGAAATCAATAGCTTTTAGATCAAATAAAAAGTTTTTTTTTCTGATTGGTTCTGAGGATGAGATAAAACCAATGTAGAGCTGCAATAAAAACTGTAGGCCTTGGAATTACAAATCCCAGCTTGAAATGTTCTAAGATTGGAAAATGTTACACATCCTATTATTTTTCTCTGACAAACTGTGATTTGCAGAAATGACCTCCCCCTCCCCTTTTGACTAGAATATAGGTCAGCAGTGCAAATCTCAATAGCCTGTAGAACACTTATGGCTACCACATTTTTTCTTTTGGGCCTGTTGAATCAGCCTAATTGTTTGGTGAACAATCCCCCTCTCAAATACCATTAAGAAGAAAATTACATATCTAGGTTTGTGGGGAGGAAGCAGGTCAAGATTCTCTCCTCATTAACTCTGCATTAACTTTATGACTGGAAAAGGTATCTGTGCAACCATTAAGTAAGCAGTGACTCAGGTCTTTGGATCTTAAAGATGGCCCCCAGAGTTTACTTATCATTCAAGTATTAATTCATACAATGTGTTCGGTTTTTGTATTAGTGAATGGATTTTTTAAAGTGATAATTTTATTAAAATATATGGACCATATTCTTATAAGTTGCACATATAGAGAGAGCCGTGGAGGCGCAGTGGTTTAGAATGCAGCATTGCAGGCAAAACTCTGCCCACAGCCAGCAGTTCGATCCTGACTGCTCAAGGTTGACTCAGCCTTCCATTCTTCCGAGGTTGATAAAATGAGGACCCAGATTGGTGGGGGCAATATGCTGACTGTGTAAACCATTTAGAGAGGACTGTAAAGCACTGTGAAGCAGTATATGTCTAAGTGCTATTGCTATTTAGATCAGGATTTTACTTCAATATATACTTTTCTAGATATCTTTATACTGAATTATGTATTTTTAAAAATTGCTATATATTTGAAGTCAAAGTGCTTCACAAAATTTGGAGAAAGACTATGATCCACAAATAAGATGCTAAACAAGTCAGTGTGAATTAAAGTTCGTTGAATTGATTTCTCAATATACTTTCTTAAGCTTCCCTAGTTGGCCCTTCAGTGATTTATTTTCTGAAGTTCCTTGAACTTTGAATGGGTATACATAATGTTTTAGGTTCGCATTAAAATGGGGTTGGATTGTTTTCAGTTCAGTATGTTGTGAAAACCTAGCTATTTTCTTAGTCTATTGTGTGAATTAAAGTATTATGTTACTCCAGGCTTATGTTTGGTGCAACTTATTGTATGAATACAGCAATTGTATTTTTTTTTAAACTTAAGTTTAGTGTGAGCACCAAACTGGTGTAATATTATGCCACTTTCTTTACCTTTTCAAGACTTATTATTGGGTGATCCCTAACAATTAGGAACTCAAAATAAGAATTGGGAACCCCAGAAGTTCAGCTGCATAATTTTAGTTTATAGCCTGTCCCATTCTAGTAAGTTGTAATATAATGTGGGAATGACTCAGGGGTGGGTTCTAACTTACCTCGCTGCCAGTTCGCTTCGTCCTGCGCCGCGTGGGTGTGCGCTTTGCGCGTGCGCAGAAGCAAAAAACAAGATGGTGGCACCTATGGCGCCACCGAGAGAGCCGGTTCGGGGGCGTGTCCAGCCGGCCATCGCTGCCAGTTCAGCGAGCGGGGGAAAATTCCCGCTACCGGTTCTAAAGAACCGGTCCGAACCGGCAGGAACCCACCTCTGGAATGACTTTGGGGAAAGAGAGAAAGAGATGTTGCTTAGGAAATGATCAGATAAAAGAGGCAGGAGCCCCCAGTGGCTTAAAAGTCAGAAAAAGAAACTTAGAAAGGACCCTCCCTAATGGATCAAGCAGTTAAAAGTGGTAACAGGAAGTTTTGTGCTTTCAGATTTGCAAAATTCTGTCAAAGTATCTTACATTAAAGTAGAATTACCTCATCTAATTGTGTTTCCTGTCTGGTTTAACCAGGAAGCCTGAGATAAGCATGAAGAGATAAACTGCCCAAACTCACTTAGGTGAGATGGGTGGTGTAGAAATATGATAGACAACCAGCACCTGCATTAAAGTAGGATATTATAGAATTAATGGACATTTGCTCCTCTTTGTTTAGGGCCCAGTTCTGGTGCAATTCAACTAAGAACAAAAGCTGGATTGGTCCATAGTTTAGAAGACCAGAAAAAGTAATAATGTCTCCTAGAGTGGGATTTGAGAAAATAGCTCTGTGAAATTGCTCTGTGTCAACACAGACATGACATATTCCATAGGAAGGAGACCATCTCATGAATATAGAGGAACTCTTTCCCTAAAGAGGAAAAAGTGATGATTTAAAGCTCACATATGACATAGAGTTGAGTGAACTGCCAGAAAGATTTCTTCACAGGCTGGAGTTCTTTTTTTTTTTTTGTCAGCTGCCTGGTTAAGAATTAAAATTCCTGAGATAATTATAATCTAAACAATCTGTAGCCTTTAGCATTAAGGAGGTGCCCACCAGCTGGTGATGGTTAAGTGGTTACTTTTCTCAAAACCTGAACCTATTAACAAAGGGTCAAGACTTTCTGTTTTACTCTAAAATGAGATTCAACAATGTTCAACTCTACAAAGCAAAAAAAAAAAAAAAAAGTCGCTGGAATGGGGAGAAACAGATTTTTTTTCAACAACAAAAAATAGGATAAAAAGAGGAATGCCAGAGAATCCAGTCCATGGGAACAAAATCCATATGAAGTAGACAAATAAATACACTCAGGCAATAGGCATGGGGTCTGGTTATTTGAGGAACTGCCTATCTTTCATCATTTGGGAGGCAGGGAATGTTGCAGGTCCCATCCCCTGGTGGGACCTAGAAGAAGGGCCTTCTCCGTGGTGGCTCCCTCTCTCTGGAACATCATTCCCAGTGGTGGGTTTCAAATTTTTTTTACTATCGGTTCTGTGGGCATGGCTTGTTTGATGGGTGTGGCTTGGTGGTCATGTGACTCAGTGGTGGGATTCAAAATTGTTTACTGCCGGTTCTGTGGGCGTGGCTTGGTGGGCGTGATGTGGTTGGTGGGCGTGACGTGGCTTGGTGGGCGTGGCAGGGGAAGGATACTGTAAAATCTCCATTCCCATCCCACTCCAGGGGAAGGATACTGCAAAATCCCCATTTCCTCCCGATCAGCTGGGACTCACGAGGCAGAGAATAGATGGGGGAGGGGCCAGTCAGAGGTGGTATTTACCGGTTCTCCGAACTAGTCAAAATTTCCGCTACCGGTTCTCTGCTCAGAGAGAGAGAGGGAGAGAGGGAGGGAGGGAGGGAGAGAGAGAGAGAGAGAGAGAGAGAGAGAGAGAATAGATGGGGGCGGGGCCAGTCAGAGGTGGTATTTACCAGTTCTCCGAACTACTCCAAATTTCCGCTACCAGTTCTCCAGAACTGGTCAGAACCTGCTGAAACCCACCTCTGATCATTCCCCCAGATATTAGAATGGCCCCCACTCTAACACTCTTCCGGAAGGCACTGAAGACCTGGTTCTGCCAGCGGGCCTGGGGAATGCAGAGCGGGATGGAGCCCATTAAATGGCTCGTGTGATCTGCTGTCGCCGGGGCGAGGTGTGATTATATTATATTATAATTATATTATAATTATATTAATTTATTTGATCCTTTTTATTAGTTTTATTGTTTTAAATGATGTTTTATATTCTGTAAGCCGCCTTGAGAATAGGCAGCAATATAAATTCAATAAATAAATACATTTTTGCCCAACTGATAAGATTCAGCCCAGTTGGGTGACTGTTGTGCCAAGTGTGCATTACAAACTTGTACCTGCAATCATCTGCAGGAAATTACCTGTGAGGCTTGTGTTGGAGGGGAGACAGCTATGTGCAATTAAACTAATTTTAGGTAACAGATTGATATATTCTTTTTCATCTTTCCAGGTTCTGACACATCCTACGCACACAAATTACAGATTGGCTGTAATTTGTCTCTTGGCCTAAAAATCCTGAAAAGTTTTAGGACATGATGATGGCAGAAAAAGTCATTAGCATAGCAGCTACAAGACTGATTTGCAAATAAAATAGATTGACTCATATTCTTCGTTTTGCATTAGGTAGCTTCACACAAGCGAATCCTCAAGCCTGCAAATCTAACTCTAATTTAAGGTTCATTTTCTTTGCAGGGTTATGGCCAGATAGAAAAATATCATCCATACAGTATATGAAGCAGCAGCTTTATAAATGGAAGGGATTTTAAAGAAAGAAGAGATATTGTTTGTTTTGACATAGCTTCCTGTCCCTAGTGAAATTTTATTTGAGTGCATTTGGAACTTAAAAGGATATATACTTTAAACATTCAATTGATTTAATTTTTCATTCACTTATGTTTGCTTTCGGTTCCCTTTATTTTTCTTTTATTTTTGATATCAATTTTAACAGAAAACTAAGCCAGAACTTTGGAACTTTTAAACTTCGATGTTTTTCACTCACAGTATGCAAATTATTTTGGGGTTACTAACGTAATATCTTCCAGCATAATAAAAGGAAAGGGCCAATCTTTCCCATTTTGGTGCCTTCCAGCTATCTTAGATGATGGCTCCCAGGATCCTGCTCCAGTAAGAGCATTCGTTATACACATTGTCGGGGAAGGCTGCCATAGGCATGAAGAAAGATACGCGAAATGTAAAATTTATCTGCTTTCCCCCCCCAAAAAACCTTGAAAGTCGTGGTTTTTTTTCCCTTATGCTCAGCAAAGCTCTTGAGATAGTAGAAAGACCTTGGGATCAAAAGAAATTGTGTAGCCAAACCCGGAAAGAGCTTTACTGATTTTGTCTCGAGTCAGAAATTCAGGAACTAGAAAGGGGAAAAATATTAATTACATTTAAAAACATTAAAAGCTTTAACAAAAGCATAGATTTATATAGTTCTAGCCCAGTGCCGGGCTACATTGATGGAAAGGATATTTGCGACCAGCAAATGTATGTATCTTGGTCCCAGGGGGCACTGTAAAAGACGAATAGTTGTTTGAATATGTGACATTTACTGCCACATTCGCACTAAATGTCCTGTGAGAGAAGCCCCCATTTTTCCATGTGGTCTTTAGTTCTAGCCAAACTAGTGCTCAGTCTAGTGTTCAGTCTATTTAAATATCTCCAATAATCACGGTTCTATCTAATTATGATTTTTTAACTTGAAGTTTCCATCTTTTTAATCGTTCTTTTTGAGGTGTGAGAACAATCTCCTTGGAGCAATCTAAACAGTTCCTTCTTCATTTCAAACTTTTTGTGGGGAAGACTTGGCCAACTAATGGGTGTGCTGAATCATGTAAACCCTTTTCATATTCCATGTCTTGTGCTCCTCCTAACGCATGTAAGAACTTTACTTACAGTAAGGTAAAGGTAAAGGTTCCCCTCGCACATACGTGCTAGTCATTCCCGACTCTAGGGGCCGGTGCTCATCTCCATTTCTAAGCCGAAGAGCCAGCGCTGTCCGAAGACGTCTCCGTGGTCATGTGGCCGGCGTGACTCAACGCCGAAGGCGCACGGAACGCTGTTACCTTCCCACCAAGGTGGTCCCTATTTTTCTACTTGCATTTTTACATGCTTTCGAACTGCTAGGTTGGCAGAAGCTGGGACAAGTAACGGGACCTCACCCCGTTACGCGGCGCTAGGGATTCGAACCGCTGAACTGCCGACCTTCTGATAAACAAGCTCAGCGTCTTAGCCACTGAGCCACCACGTCCCCTTACTTACAGTATAAGGATACAAAATTAGTTAAATTCCTAAGAAAATTTCTCCATGTTTTTCTCTGTTATGCTCCTTATTTTGAGATGATCTATCCTTGTTTTTTTTTTAAAAAAATATTTATTTATTTAAAAAAATTTATATGGCCGCACAACTCACTCTCAGTGACTCTGGGCTTACAAAAGCCTTTTCTTTACCAGTTTGTCAAATAAATGATTGTTTTGTTTGAAAGCTGTGCAGTCATAGACCCTGAAACCTCATCCCCTTGGATGGTAGCTATCCTAATTGTTTTCTCCTGCCTCATCGGAGTCTTACAAAAAGAGTTCAGAAGCCATCAAGCAGGAAAAGGGAATCCAGCTCAGACCAGGGTTCTTATTGGTGAAGTGTTCTCTGTACCATGCAGTGGTGTTGTATGACCACATTCGTTATTTTATTAAAACATTAATGGTTGAAGGGTTTTTTTAAAGGACAGAGGGGAGAGAAAGGAACTAGGAAGGGGAAAAAATAGCTGGAGGCCGCACATTTAAAATCTTAAGGAGAGATGCAAAGTTTTGAGTATATCAGTATGACATCTCGGATCCAATTCAAAGTGCTGGTTTTGACCTTTAAAGCCCTTCATGGTATGAGGTCGGGTTATCTGAGGAACCACCTCTGCCCGATTACATCTGTTTGTTTCAAAAGAATCCACTGGTTCTTGTCCCTCGGGAAATTACATTCGGCGAGTCCAAGGAGGCGAGCCTTCTCTGCCATGGCACTTGCCTTATATGGAACATTCTCTTCCTTGAAGTAAGAACAGTTCCGTCCCGCCTTATTTTCGAGAAGTCCCTCAAGACCTGGCTTTGTCATCAACTCTAAGGGTCTCGGGACTGGTCAGATCGTGAGATGGCTCCATTTGCTGATCAAATCTCTTGTTAGTGTGTGTTTAATATAATGGCAGTTGACATGTTTATACTTTTTTTTTTTTTGCTATATGTTGCCCACTGTCTCTTCTTGTGAGATGAGTGGCCATATAAATTTGGTAAGTAAATAAGTAAATAAAGCTATTAAGCTGTGGAACAGCCTCCTTGTTGGATTTACAGTAACTCTATCAATATTTTTAAACAAAGGCTAGATAGCCAATTGCCTGGGATGAGGATTCCTAACTTGGGCAAAGAGTTGGACTAGATCAGGGGTGTCAAACTCAAGGCCCACAGGCCGGATTCGGCCCGTGGGGTGCTTAAATCTGGCCCATGGGGCTGGCCTGAAAATATCAAAGGACCGGCCTGCAGTGCCTCTGGCGGCTTGTGCAGCCCCCACGCGTCTCATTTTCAATCTCCATGGCCTCCTGCAGCACTCTGCTGGCCAAAAACGGGCCGCACGGAGGTGCTGCTGGAGGCCGGGGAGGCCGAAAATGGGCTGAAAATGGGAGGCCTCCGCGCGCACACACACAGAGGAGAGAGAGACAGAGACAGAGACAGAGACAGAGAGACAGAGGGAGATTGGCTGATGGGTGAGTGTCTTTGGCGAGGGCCGAATCCATCCAGCCGAATCTCTCTCTCCCCCCCTCTCCCCCCCTACGGCAGGCGGCTACTGCTGGGTTTGCTCTCCGCCCTGAGAGAGAGAGAGAGAGAGAGAGAGAATGTTGCCAGGGGCGACTGGGGCAGGGAATAGACTCCAGGAGGGGGAGAGGACCCAGTCTCCCCCATTGTGAAGCTCGCTAGCTTTCACTGTGCTGTGCAAGGTGCTGCAAGAGCAGCGGGCAGGCCATGGAGGAGGTATTGGGTCTTCCCCCCACCCCCTGCCAAAGGAAAGCCAGCCGGGCTTCTTCCCTCCTACCCTTCCCCCTGCTCCCTTCTCCCCACTCCATCCTTTGG
>QLTV01004426.1:37998-48145 GCA_003457575.1 Thermophis baileyi | reverse complement strand
CCGTGCTCCCCCAGGCCTGGGTTGCTGGGGGGGGGGCAGCCCTGGAGCCTCTGCTTCCCCCCCCTCATGTCCCCAGTCATTGCTGCCCAGGGAAGGAACAGGAAACAGAAAGCGGCGAGTTTCAAAGGCGGCAAACAGCGTTCCGCTGGGAGGGGGGCCAGGCCTCTCTACTGTCCAACTCGCCAATGGGGCTGCTTCGGCCGGGCCATCTCCCCCCCCCCACTGGGCTGTTGTGCTCAGTGCTCGGTGCTGGAGGGGAGCACTTCCCCACGCTGCCCCTTCTTTTTCTTGGCCCCGCCAACAAGGGAGGAGGAAGGCCAGGCTTGGGGGATGGCCTCCACCCTGCAAGATCCACCCCCGCCATTCTCTCCCAGCCCTCTTTGCTGGCGGCAACAGCAAATGTACCACAATGAAGGCAGAATGCTGTTGCCGCGCAAAGGGAAGTAGAGGGGTGCTTCGCTCCCGCACTAAGGCTCCGGCCATGCCATTGCTGTGACAGGATGATGCCTCTTTCATCCCTCTGCCACGACAGGGTGACAGGGAGCCGCAGCAGAGGGCTCAAAGAGCCGCATGCGGCTCCGGAGCCGCAGGTTGCAGACCCCTGTCCTAGACCCTGGGCAATGAGTAGGCAGTGGGTGATATGAGTGTAAGGTGCAGTTCTTATGTAGCCTGTCTAGTGCCTTCTTAAGGTAGTTGGCCACAGTAGGATGGGATAAAGAATTTTGGACTTTCTTCAGTTAGATTACTAATCTAACCAATTTCTTTATGTGGAAGGAGACTACTATTTATCTTTCACCTCTGATAGCAAAATATCTGGAGAGTTTCTTTGCTACTTAAAGGAATTATTTGATTCCAGCTGCCTGAATCCTAGATTCAATATTTCTAGCATCCTTCAATTTTGGGACCTGGATCATGGAAGATGCTGCAAATTAATCTATGTGATGAAACATGTGAGGCACACTAGCCTTGGGGACTCATCAGTATTTAATTGTTTATTCCTTTTGCTTGTACTGTATCTAGTTAGGTTGGTAAGATAATGAAGAACTTAGCAGGAATTTTTTTTTGGCTTTGAAGGCCTTTATTCAAACAATTCTGCTGTATAATAAGCTTGACTTTATTTCCTCTCTCTCTCTCTCTCTCTCTCTCTCTCTCTCTCTCTCTGTTTGGAGCAAAAGGAGTTTTTTTAGCTAGAACAGGAAATGAGCCTATTCAGCCACCCAGACTGCTAAATCCTGATATAAAGACCATATGGAAGGGGGCAGCCCAGAGGTGATGTGCACTAATTATTGCAACATGCATCAACTTGATTGATTTGAATCCAAGATAATGCTGACACCTCAACCTAGTCTGTTTCCCTTCTCCCATGTGCTTAGAAGTTCAAAGACGAGGATCTTCTCTTGGGAGGTTAAAATGTCCCCCATCAACTTGGAATCTTGGCACCAATTTGATGCAGCCAGCTAATGACAACTGTTTTACGTTTGCTCATATAAATGTCAACCCTGTCTTCTGTCCTTTTTAGATACAGATTCTTTTTATGTTTTAAAGGAATAGCAGCAATTCACCAAGGGCGACAATTGCTCTACCTGGTTATTCTGGGAAGGGTAGTTTGCAGGCTGTGACTTTGTGGTAGTTCAGGATATATATAGGGTCAAACGTACTTTCCTTAGCATATATTTTTTTTCTAGAATGAAGCATCTAGCTTTTATGAAGGTATGCTTAAAGGTACGTCCATACTACCTGCAGTTTAACGTAATATAAAAAACATCGAGAGAACTGATTTAAACAGCTCTGCTAAGGATGTTCCTGCTGCCACCATTTGCTTCTTCTCATAGAAACTAGTCTTCATAGCTATTCTTCATTTGACCATAGCAGGTTCTCTAACAATTGTACAAAAATGTTTAGGCCCGTCTGGTCAGACTGTATTTTTCATTGACTACCTAAGCCAGGAGTGTCAAACTCAAGGCCCGCAGGCTGGATCCGGCCCGCAGGGTGCTTAGATATGGCCCATGGGGCTGCCTTGGAAACAACGAAGGACCAGCCCACGTTGCCTCTGCCAGTGAAAACAGAGCTCGGGAGGGCCGCGCGCTGCCCTCCCGAGCTCCGTTTTCAGATGCAACGGCCTCCTGCAACCCTCTGCCAGCGAAAATGGAGCTCAGGAGGGCATGCGGCCCTCCCGAGCTCCGTTTTTACTGGCAGAGCGCTTGGGCCACCACAGGTGCCCCCGACACAAGTGACGTTGAGCTGGCCATGCCCACCCTGGTCATACCCACCTAGCCCCCCCGAGGTAAAACACAACCCTGATGTGGCCCTCAATGAAATCGAGTTTGACACCCCTGACCTAAGCAAACAAAACTTGCACAACTTCAGTGTGGTTGAAAGTTAAGCCTCTGTCTGCAAAGTTGAACGCACATTTATATGCAGTTAATTACAGATTCAAATTAAACACGAATATAGCATAATTATGGATGCCCTTCACTTTCTTTGGCACACTTTCTTTGGAAACAATAACAGCTTGCAGATATGTCTTATAGTCCGCTAAGCTAAATTCTTGCTTTTGGAGTTTTTTCTTACTCTTTCTTGCCCAATTTTTCTTGCCCAGAATTATTGTCAAGTTTCTTTGCATGCACTGCATTTTTGAGATACATTTTTGAGATTTCCCGTTATGCTCAATTCTGGGTACTGTAAATGCCATTCCAAAAACCTTTACCTTTCTCCTCTCTAATTAAAGAATTCTAGACATTAGCTTCTTGGATATGTTTATATTTAGCTGAATACATTCTGTCTTCTACCTGCTGAATGTTTCCTCTGCCACTGGCTACTACAACATAATTTCAAAGCATAATAGAACCACCCCTGTTCTTAATGCTTAAGTGCAAGGAGAAGTGAAAAAATTCCAAAAGCAAGCATATAAGGGGTTCATTAAACATATACTTTGATCAGAATTTATAAGCCTATGTAAACAACTGTAGCTTTTATAGCTAATTGTTTCTAGATCAATCCTGTGTGAATATATCTTAGTTCCTTCTAAGAATCCAAGAAACCAGAAATGTTGAAAATATCTATTTTTGAATATATCAAATAGTATACATATTTGAAATTGGGTGGAATTTTAGTGTCACTTTCGGCATCTTTGTCCTGCTTGTGATGATTTATGCATTTATTTACCACACTTTATGCTGCTCATTCATATATTTATGGAATGTATGCATCTCAGTTTCAAGAACTTTAGGCAGTATACAAGCACAAGGTAACATAGCCAATAAAATAACACAATAATACAATAAACCCAAAAGATAACCATATATAATACAGTAATGCTCGCATTTGTTGCCAGTAAATATAAAACAGCAAATTCCAAAGATCTTTCAGAACAGCTTAAATTTATACAGACTCTCAGAATGCTGGGGGGGGGGGGTCACTTAAGCCTTTGGGGGAGAGTCATTCCAGGAAAGGGGGGGGGGCTATTTATACAGACTCTCAGAATGCTGGGGGGGGGGGTGTCACTTAAGCCTTTGGGGGAGAGTCATTCCAGGAAAGGGGGGGGGGCTGCCACACAGGATGCCTGTTTTTAGGCCCCCTCCTTTCGTACCTCTCAGCAAGTGTTCTCTGGCTGAGAATCTTGGTACACTCGGTTTTCTCTTTTGGACAATATTGTAGAGCAGGGAGATAAAAACTGCATGGAATACCAGGATGCATTAGTCCCTGGGTGCATCCAGTTTAGTAACTTATATTTTTAGTAACTTATATAGCTCAGCTATAGTTGTCTATTCTGGCACAGCATGTTAACTATCAGTGGATTAAATTGACCTCGCTTAGTTGATATTTTGATTTAGGTATTTCCTCCATTATCTTTGTAAAAAGAAACAAAGGTGTTTTTTTTTTACATTATTTATTTTGGAATCTTATTGCATGGACTTTTGCCTATTTCTCCACTTAGGTCAACATTTGATTGTGTTCCTTGCCTACTAGATATTCCCAGTTTTCTTATCATGCAAAATTTCATTTAGCATTTTCCCATTTTCAGCCACCAATCTGGAAAGAAGAGCTTTTATATGGTTGGGTGTCCAAATCGTAGTTCCTTTGCTTTTTCAGCTTCATTATTTTGCCTGCGCTTCAATTTACAATAGCTATCAGGCTCTCAAAAGAGGATTTTACGAGAAAGAGAAAAGAAATCTGGAATTCATTTCCAAGTGCTTGACACAAAGTTGGAGCATTTGGCACGGCAGATGTTTGATTCAACTAGCATGGGCAGTGGTCTTGAATGCTCTGGCTTGTAGTTCTATAAATATTTAAAGGCCACATATCCTCTTCAGCCTTGGCTTACAAAAGTGGCCATGATAACTTGCCATTCTCAAGAGCAATATTTCAACTTTGGATTCAGTTAAATGTACATCATGCTTTGTTCATTTTATCGAGAGGCTTCACAAATGTCAATTATACTTTATGACCATTCCCAGCACAGTGCATGTAATGAAACTTCCTCCCATCTATTATCTACAATCTAAGGTTTATTTATTGATTTATTATATATATGAAGAACAGTATGCACATGCTTCTGGCAGAGATCATTGTTGGAAAGTCGGCTACACATAATTCTCATAGTGACATATAATGGGTAACTTCATAGGAACAAGCTTACTTAGTGGGGGTGCCCAACCTTGGAATGCCCTCCTGTAGTGAGATAGCCTTAGACCTTATTTTATTATCTTTTCAGCATCAGGGAAAGGTGTTTTTATTCTTCCATGACTTCTAACTCTAATGCTTTAACATTCATGCAGCAATGGAGTTTTTAAATTTTTCTTTCTGCTGTTTACCACTTTAATTTTATGTATTTTTATATTTATGTTTATATGCGTTTATATACATTGTTAGAGCCAATATCATGTAATAGTTAAGGTGCTGGACTAGGAATGGGTCGAACTTCAGCCATGGAAGCCAGCTGGATGATTTTGAGCCAATCAACTCTACTCTGGGAAGTAAAAACCATCTATCTACTAACTTGCCCTGAACCAATATGGTAGCTTACTCTTCAAAATCATTAATGAAGTATATAGGGTTAGGGTCTTTAGAACATTATAAGCCACTTTAAGAAAGCTATATTATGAAGTACAATTTGTACATTTTTCAAATGCAGAATGCTAGAAAATTACAGTGGAAGTAAAAATGGAAAACCAAGGAAGGGGAATAGATTTAGACTCTTGAAAGAGAATATGACTGGCTGGCAGAAATCTTGCATAATGTATTAGGTTAAGAGTCCCATTTTTAACTGTATTACCTAGGTTTTTCTCCTTCTCCTACCCTGAATTAAGGAATTTCAGAGTCATAAAAGCTTGATCACAGAATATCAGAGGTAAATGAATATCTCTCTCTGTGTGTGTACAGTGATGTCTGTGTGATATGTAGGGAAGAAGCAGGACTGAAGATCAATTAAGTATTTTCATGGAATTTGCCACAAATTCTAACAGTTTCAAACAGTCACTAAACAAATGGTTGTAAGTTGAGGACTACCTGTATCTTCATCGCACAGTCCTTGGCATACTAGGAAATACTGTAGCAGGGATATCTGATGGAATCAGAATGTGCATAGAAGCTCCTGTGCAATTTGAACCATGCTAAAGCAGAAATCTGCTTCCAACTTTCCCTCATACAGGTTGATCTCCGATTACAACCACTTATTCAGCGGCTGTTCAAAGTTACAACAGAGTGCTGAATGAAGGAGACTTATGACCATAAAGTTGCGACTGTTAACAACATCACTGCGGTCATGTGATTACAATTTTAGCACTTGGCATCCAGCTCACAATTACTATAGTTGCAGCATCCTGCAGTGATATCAGTGCCATTTGCTACCTTCCGTTCTGTCTTCGCACAAGCAACTGGGAAACTGGCAGAAGATGGGTCTTGCTGCTTTTTTGCCTACCTGTCAGTGCTCTATAGTGCCTGCCCGCAGCACCTACCCACCCACCCACTTTATAGCACCTATAGCACTTGCCCATGCCTCTGTTTGCCTGTGCTCTATAGCACCCATTCACAGCACTCACACCACTGCCTTCTGGGTTGCTTGCCTGGGAATCCCACTTCTTCCCACATTGTTATGTGAGGTCCTTGTTTAATGACCCACATATTCCTGGGGCTTTGACAGCAATTGGGATTGTCATTGCTAAGCAATTCAGTCACATGACATCAAGCTTTACAACCACATCCCAATTGCCTTTGTAACTTGAGGACTGCTTGTAAGGATGGGGACTGAAACTAAGTGGATGGAGAGTATTTGTATGTGGGCATGCTCTCCTCTTCATGATTATTGTTGATGTTATTTGTGAATTTATATGACCATCTATTTGAAATGACTTTTAGCCTATTGGAATCTGCGGTATCTAAGTTGTACCTGTTTGATGAGTATTTTGGAACGAAGGCCTGAAACACTTAAGCTTTTAACGAGAAACTCAGCCTGGTGATCTGGGGTTGTTTCGTCTCTCTCTCTTTCTCCCTCTCTCTCCCTATTTGTAGGTCTGTCTGTCTGTCTGTCTGTCTTGTTTTCAGCTGTTGTATGAATAAAGTGGAAATTAGTGGTGGGGGGGAAACCCATGTGCTTCCCGAAGTCCTTGGAGAAACAGTCAAATCAAAATGTCTTTAGTAAAATTATTCAATAATGTGGGATTGGTTTAAAGCTTCTACATAGCAGCTCCTGGGGCTTTCTTAGATGAGATCTGGCTCTCTTGACTATGCTAGTGAGAATTAAAAACAGAATTATTTTTTTAATTCTCACTAACATAGTCAAGAGATCCAGATCTCATACAGACAATTAAAAATAGAATTATTTTTAATTGTTTGGAATGAAACTATGTACAGAAACTAATATATTAGATGGAAGAAAACATATTGACAACTATTCTAAATCCTGTATTGCTTGTTTTTCTCCTCTTGTTTTATTTCTGTGTCCCAGTATGGGTAAAGAAGATTCTGCCAGGTGAGAAACCCTGCTTTGGAAACTCGGATGTTAAAATGGTCTCATTTCATTGACATTGTAGTGTTCTAAGTTGCATCCCAGGTTTTCCCTCCAAGTTTCCATACCTGAGGTAATAAACCTGCAGTCCTTGGCCTAACTTTGTCAGCCTTGTGGGGGAAAGGAGTTAAGATTTATAACAAAAGAAATTTGTCTCTTTTCCAGCAAACTGTAGGGCTGAAAGAAAAAAGTATTGGTAAAACAAAAGTGGTGAATCGATGGGGATGAGAAAGAGACAGAGAAAAAATGGAAAAAGAGAATAAAAAAGGTAATTTATTCCTCTCTATATAAGGGATGACCACTTTTATGCCCCAGGGCCAAATATGGACTTAGAAAGCCTTGTGTGTGGCCCCCTGTACAAGCATACCTCATTTTATTGCATTATGCTTTATTGTGCTTTGCAGATACTGGTGTTTTTTTTACGAGACCCTCCGCCAACAAAATAATTATGGCTTGCTGAAGGCTCAGATGATGATTAGCACTTTTTAGCAATAAAGTCTTTTTTTAATTAAGGTATCTACATTGGTCTTTTTTTTAGTCATCATGCTATTGCACAGTTAATAGTCTACAGTTTATTGTAAACATAATTTTTATATGCCCTTGGAAACCCAAAAAATTTCTGTGACTCACTTTATTGCGATATTTGCTTTATTGCAGTGGTCTGGAATCGAACCCACAATATCCCCAAGGTATGGTTACTTCTTCAAAAGTCACCCTCCCCAACTGTAATGTTTAATGGAAGAGAAGAGGAAAACAATTCAGACAGGGAATACTATTAACCACATTTATTGAACATTTACAAGTTAACATTAACTCAAATTTAAAATCACTGCTTGCTCACCCACTCCTTTGTCTTGGACCTGTCTGCTTTCAAAATGGCATGAAACTGTCTGCTTTCAAAGTGGCACAACCCTGGCGTGCCAGTCTGTGGCTGGTTACAACCTTCAACTTGAAAAAAGCTGCCCTGTTTATTACTGGGCATGGCAAAGACGATGTGCACCCAAGATTTGATGGGAAACATTATTTATGTCTGGCAGCAAATGCAGATCTTTCTAGCATCCAAGTTCAGGTGCAGGGGTCCAAAGTCAATCCAAGTTGTAACTGAGGCAAAGCAAAATCCCAGAATTGCCTCTTCTTGAGAATAAAACCAAGAAAACTATGGTTTGCTGCTTTTTCAACCTGCTGCCTTACTCTGTCCAACGGTAGAGCTGGCTCTGACAGGAAATTCCCCATGGAGGCCCAGTGGTCCATTGCCTTGGCAACCTGGTGGTCCTTTCACTCAACAAGGGAAGCTCAGCCTTACCACTTGTGGTTGCCATGGCAACAGCTCTGCCAACCTCAGCCGGTTTCCTTTCATTGCAGGTTAATAGCAAGGAGATGGTCCCCGTCTCCGCCCATGCTTGCCTGCTATATCCTTCTCTGGAAATAGGCTTATAGTAATTCAATTCCACATCAAGATGCTTGTCTACACTTTGAAAATGTTTAATGATGATGCTGGGTATTCTCCTGTGTGCCTCCAAAGGACATGTCCATTGAGACTGACCTGCAGGGAACCCATTGTGTTGTTCAAAAAGGGACATTTCTTTTCTTGGTTGTGCCAAGCAAGAATTTTAGGTAGAAAGTTCTCTTGCTCTTTTCCTTCTTCCTTTCTTTTCTTCAGTTCCCCTTCGCTCTCAGGTAGTCTGCTAGTTTCTCCATTGCCTCGACGCAGACACTGGGGTACATGCCTTGGCAAAATGTTCCGACCAGGATAAAGTTTCCTGTTTTAACTAGTATCACTCCCTCTTCTTTTGCTTTAAGGTAGATGGAGTTGCCATCTGCTCGGTAGCATTTATAATACCGGTCATTAAAGTACTGCCCTTCCTTTCGCATTTGGGCCGGGTTGTTGAAGAAGGCTTGGACGAAGACTGAGGCCCAGTTCTGAATATTAAAGCCTGGAGTTGCTGCCATCACATTCATGTCAGATATTCTGATAAGGGCAGCTTTGTCTACATGCTTTGTCTTGATGAGGCCATCAAGCAGCAGAGTTTGTGCCTGGTTCATCTCCCTCTGCGTGTGGTAACTAAGGCTTTGGCTTCTCCCTTGAGAATGTAAACAGTTTAGTTGCCCTGGTTTCTCCCAAGGGATTCTGGGAACTGTAGTTTATGAAGAATGCTGAGCTCACATGCTCAGCCATAGACTAGGTAAGGAGTAAAGCCCAGCCTCTTCTATGAAATTGCAGAGTTTGTTTTGTTTTTAAATCTCTTTCCTTTTTAAAGATAGAGACCCAGAGCAAAGTGTGCAAAGAGAATTTTCTCTAACAGATTTGAAAGGAGAGAGTGGAAAATCACCGTGTTCTAACCTCTGTCTCTTAACCTTGTATTGACTGCACTGATGCTTGAATATAACTCCTACACTCCTTCTGATCCTGACTTAAATACCATTTGCACCTCAAAGAAAAATGACATTGAAGATGTCAAACAAAAAATAGACCACAGGAATCTATTATTTCCCTTATTGGATTTTTAGCAAAAGTAAAATGACTTATAAATTTAATTTTGGGGAGGGCATAGTTTTCCTTTCAGGTAGATATGAAGTCAGAAATAAAGAATTAAGAATGCTACCTCTATTAATCTTGGATCTTTTATACTGCTTCAAAAATCTGCAGAATTTATTTGATTAAAGATAAAAATGAAATACAGTAAAATTGTTCTGATTTTCTTTATTACTTAAATTATTGGTCGTTAGAAGTGCCATCCACCAAATAGACATTTCACAGTGTTTGTTCTTAAATAAAGCCATTGACATTTCTAAGCAATCTTTCTGAAACCTGCAAATAGAGCAGTTGAAAAGTGCTTATTAAACAACATCAGATTGGTTTCCACACAGGTTCTGAAACCATTAGGTAGACAGATTCCCAGATGAGTCTGCCTGTGCAGCTTTCAAAAACAGAGTTTTTCCTTTTATATTTGAAAAAGATCTAGTTTCTTGCGCTCAATATATTGATTTGGCCAAAAATATGCAATTACTGCCTTTTGGGGAGGTTAGTAGCAATAGCACTTAGACTTATATACCACTTCACAGTGCTTTTTACAGCCCTCTCTAAGCAGTTTACAGAGTCAGCATATTGTCCCCAACAATCTGGATTCTCATTTTACCCAC
>QLTV01004426.1:0-24749 GCA_003457575.1 Thermophis baileyi | reverse complement strand
TAAATAAATAAATAAATAAATAAATAAATAAATAAATAAATATAATTGCATGAAAGAAAAATTGATAACCCATCTGGCCAATTTCAGAAAGAAAGGATGGTCAGCAAATAGAGATCCAGTATATGCACCAACAAGACAGCATTATAGGCACACATGTTCTAACCATCCTGTAGACCCTTCATACATTTCCAATGATGTCATTTATCTATCTTCAGCTGCACCTAGAGAAGCCACCTCTTCCATGAAGCCTTTGGCACATTCCCCAGTCTTAAAGTGGTGGCTGTGGATTTACAGTAATGAGCGTTCTTATATTTCTTCACTGCCCTTACAAAGTCTATTTGATTCAGACTGTAGCCACATGAATTTCATCACTGTTTATTCTGGCACATCTCTCTATTCCATAGAAAGGGAGTGAACTTTCTAGTAATCTTTTAAGTGGAGATACTGTAGCTTGGACTGGAGAGCTCTGGCATGCCAAACACCTCTTCACCAGCTACTATGAGTTTAGCTTAATATAGGTAGACCAGAAGTTATGTTTGAACTTGTAGTTCTGATGTTTCTCAAATAAGCCAATTATATTGAAATGTATTAAATCTTAATTTATAGAATCTTGGTTTATAATTTTGTTTTTTTTAAAGGGAGCAATAAATAAGGATCCCAGGCTGAGATGACATGCTAAATAAATACTGTTTTGGCAGACTATACAATCAGGAAGAACCACATAGGAGCCAACATGTCCTGGATTGTTCCATGGGAATGTATTCCAATGTAAGCCTTACAATATATACATTAGGGTATCATATGAGGGGTCCTTGGTGCTCTCTGAGCTTGGTTGTTTTCTTGCAGACATTTCATTACTCAAACTAGGTAACATCATCAGAGCACTGATGATGTTCCTAGTTTGGGTAATGAAACATCTGGAAGAAAACAACAAAAACAACTCACAGAGCACCAAGGACCCCTCATATGGCACCCTGAGCTACAAACATTCTTCTTTAAGGGTACCACATGTTGATTGCAACAGTCCAAATATCACTAGACAGAAGTATTGATTCTTCTGTATCTCCGTTCATCCATCTATAGATTCATCTGGATTTTTGCAGCCCAGATATGGTAGTCTTGGTGCAGATAGGATTGCTAACAGCCAACAGCACAGCCGTACAGCTAGATAAATGAATTTAAAATATTTTTGATGATTAAAAGATTCATTGAACTAAAAACAATTATGTTGAAATACGTATCAAAATGCTGTGTTTCAGGTTAAAACAGGTTGTCCTTGCCATTCTGGACATGTTGCTCCAAACCATTCTGAGTTCTAAATGTTTTAGTTTTGATAGTACTGACCTGGAGGCAACTACTAACATAATGGAGATAATCCCTGCTGTTTTGTTTAGAAAGGCTGTTTTTTTCATGTTTTGTTTATTTTGCTGTCTTTCATTCAGCTCCTTTAGATTGGAGTTCAAAATGATTTCACTTGGGATATGTTCCCAAAGTGTAAACCAGGCATTAGCAACTCTCTGCTGTTCCGTTTTTCAATTTTCAGATATTATACCAATACTTCTCCAGGATGCTTTGTGGCAGACTTTATTTCTTTTAGTTAATTTATTATCTTTATCTCATCTATTTATTGATTGGCACCGATCTTTCAATTCAGAGGCAGTCACATTTATCCTTGTTTTAAACATGCAGTGTTTATCCAGTTACAATAACAGGGGGAAAGTAAGAACGCAAATGGAATTAAGTAAAATCAGCAGCAAACCTCCAGTGCTCCAATACTGGAATGTATATCTTTATTTGATTTTTATCCTGCTTTTACAGGTGGCCCTCAACTTACAACAGTTCATTTAGTGACCATTCAAAGTTAGAATGACACTGAAAAAAATGACTTATGACCATGTTTCATACTTACGACCATTACAGCATCAGGTCATGTGATCAAAATTGGGATGCTTGGCAACTGGCTCATATTTATGACGGTTGCAGTGTCCCGGGGTCATGTGATCCCCTTTTGCGACCTTCTGACAAGCAAAGTCATTGGGGAAGCCAGATTCACTTAACAACCCTGTTATTAACTTAACAACTGCAGTGATTCACTTAACAACTATAACAAGAGAGGTCGTAAAATCAGGTAAAATTCACTTAACAACTGTCTCGCTTAGCAACAGAAATTTTAGGCTCAATTGTCATAAATCGAGGACTACCTGGATTATTTTATAGGTAACACAAGGCAATGAACAAGTCCTTCCTCCTCCTATTTTTCCCACCACAACAACCCTGTGAAGTGGGTTGGGCGCAGTGAGAGTGATTGGCCCAAAGTCACCCAACTTGTTTTCATGCATAAGGCAGAAATAGAATAGTCTAAATTTTAGAAATTCTCCTACATTCCTTTACTTGAAATTCAAGAAGATTAAGATGCATGTCTGATAAAACTGAAGGAATCAGATGGGGGGAATTTTGCTCCCCCAAGAAACTAAAGAGAACATCAGGGAGAATTTCCTTAGGCCAGGGGTGTCAAACTCAAGGCCCACGGGCCGGATCTAGCGGGGTGCTTAAATCTGGCCCGCGGGGCCAGCCTGGAAATAACAAAGGACCAGCCTCTGGCACCCCATTTTCGGTGCCTCTGGCACCCCATTTTCGTTCTGGGCGGCCTCCTGCAGCACTTTGCCGGCCAAAAAGGGGCATGGGGGGACTGTTTTGTGCCCCGTTTTGACCAACAAAGTGCTGCAGGAGGACGTCCAGGATGAAAATGGGGTGCAGGGGGGCCAGCAGGGTGCTGCAGGAGGCGTCCGTCCTGTTCCGTCACCCTTCCCCCTGGCCGGCCCGCGGAGAATTACAATGCTGATCCAGCCCTCAAAGAAATCCAGTTTGACACCCCTGCCTTAGGCAATGAAAAAGGAAAATGCAATTAATCTGTTTGCTACTTTGCTGAAAATGGCAATTTTCTAGCTCCGCTTCCCAAAGGAGAATTTCAAAAGAAAATGTGCTTTCATCCTTATTCTCGGCATATAATCAACTTTTGCTGGACTAATCACAATTTCCTGGATTAGCTTGGTTTGCAGACATGTACTGTAAGATAAAAATGATGGTGATGATACATGCCCACACAGAATAGCAAATTGCTTTTTCTGAAAAGAAAAAAAAAAGCCAGACTTCCAAGAATGTTTGGCTCGGTTCTAAAGCTTGACTCAAAAGAGTATCTTTTCCCAAGTCAACAGGTGGCTTCTTCCCTATCTCCGTCTATGAGACGAAGAAAATCTCTTGTGCAACCTGTGGTACCAGTCATGGATCTCTTTGGAAATAAAAGTATAATCCAAGGTCAACATAATGTTCAATGAACCGAAACCATTTGGGGGTAGAGTTTACAGTATTTATTTGTATGATTATTTCTTTGTTGTATTTGTATACTGCCATTATTATGAATTTGCAAAACTTACTATTAACAATTAAAATAAGACAATAGAACATTCCAGAATAATAGAGCCAAAACCAAGAAAGCTTACTGATGAATCATTGCAAGATGATATTCTATAGTTCTTAGTACACATAGGAGGACCTTCCTTTCCAGACTATTTTAGCAGTTGATCTCAGATTGTAATCATAGTGATAGTCTGCCAAGAATCTTAGTCCCAAATTATTTAGAGCCGCCTCAGAAGCTAATTGGCAGCTGGTCTAGTTACTTCAGTAATAATGTAATGCACACAGCCATATTGGCTGATTCATGGGATTGAGGCCCGCGGTCCCCGCGGCGGGATCCCATTCCGCGCTCCTCGCGAGCGGCGCCCGGGTCGGACCGGCCCGGTAGACCAGCAGCTTGTGCATTGCCTCAAATAAAATGAAAGAAGTACAGTATCTATCTATGGCTTTGCTGATTCAGGAGATGTGAGACAAAAGGATGTTTTAGTTTAGTTTTTCAAAACTTTTCTAACTTAAATCACCTCATCAGTTTCAAATTCTTTGCACCGGGTCTAGTTTATTCTTTATAAATTCCCATAACGTCTTCACCGTTTACTATTCTGAGTATGGTATTTGCAGTCCAGCACATCTAGAGGGCAGCAATGTGGAGAACATGGGGAAGGCCAGTCTACGAATCTGTTGGAGTAATTAATATAAAAAAAATTAGGTCGACTAAAGCTGTTTCCCTGTTTTTATGTTCAGATTACAAAATGCTGGTCCAAATTTTGTTTCCTCTTCATTTTTCTTGTCCTCTTCCCTCTGGGTAACCTTCTATGGATATCTGTTATCATTAGAAGACTAAATTACTATATTATATTCTTACTGCACAGTAAGTCCTTGCTATTTGTATTCATAAAATTGGTTATATATCATTTTTGCTTAATTGGCCTTAATTGCTTCATGCTTCAGATGGATCAAGTACCCAGGCTGACTCTATAAATAGACCTCCTTTTTTGCTTTGACTTTTTTGAGTGAAATGGGCACAATGTACCTTTGGAAACTGGAAGTATGCAGATATATTGCAAACATATGGTCTTGGCATGGGGAAATATTGAAAAAAAAATCTCACCATGCATAACAATAAACCTAATACTGAAAACCACATTAAAATAAGGGGGGAAATAGTTTTTGCTATATATTTCAGCATTTTTTTAAGAGCTAGGAAAAAGACAGGATATAAATTAAATCTCTGTCATGCTCTTAATCACAGAAATACCGTATTTTTCAGAGTATAAGACACCCCCCCCAAAAGTGGGTGAAAATTTTGGTGCATCTTATACAGCAAATGTTGCGGCGGGGGGGGAGGAGGGGGGTTGGTGAGGCACCGATCAGCTGTTCTAGAATGGGCCACAGTGGTTGTGGTGAACGGGCCATGGCGGCGGCAAATGGGCGGCGGCAAACGGGCCACAGCAAACAGGTGGCGGCGAATGGGCCGTGGCGGTGGCGACTGGATGGCGGCAAATGGGCCGCGCCTAACAGATGGTGGTGAACGGGCTGCGGCAGCGATGGTGAACGGGCCGCGGTGGCGGCAGTGAACGGGCAGCGGCGAATGAGTGGCAGCAAACAGGACGCGGTGGTGGCAAATGGGCAGTGGCGAACAGGCGGCAGCAGCGAATGGGCAGCGGCAAATGGGCCGTGGCAAATGGGCCACGGCAAACAGGCTGCAGCGAATGGGCCAGATGAATACGGGATGGATGCTGGGAGGCAGAGGCAGATTTTTTTTTCTTGTTTTCCTCCTCAAAAAAGGTAGGTGCTTCTTATAGTCCGGAGCGTCTTATACTCCGAAAAATACGGTATATAGTCCTCCCTCTGTAAGTACAAACTAAGGAAATGTGTTTAATAACATACAAATGGATAGAGAAGATAAGGAGATAAAAAGGCTATTGATCTCAATTACATCCAGCAGGTAATCACAGATTATTGGAGCATAAGTGCAAAGACATTTCTTGATACCATCCTAGCTCACTCAGTATTATTTTAAATTCCTTTAATTAAAAGTTTGGGAAATTGACACATTGCAAAATGTACTATTGGTTTCCAGCATCTTGTTTCCCAAAATGTCTTTAAGTTTCACACAGAGGCATAACGATGCTTACAAGATAAAAAGATAGGTGAGTGCACCTTAGTGTTTTGTTTAAAAACATGTCCTCTGTGGCACATAAAGTAGATTGGTAGGGGGTTAGTTGTGGATCTAGAGGGGATGGTAGGAAGCAACCTCATTAGTTTTGTAATTGGCCATGTTCTCCATGGTGGCATTTTGAGAATAGGTGAAGCATAGTGAGAACACTTCTAATTTACCCAACTTTTCAACATATCTAAAAAAGTTTGGATTCCAAACAGTTGCTTTGGAATCACTGGACATCTTTTCAGTGTTTACCAGGAACAATTTCTCATGACCACTTAGCTCAGTTCACATAACACATTTAAGGTTAACTAAAGTTGGGCTATCCTATCTGGACATCTGCAGGTGTCTTGAAGTTGCTAGCAAGGTCTTATGCTTTGGGATCTCTTTGTTGCCTACTACATGGTGGTGCATTGAATTTTTGCAGTTCAGATATGATAGCCCTACTGAAAACCTCAGTGGTTATGTTTGTGCAGTATATGTAGCTTGATTAGTTTTAAATTTTAATTTTTTTTTTTTGTGGCTTAGTCTGCTGTGTCTATGGAAATTCTCAGTCATCCAGGTCATGGTTGTCCCAAAAGTGCTTTTTCAAGAGGCAAATTAATTTTCAAATTATGTTGATAATGTGCTGGCTGAATTCACACCGTTTGCTTCAAAAAGACTTAGAATTCCATCCAATGCTGTATCAGCAGGGAGAGATTCAGAACCAGGAGGGGGAGAGGAATAGATCGGCTCCTCTTCAACAATTCACAAAAAGGAACATCTTTGTAACTTGTTTGGAAGTTGAGTCATGGCAACTGGACCTCTTTTCCTCTTGGTGTGAAACATTTTGCATTCTTTGTTTTAGCATTCAGTTCTCATGCTTTTCATCTATTCAGGCTGGTCACAATAAAGTGTTCTAAGTTAACGTACAGCCAGACAGATTAAAGGGATACAGACAGGGGTGGGCTTCAAAAATTTTAGCAAGGGGTTACTGCCCGGTTGCTGGGTGGGCGTGGCCATGGTGGGCTTGGCCCAGGGGTGGGTTCTAACTTACCTCGCCGCTGGTTCGCTTCCTCCTGAGCCACGTGGCTGCATGCGCATTGCGCGCCGCGTGGGCACGCGCACATGCGCAGTGCCAAAAATTTACAAAAAATCACCCCCCAAAAGCCAAAAACAAGACGGTGGTGCATGCGTAGTGCCGGGGACTTGGATTCTGCACATGCGCAGAAGAAGAAAAAATAGCAAAAAATCC
Organism: Thermophis baileyi; assembly: GCA_003457575.1. Lineage (NCBI taxonomy): Eukaryota > Metazoa > Chordata > Lepidosauria > Squamata > Dipsadidae > Thermophis > Thermophis baileyi. Next base: position 17,940 of record QLTV01004426.1, on the reverse strand, counting down.
CCCCCCAAAACCCCCCCCCCCAAAAAATCCCCAAAAAAGATGGCGGTGTCCACGGACTGGCACCGACAGAACCAGATCTGTGACATCACCAGCGGTTTGCTACCGGTTCTATAGAACTGGTGCGAACCAGGAGGAACCCACCTCTGGCGTGGCCTAGTTGGCCTCCTGCACCATGGTGGGGGGGGGTTTGCCCTCCCCGGGCTCCGGAGGCTTTCCTCGAGCCTCCAGGAAGGCGAAAACGGCCTCCCCAGGCTCCGGAGGTCCTCTGGAGGCTGGAAATGGGCCTGTTTCTGGCCTTCCCAAACTTCCGGTAGGCCCATTTTCCGCCCTCCCGAGCCTCCGCACACGCCCTGCACTTACCTGCATCCAAAACGGGCCGCATGGGGACTCCTGGGAGGGGAGGGGTGGATGGGGCCAGCCAGGAGTGGCATTTGGGGGTTCTCCAAACTGCACAGAATCTTAGCTAGAGGTTCTCCTGAACCCCTGCGAACCCCCAGCATCCCACCCCTGGATACAGATATCAGCCATTTGAAGCTAGCAGCTTACTTCTGCTCCTTGCTTCAGTTCTTCAGACTGAAGAAGCTACAGGTAGTCCTCAACTTACGACCAAAACTGAGCCCAAAATTTCTGTTGTTAGATGAGATATTTGTTAAGTGAATTTTGCCCCATTTTACAACCTTTCTTGCCATAGTTGTTAAGCGAATCCCCGAAGCTGATAAGTGAATAATCTGGTTGCTAAGTGAATCTGGCTTCCCCATTGACTTTAGCAATAACAATAGCACTTATACTTATATACCACTTCACAGTGCTTTCCAGTCCTCTCTAAGTGGTTTACAGAGTCAGCATATTGCTCCTAACAATCTGGGTCCTCATTTTACCAACCTCGGAAAATGGAAGGCTGAGTCAACCTTGAGCCTGGTGAGATTTGAACTGCAAAATTGCAGGCAGCCGGCAGAAGTAGCCTGCAGTACTACATTCTAACCACTGCGACACAATGGCTCTTTGTTTGTCGGAAGGTCGCAAAAGGTGATCATATGACCTTGGGACACAGCAACAGTCATAAATATGAATCATTTGCCAAGCATCTGAATTTTGATCACATGACCATGGGGATGCGGCAAAGGTTGTAACTGTGAAAAACGGTCGTAAGTCACATTTTTCAATGCCGTTGTAACTTTGAGTGGTCACTAAATGAACTGTTGTAAGTCGAGGACCACCTGTCCTTAGATGAACGGCGAGACGTTTCAAAGCAACAAGAAAAGAAATCCAGTTGCCATGACTCAACTTCCAGACAACTCTACCTGGATGACTGAGAATCTTCATCAACTTTGTAACTGTTTTTAAAATCTTTCAGCATCTCTTGAAAGCTCTATTCAAGCTGAGTATTGCATTTATATACCTTATAATCGTTTATTTTCCAATTTTTCAATACCAAAAAGATGTTTTTATTTTACATAAGGCTATCCTTGAAGAGTAAAGGAGGACACCCAATGGTCTACAATGCAGGTAGTCCACTGTTCAAAGCTATGATGGTGTTGAAAAAACTGCCTCACAAATTACACGATATCTCACTTTAGACTTAGAATAACTTTATTGTCACTTTGAATGTAAACTAATCGGCATACATTAAAATGAAATTCCGTTGCATACAGCTCTCAAAGGGTCACCACCTTCAATATACACTACATAAACATGACAAAATATAAATAAATACAAAATTATGCTTATACTCACATATATTATATGATACAGAGAAATAACAGTCTAGTTCGGATGTATACCTGTACATGGCGAGAGAAACGAATCTTGCGAGTTTACCAGACGGATGGCATAGGGAACAAAGCTGTTACAGAATCTGGTAGTCCTGCTAGAAATACTTCGAAACCTCCTCCCAGAGGGGAGCAACAGAAACAGACCGTGAAGTGGGTGTGTGGGGTCTCTAACAATGCTTCTAGCTCTAAGCACATAGCACTTATAAGCAGTATCCTGAATGACAGGAAGCAAGATGCCTATAATCTTCTCGGCTGTCCTTACCACTCTCTGTATGGACTTTCTATCTGAGGCACTGCAGCCACCAAACCAAACAGTGATGCAGTTTGTTAAAACGCTCTCAATTGTGCCTCTGTAAAAGTGGCCAGGACAGAAGGAGAAAGATGTGCTCTCCTCATCTGACGCAGGAAATGCAGACGCTGGTTTGCACGCTTCACTAAGGATGACGTGTGGAGAGATCAGTTCAGATTGTTAGTTATCTGAACCCCCAGATACTTAATACTGTCCACAGTGTTGTCTGTCCACAGATCCTTAATGTCCACAGTGATTTGTTGAACAACTGCAGCAAAAAAAGATTGTAAAATCAGGTGTTGTCATCTGAGGAGTCATTTAACGACTGCACCACTTAACAATGAATTTTCCAGTCTCTTGTGGTCACAAATTGAGGACTTTCTGAAGGTTATCACTATAGGAAGCACGAAGTGTGAAATTTAGGACATACAGTATTCTCTAGGGTGTCACAGGTGACCAAGTGTGATACATGGATCAAAGACCCATTTTTAAATAGGTTCATATTCTAGGAATCTGAGGAAAGAGGAATTCCTGAAGAACAAAAGTTCTTAAAATGTTTCTAGAAAATCTGTAATTTCTTAAGAAAGTAGGACAGCTAATTAAAAATAGAAGCTGCCCACGAGAGTCATGGCAGTTGTGATAATAAGTTAGAGTCTGGTTTGTTAAAATCTTGGCTTTGAGCATGTTGCTCAAGCCAGCCTATTTGCTTAATTGGTTCATTGTATTATACAAATGTAGACAACAAGTTCTGTAGCCAAGTTATGCCAGTGGTGAAATCCAAATTTTTTTTATTACCGGTTCTGTGGGCGTGGCTTAGTGGGTGTGGTGTGGCTTGGTGGGCGTGGCTTGGTGGGCGTGGCAGGGGAAGGATACTGCAAAATCCCCATTCCCTCCCCACTCCTGGGGGAAGGATATTGCAAAATCTCCATTCCCACCCCACTCTGGGGCCAGCCAGAGGTGGTATTTGCCAGTTCTCCGAACTACTCAAAATTTCCGCTACCGGTTCTCCGAACTACTCAAAATTTCCACTACCGGTTCTCCAGAACCTGTCAGAACCTGCTGGATTTCACCCCTGAGTTATGCCCATTGATACAAAGGCAAGAAGCAAGGAACAGAAGTAAGCAAGCTGGCAGTTTCAAATTTCTGATGTCTGTATCCCCTTATTGTGACCAACCTGAGTAGGTGACAAGCATGAGGCCTGAATGCTAAAAGAAGATCCCATAGTGGTTCAGAAATGTTGTAAGCTCAGATCACACAACCCCACACTCTCAGCCTTTCAGGGGTTCTGCTTGTTGCTTTTCTCCACTAGTGCTAGGTGGTATTAGGTCCCTCCTGTGTTGCTGTGAAAGGACTCATGAATGGGAAGGAGCTCTGATGAAGATTTCCTCTGGAAGAATTTCAGAACCTCTGAAAGAGTCATTGTTCCTAGAATTCAGCTCTGGTTTGGTGTTCTGCTGCAGTTTCAGTTTTGATGTTAAATATACTTGGAGTTCTTCCAGAAATCTCTTCATGCTGTTCCTCTTGTACTGCTGGTTTAATTGAGGGCTTTCCTTCAATTCCCTCAATCTCTGCTCTTATTTTATGAACTTGCCTTCTTCCTCCTCTGGAGTGCTCTTGACAGGCCTCCAGATTGTGGAGTGCCGGATCCAGGTGTCTGGAATGAATGCAGACTTTGTATCAGTCAAATGGGTGTGTGTGTGTTACACTTTTACTGGTTTTTCTTCCTTTAATGCTTTCAAGACAAGAAGTTCCCAAAGAGATGTCTGGACAGTATATCACTCCAGGTTCACATCTGACATTGACTCAGCATGTTTGTGATGAATCCATGGCTTTTGTCTGCTTCAGAAGGAAGAAATAATATCTTTCAATCACAGGTGTTTGGGGGAAGGGGTGTCCTGTGAATGGGCATCCCAGCTGTATGTGACAATGTGTTGGTGCCAACATGTCTCCTTTACAAACTGCCCATTCCTCTTTTCTCCAATTCTCTGTGATTGGATTTAACTGTTTCATTTCTTCTGATTAATGCACATGTTCCAGCTGTCCACAGTTATCAGCAAAGCGGCAAAGATTCAAAGCTCTTAAAACTCTGCTTAGTTAAATGTCTATGGAGATTCTCAGTCATCCAGGCCATGGGTGTCCCAAAGGTGCTTTCCCCCCCCCCCCCAAGAGGCAACTGGACTTTCTGGTTTTTCTTTGCAGACGTTTCACTTCTCATCCAAGAAGCTTCTTCAGCTCGAGCTGAAGAAGCTTCTTGGATGAGAAGCAAAACGTCTGCAAAGAAAAACCAGAAAGTCCAGTTGCCTCTTGAAAAAGCACCTTTGGGACTCTGCTTAGTTAGTTTTCTTAAGGACCCAAAAACAGAGTTAAGGCAAGCTTTTTGGAATGCGTTAGCCCAATCTCAATCATGTACATTTATGTACTGATAGTCCTCAACTTATGATCATAATAAGGACCAGAATTTCCATTGCTAAATAACGTGGTTAAGTGAGTTAAGTGTTAAGTTAGTTGCACCCAATTTTACAACCTTTTCTGTCATGGTTGTTAAGCAAATCACTGCAGTTGTTAAGTGCTAGTTGCCACTTGGAGAATCTTGAGCCTCTAGCATAGTGATGGTGAATCTATGACACACACATCAAAGGTAACACACCACAATGTTTTGGTGAATGGGATGTGCTCTTTCATGACCCTCTGGAAGTTATGCTAGAACAGGTTGTGGTTTTGTGTATTTTTCAGAGATTGCAGAGGTTTTCGAAACCACTTCAAGAATGAAGGTCTCATATAACCCAGAGTAGCCTCAGGGAGGTCAAAGAGGCCTGTCAACAGAAACCACCTGAAAGGAAGCAGCATATGGCACAGGGGTGGGTTCCAACTTACCTCGCCGCCGGTTCGCTTCCTCCCGTGCTGCGTGGGCGCACACGCGTGCATGCGCAGTGCCAAAAACCCAGCTTCTGCGCATGCGCAGAAGCAAAAAACAAAATGGTGCCACCTACGGCGCCGCCGAGAGAGCCGGTTCGTGGGCGTGGCCAACCGGCGATCGCTCCCGGTTCGGCGAACGGGGGGAAATTCCCGCTACCGGTTCTAAAGAACCGGTCTGAACCGGGAGCAACCCACCTCTGATATGGCAGATCCTGGGGAGTGCTGGTGGGGGCAGAATTAGGTGGCCTTTTGGAGTAGCAATGGTGGCACTAGGGCTGAATTCGAGGCCTGGGCCTTTACTTCAGACCCAGACAAGTGCTGCTGTTCAGGGTGGCTTAGATGAGGAGATAGAGAAAAGTTTCACTGTTATTCAGGGATGTGTGTGTGTGACAAGACAGCAGAGTTGAGTTAGACATTTTCCAAATTTTTAACATGCACATCCAAAAGGTTCACCATCACTGGTCTAGTATATTTTTTTCAACCAAGCATCCCCAAGGTATGCTGGAAGATGTAAACATATAATGCTGTGCTGAGACCACACTTGGAATATTGTATCCCGTTTTGGTCGCCTTGATAAAAAAAAGATGTTGAGACTCTAGAAAGAGTGCAGAGAAGAGCAACAAAGATGATTAGGGGACTGGAGGATAAAACATACGAAGAACCATTGCAGGAATTGTTTATGTCTAGTTTAATGAAATGAAAAGAAGGAGTAGGGTCACTTATAGCAGTGTTCCAATATTTAAGGGGTTACCAGAAAGAAGAGGGGGTCAAACCTATTCTCCAAGGCACCTGAAGGCAATGGAAACTAATCAAGGAGAGAAGCAACCTAGAACTAAGGAGAAATTTCCTGACAGAACAATTAATCAGTGGAATGATTTGCCTCCAGAATTTGTGAATGCTCCAACACTGGAGGTTTTTAAGAAGAGATTGGACAACCATTTGTCTGAAATGGTGTTGGGTCTCCTGCTTAAGCAGGGGGTTGGACTAGAAGACCTCCAAGGTCCCTTCTCACTATGTTATTCTGTTAAAAGCTATGGCTGGAATTTGCAGAGATCTGCCTTTTTTTCCTTTGAATGACATCACAGAGAAGGAAGAGTTGTATGGTTAGAAGCTTAGGCAGAGATCAGACTTCATTTCAAGGACAGGAAGGGTTTTACCTCATGACATGTTTTTATTATATTCTTGATTGAACAAGAGATCTGGTTAATATTGCTCAAGATGTCTGCCATTTCCACCACCACCATTTTCATGTACATTGAATTTGGAACATGATTGGGATAAAAGATGAGGGGGCAAGCATAGTCACTGAAAGAAAACAGATACCACCAGAGGGTTCACAAGGTCTAATTTATTATGTCCCATGACATAAACATCTGCTTAAAATAACGTTCTACCATGGAGAGAATTAAAACAAGAGGGATTAAAATTTGACTTTGTCTGCAATAGCTGTATGTTTGTCAGCTGGAAATTTGATACACCAGGCAAATATTATCCCATGTAATTGCTGGCTGGGATATGATTTTGAGGGTCCAGTGGGAAGAAAAACAATTGCTATAGTTTTTGTTTCCAGATTTTGAAGCATGGTTAGCATTTTGAAAGTTTACACTCCATTGATTTCAATGGGATATGTTGGTGTAAAGTTACTCAATGGGAATATTGTTGGCTTCACTCAGAACCTGAAAATAGTTGTTTAGTTTTCCATATGCTTATAAAACTCTTGGTGAGGTGAAATGGAGGAATTTAAGCTATAGTTTTCATATCCAAAAGAAAATGCAAAATTTTGTCTGTGACTTACAGCCATCCACTTAGTGGACCATTCGAAGTTACAATGGCACTGGAAAAAGTGACTTATGACCATTTTTCACACTTACGACTGTTGCTCCATTGAGAAGCCAAGTCAATGGGGAAGCCAGATTCACTTAACAACCGTGTTACTAACTTAACAACTGCAGTGATTCACTTAGCCGTTGTGGCAAGCAAAGTTGTAGAATGGGGCAAAACTAATGTAAGAGCTGTCTTGCTTAGCAACTGAATTGTGGCTGTAAGTCGAGGATTACCTGTAGACACTGTTACTCTGTTGCCACCCCAGGAAGCTTTTTCATTTACAGCTATACAACAAATATCCAGGAGGAACATTAAATTTCTTACATAGCTCTAGAACTGTGTCAACAGCAGGAGGAGCTATTAACACTCTCATCTATATTCCCATGAAGGAAATAAACTTAACTCCAAATAATGCTACCTCCTTTCTCCTTGCCATTGGCTTGGTTATGGTGTTTGCACAACACATTAACAAACTTATCCCTTTACCCAGTGAAGGTTGTCATGTGAACAGGGTACGGTATATTAGTTCAGACTGATCTGGATGTCTATAAACTTCTCAATATTGTGATCCAAATTTAACTCTTTATTTCTTGTATCACTAAATGCCCTTTTTAAGTCCCTGTATCCCTTAATTCAGGGTAGAGTTGGGACAACTGGATGGAGCTCAGCGTTTACTGTCCGGATGCCCTTCCTGACGCCACACGGAATTTGCAGCAGATATTTTTTCTTTGCGCCCTAGGAGAGAAACATCTGCCATTACCTAGGATTGAACTTTCAACCTTCCAAGTGGGAGGCGAGAGTCTTCACCACTAGGCCACCACGCTGCTCATTTGTTGTATCACTAAAACTTTGATAAATGACAACACTGATAGATTTAGCTGTAGTAGCTAATGCATCCACTAATGGGACTAAAAGAAACTCTCCAAAGAATTTCCAAACTGGGCAAATGACTTCATTAAAAAATAAATATAAATTTTTATTATATATCCTGTATATGGAGGATGGAGCCTGAACTAGAGATGAGTGGCCAAGAAAAGTGGTGAAATGGTGATACATTGTTCATTAAAATTGCCAAAGTTGAGAAACACTGCGCTAAAAGGGTTAAAGAATAATAGTCTTTGGAAAGGTAGAGCCTTTGTGCTCTGAATTATTTTACTCTTGAAATGGATGTTTGGTCCCACAGAGCAGAGGTTCCTTTATATGTTTATATGAAAATGCCCAATTCCCTTTTCAAGCTATCTAAATTAATGACCAACTATTGGCAATTGTGGCACTGAGTTTTTGTGTTTGTAAAGGTTGAGACATTTTCCCTGAGTTGCCAGGGGTTACTTTTTGTTATGGGAAAAGAGGGCTAATTACGAATAAAAATAAATCTCTTGGCCACACACTAATCTACAGGTGTGCACAACTTTTCCTGAGTTGAATAATGCCTTTGTTTTTCTAATAAGCTTACCATATCTAGGTTTGCAATATCCAGACTAGAAATATGAACTGCTAGAGATACAGAAAACTCCTATTGGCCCTCTGTACTTTTTCATTAAACATGACACTCAAAAACATAATGGCCTTGGTCAGTCAAAAGCAAAAATTGACTTTTATTTCATTTACATTGAAATGTAATCAAAGATAAATACATTTACTATGACTGTTTGCAAGCCATGTCTTCAATAATTTCCCCTTTCTGTAATGATTGCTTTTATGACTTGGTAACCACATTGGGAGGTCTCTGAAGATGACAGTTATAGCTTTTGAGCTGCATGTATCCTTGGAACCTCAAAATTGTAAACCGGGAATATTCCAGTGCATTGTTACATTGGAAAAAGTAGAATGTTTTCCTGGTTCTGGAAAGAACATCATAATAAAACCATGGTGTTTCTCTGCATTGTTCAAAATGCATTGTTTATTTGTTTGTTGATCTGTTTCAATGAGAAGAGACATTTGCAGATGTAATCTTCCCTGGATGACCTGAGATTTTTTAAAGCAGAAAACAATCTCTTTTGGAAGGTGATGAAGGAGAGAGTTCCACTGCAGCAGCTGTTTGAAAGTTTGGTCCAAAGAAAAACCATTACAATTTGCTCCAGTTAAGAGATTATCAAACTTCCAGGGATGGCCTCTGGGAATCCTCAAGGATTCTTCTTTCAGATGCAGGAGAAGGTCAAAGGGACAAGGGAGATTAATTTAAACTTTGCATGTATTTTGTCTTTGGAAGATTCAGTTACTTTAGCTGCTTTTCTGGGCCTGCTCATTTTCCTCTCCAAAGTTTAGTTAATCTTCAGCTATAATTTGATGCAACACTGTTCCCATCAGGGCTCAGTCAAAGTTACTGATTGACTGTGTTCGTGTATTTATCTTAAATTAATTAATACATTACCTGGTCTATACAACAGAGTGAATAATCAATGAACCAAAACAGGCCAACTTCACACCATGCAACAAGCCACAGAAATCTAATACAGGTTGCCCCTAACTCAGATGAACATTTTGCTAACATTATATTTTTATCTGTTTTTTTAAATGTACGTAGCAACTCTTTTCTGAGGATTTTTCCTGCTATGTGACTTCTCAGATTTTTGGTACATAGCATAAGTTTTCATTCTGCCCGTTCTCAAATGAGTCAAGAGTCAATTGTTGAGATGGGCTGCCATACAAATTGAATGGATGGATGGATGGACGGACGGATGGTCTGTCTGCCTGTCTGTCTGTCTGTGATGGGTTAACAATATGTCAAAGCCTGATTCAGTTAGAAGTGTATAATTCACTGTGCAATCACAAGACAGGTAGGTTAATTCCTTGTGACTGAGATTGCACTGCTTTTTTAGTTGACTTAAAATGCCTTTGACAATTTCATTGTGTCATCAGATTTACACACATCACATAGTAGAATTACATGGTGTATTATAGACTCCTGATTTTGTTGAATTATTGTAACGTTTTTTTGCAGCAAAACAAGACGGGTCTTTTAATGCCCTGAACACTAAGACATTTGTTATTAATGTCATTTCATGGCTTATATTCTAGGTCAGGAGTGTCAAACTCAAGGCCTGCGGGCCAGATCCGGCCCACGGGGTGCTTAGATCTGACCCGTGGAGCCACCCTGGAAACAGTGAAGGACCGGCCCATGGTGCTTCTGCCAGCAAAAACGGGCTCTCGGGCTCCGTTTTTGGCTGCGACGGCTTTCTGCAACCCTCTGCCAGTGAAAACGGAGCTCAGGAGGGCTGTTTGCAGGAGGCCGTCCTGCAAAAACGGAGCTCGGGAGCCTATTTTCGCTGGCAGAGCGCTCGGGCCACCACAGGTGCCGACACGAGTGACGTTGAGCTGGCCACGCCCACCCTGGCCACGCCTGCACACCCCCTCAAACACAACCCTGATGCAGCCCTCAATGAAATCGAGTTTGACACCCCTGTTCTAGGTTATCAGATGTATAGCATTATACCTCTGGCTTCATAGAATCCTAGGGATCTATTTTCAAGCATCCTGGGCAAAATTTTCAAGCCTCCGTTGAACATAATGAAGAGGAGCCAACCACCTCAACTGGGCACACCGTCAAATAGCTCTTGTTATTATAAATGTTATAAAAGTTAATATTATAAATCATTGTCCCAGAGTGCTTCAATACTAGTTTTAATCTTGCTTTGGGGGGGGGACTCATGTGACAAATCCACCTGTTACCAGAAATGATGCAAAATCTGCTGTGTTGAGAACATGAAGGACCAACAACAGCAAAGCAGAATTTTAAACTCTGAATGGTCATTCCAAATGTCTGGATGGGTGTTTATTTCGGTTACCATGGTATAAAAAGGATGTGACTCTAGAAAGAGTGCAGAGAAGAACAATAAAAATATTAGGGGACTAAAGCAGAGGTGGGTTCCTCCCGGTTCGGACCAGTTCATGCGAACCAATAGCGACTCGCTGGTGATGTCACGATGATGTCACAGAACTGGTTCTGTCGGTGCTGGTCCGTGGGCGCCGCCATGGGGTTTTTTTTGAATTTTTTTTTTTGAATTTTTTGGGTGGGGGGATTTTTTCCTGGGTTTTTTTTTCTTCTGCGCATGCGCAGAAGCTGAGTTTCCGGCACTGCGCATGTGTCGCCATCTTGTTTTTGGCTTTTTTTGGGGGGGGGAATTTTTTTTGGATTTTTCGGCACTGCGCATGCACACGTGTGCAAAGCGCGTGCGCGCCCACGAGGCGCAGCCACGCAGCACGGGAGGAAGCGAACTGGCAGCGAGGTAAGTTAGAACCCACCCCTGGACTAAAGGCTAAAACATATGAAGAATAGTTGCAGGAATTGGGTATGTCTAGTTTAATGAAAAGAAGGACTAAGGGTGGCATGATAGCAATGTTCCAATATCTAAGGGGCTATCACAAGGAAGAGGGGGTCAACCTATTTTCCAAAGCACCTGAAGGCAGGACGAGAAGCAATGAATGCAAACTAATCAAGGAGAGAAGCAACCTAGAGCTAAGGAGAAATTTCCTGACAGTCAGGACAATAAACCATTGGAATGACTTGCTTTCAGAAGTTATGGGTTCTCCATCACAGGAGGTTTTCAAGAAGAGATTGGATAGTCCAGAATGATATGGGGTCTCCTGCCTGAGCAGGAAGTTGGGCTAGGAGACTTCCAAGGTCCCTTCCAACTTTGTTAGTCTGTTTCTTACACATATACTTGCTTTCTCACCTAGGGACTGAAATGGGCAATATTTTGGAAGCTCAATTCCTTTCTATTTTCAAAAGAGAACAGAAGTATTCTATGTACAAGGACTAAGAATGACCCTTCCTTTCCTTGTTGATGGCTAAAATAAAATGCATTGAAAAATTAGTAAGGATTTGTATTCCAGAAAGCAATTTGCTCATCAAAGATCTGGAAAAGAATTATACTTCTGATATTTAATATTTAGACAGCTATGTAGCACAACTCTATCTGTTTATTTATGCCTAATTTCTTTTAACATTACTTTAGTTGTGATTGGGACAGGGGATCCATCAGGATCGATGTAATGCTGGCTTCAACTTTATACCTTATACCAAGCCAGACCATTGATCCATCTAGGGCAGGGGTGTCAAACTCAAGGCCCGGGGGCCAGATCCGGCCCGCAGGGTGCTTAGATCTGGCCTACGGGGCCACCCTGGAAATAGCAAAGGACCAGCCCGCAGTGCCTCTGCCAGCGAAAACGGAGCTCGGGAGGGCCGCACATGGCTTCACTGGCAGAGGGCTGCAGGAGGATCCCCCCCCAGCCCTGCCCGGGCCACCACAGGTGCCCCCTGACATGAGTGATGTCAAGCTGGCCACGCACACCCTAGCCACACCCATCCGGCCCCCCGAGGTCAAACACAACCCTGATGCGGCCCTCAATGAAATCAAGTTTGACACCTCTGATCTAGGGGTTACAGTGTATGAACTAACCTACCTTGTCTGGTTGACTAGAGATTGGAAAGTTGCAACTTCAAATGCATTTGGAGAATTATCAGGTTGAGCAAGGCATGGATGAGTAGCATCTCTTTAGCACTTTAGGTAGATTTTTCCGCTCTTTAGCAGGAACCATGAGATTGAACTTGAGCCTTCTGTACACAAAAAAGACTGGGTTTTCATGATATACTAGGCTTGGTTAAAATGAGGTTGGATAGTTTGTAGTGAATGTAGTGGAAACCCATCAATTATCATAGCATGTTGTGTGAACTAGGACCATTGTATTAAGCTTTTGTATTAATTAATTAATTAATTAATTAATTAATTGTATTAATGCTGTTTATTTGTTTCAAGGTATAACATATGAATAGTTATAATTTATTAACTTGGGTTTAGGATATATTGTGTTTTATGAACCCAGCTAATAGTTCTGTCATTGAATGTGTAGCTCCTCCTTTATTAATACTAATATTTCCAACATTAACTGGTGGTAGTTAATCTCCAACAAGATTCTGGAAAGGAGTTTTTCCTGGCTCTACCTGAAAGTATGTGAGCAAGGTTAAAGCTGAAGGCATGTTGCATGTATAACAGGTCATGTACTGCTGTACTTCATCATATGTTGCAAGCAGTTTCTTTCACTTTGGTGGGTGGGAAGGGAGAAGGCAGGGGTGGGTTCCACTTACCTTCCCCACCGGTTCGCATCGTGACATTTTGCGCGTGCATGCGCGCACGCTCCGCTCACGCGCGCGCGTTCCCTCGCGTAATTTTGCTTCCGCACATGCTCAGTAGCTGCAATCAGCCCGAAATACAGCTGAGGAGCTGATCAGCTGTGCTTCGGGCGAAGGAATAAAGGCCAGTATAAACCCAGGGGTGGGCGGGAGGGCCCTTTTTCAAGCAGCAGAACAGGAAAAAATTCCCAAAAAAAGATGGCAGCGCCCACGGACCGGCACCGACTGAACCGGATCCGTGACGTCACCAGCGGGTCGCTAACGGTTTGGGCGATCCAGTCCGAACCGGGAGGAACCCACCCCTGGAGAAGGGGCTGTTTTCTGATTCTACATTAGAGAAAATGGTGGAATACAAACACTGTATTGTTTGTGGTGAAAGGGAAGAGATAGAACCCAGAGCAAATTACAACGTGTCTCTTATAAGAGTTGTTCTTTCATTGGGTTCACTGATTTCAGAGTTTCCTGTTTGAAAGTTGAGCAATAACATCAGGATTGTAATTTATCTTAGTCACTCTGTTCGCCGCCCCTGCTCCCACCTCAACCACCATTTGCCAAAACCTCCTCTACAACTGTTTTCCACTTGGATATACTTTCCCCCCTCTTGAAAAGGGTGCATTCAGTCTGTACTTTGAAGTAATTGTTAATCATTGCAAGACGCTCTCCTTCACATAGATAAGCACGAAGCACTGAAGTGATACTCATTCAGCCATTAAAAAGGCAAAAAAAAAAAAAACAACCCACAGAAAAGGAAAATTGCTGGCTGAGACATCAGCAGAACTTTAAATCAAGCCACAGGTGGTTTGTCCTGTGGACCGTCTTTCTTTCTATCCCTTTAAAATGGACTCTGCTCCTACTTTTTTTTGGGGGGGGGGGAGGAAATTGACCATTCTGTTTTTAATTTGCTGTCTGCTTTATAGTTATTAAACAGCTTAAGCTGCCTGCTTTTCTGTATCTGCACATCACTTTAAACCCCCCAAAATATGCTCTAATGAAGAAGAATATTTAATTTTGTATTTATTTATTTATTTATTTATTTATTTATTTATTTATTTATTTATTTATTCATTCATTCATTCATTCATTCATTCATTCATTCATTCATTCATTCATTCATTCATTCATTCTGTCAAGGTTATGTAGTGTATATTGGAGGTGGTGACACTTTGAGAGGTGTATGCAATGAAATTTCATTTTAATGTATGCCGATTAGTGTACATTCAAAGTGGCAATAAAGTTATTATTCTATTCTAGGCTTATAAGTAGGCTTATAGGAAAATAACCTTTTTACCATAGGAAAATACCTTTTTATTTTTTATTTTTTTTTTTTTTTTTTTTTTTTTAGTTTACCTATTCTATTCTATTCTATTCTATTCCATTCCATTCCATTCCATTCCATTCCATTCTGAATAAACTGTGTTCCCACTTTGTGTTAGAAGATAAACTACAGTAATCCGAAAGGGAGACTAGATTTACGAATATGGCAAGACAGGTTTTGTAACGTAATAATTGATTTTGAATAAATGTTTGTTACTATAAAACTTAAAGGTAATCTTTGCATAACATTATCACTGAAGTTGGTTAAAAACTAGTGGAGTGGATGCAGTTACTTACATGCTCAGCGTGGTTAATGTCTTCCTTTTTTTCCATAGGTGTCTAGTACAAGCCCCAATAATGTCACATGTATCATATTATTGTGCAAATGACATAATTCCCATCAGTTGTGTAATGGCGTCGTTATATGCATGTTGTCCCTTGCCTTCTCGCCCCCTTCCCACAAATTCCCATAGTTGGCTTGCTTTCCTGTTTAATATGATGTACCCTTGTTTGATTAGTTATGATTCAGTGTATTGTGCTGGCTGAAAATGAATAAAAGAAATAAACAGGCTAAATATGGTATGTTAACACAGCCAAACACTGCCAAGTATTATCTCCCACGGGTGCAGTTTAAAAAAAACCAAAAAAAAAAACCCCCAACCCTCTATTTTTCAGGAGGAGGAATGAGTTGGGTTCACACCAGAGGTGCTATTCAGCAGGTTCTGACAGGTTCTGGAGAACCGGTAGCGGAAATTTTGAGTAGTTCAGAGAACCGGCAAATACCACCTCTGGCTGGCCCCAGAGTGGGGTGGGAATGGAGATTTTGCAGTATCCTTCCCCTGGAGTTGGATGGGAATGGAGATTTTGCAGTATCCTTCCCCTGGAGTGGGATGGAAATGGAGATTTTGCAGTATCCATCCCCTGCCATGCCCACCAAGCCACACCTACCACACCATGCCACGCCACGCCACGCCACGCCACGCCACACCACACCACACCACACCACACCACACCACACCACACCAAGCCACGCCCACAGAACCGGTAGTAAAAAAATTTGAATTCCACCACTGGTTCACATATTGCTCTAAGCTAATAGTTTTGGCTTAGTAAGTATGTATAAATCCCTGCCCTGTGGTCTGTAAATCATGGTTTATTGCTTACTTTATTGTGCAAATCAGCCTAAAACTACAAGTGGTTGGCATCCTGCCCTCCCTCCCTCTCTCCCTCCCTCCCTTCCTTGCATTCTAATCTACAGAAACATTGAAAATACAGTTTTTCTATGCATCTTCTATGAAAACTTGCATGAGAATCTTATTCTATGTGATCTCTGTTCTACAGGTTTTTTAGAATAGTGGAGGATGTGTGGCTTGGCAATATGCTATGTTTCTCTTGTAACACAAAAATGAGGAAAGTTTCTATTTTGATCCCTGGGAAACACTCTGTGGGAGTGAGCAAGTGCACTCATCCATATTCAGGCAACCATTAGAGGGCAGCAAACGTTAGTCTTTTCAGGATCTCCTTCTTGCTCCCTAGTGGTCATTCAGATTTTTGCAGCCCAGATTGGATACTTCTCACCCATACCGATTTTCCTGTTCTTTCTTATACAATATACAGGTAGCCCTTGATTTACAATCATAGTAGCTACTATTATTGTCATAAGTCATGACGGTTGTAAATTGAGTCATCTACATGACTGACTCAATTTTACAACTGTTTTTGCGGTGGTCATTAAGCAAATGCCATGATCGTTAAATGAACCAATGATTCACTATAGTCCAGTTCAAAGAAGATGCCAGGTTTTGGCAAAACTGTTGCAAAATGTGGTCAGATGACTGTGGGGTACTACGAATGGCCGTAAATGCAGACCAGTTTCTGAGTGCCGAAAGTGCAGTCGTATGACCCCAGTGGGGGGCAGCCTGTACTACCTGTAATGCTTTTGGCTCATTTGTTTAATTGGCTTCTCTATATCTAGTTTTAGGACTTGTGTAGCAAACTGATCATGGTTTAGGTTATATTTATGCAGAAATATTGAAAATCCAAAATGGTTCACAAACCTTTAAGCATCGCTGTATGTGTTTTAATACAGATTGATTGGAGTACCCAATCTAAAGTTTTATGTGAAACTCAAACTAGTAATAATAATTTGCTCAAATAACCTCTTGTTACGGTAGACTTCCCCAGTGGTGCTTTCAAACTATGTTATGGCTACAACTCTCTAACTTTCCAATCACGAATGGCCAGGGAGGTTGAACATTTGTCTTCCTAGCATATTTGGAAGAATACTGACCTACATCAACCTTTTTTCTTACCCGCACAAAGGTGACTTTTTCTCCTCCTCTAAAAATCCAACCATCACATTTTACACTTTTGTAATTTTCTGCTTATGTGTTTTGGCTTTAGACCAGAACTTGAAACTGGGTACTCATATGGTTTCAATAAAATCCCCTGAACACAGACAATACATCTTCTTAAGTACGTCTTCCTGTAAGATTGGAGGGTGATATCAAATAACTTAATATTTTATTGGTGGTAGATACTGTAGTTATCTGGAAAAGATATGGCTGTGAATCTCCATAAGGTAGAAAGGAATTGTAGGCACAACAGTTTACAGGACAAGCCTGCAAATGTTTCAAAAACAGGGAAATAAAATAGAAAGAAAGGAAAAACAAAGAAAGCCCATTTGCCTTTTAAAAAAGCTCCTTTGAGACAACCATGACCTGGATGACTGAGCATCTCCTTAGACATTTGAAATTTTAGGTTGAGAAGGTCCAGTTTTTTACTAATTAAGCGGACACCTAAAGTATCTAGATTCAAGATACAAGAAAGAGATCAAGCAATGAAAGATGGAACTTTTTAACATCCATGGGGAACAGGTGTGTGGATATTTTCCCCTTATTTGAAACTCTTATTGAAAAACCAACAAATTCCAGACAGCATTTGGCTGAAACCTGTATATCTTAAGTTTGCAGAAATATTAGCTTGGTGGGAGAGGTCCAGGGATCTGAACTGACAGCGGTGTGAAAGCAAGAAAGGAAATAAATCAGCTGCCAGAGAGATGGAAGGCCTCTCTAGGTTATTAAACAAAGAAAAATAAGAATGAGAAAAACGAAAGATTCTTCTTTGTTCAAACGTATGCTAGTGTTGATACAGGAGTAGTAGCATGATTTTTTTTAAACTTTACTATAATTGGTCATGGGAAAGGAACAGGATAAAGTAAGGATTGTTTTGCTGGATTGATTCATATTGCTTTTTTTCATCTAAATTTCCAGTTGAGCCTAGTATTCTGTTTCTACAAGTGGGCGAGATAATCTTTCAGTTTGAAAAAGTTCATCTTGTTTGTTTAATAAAACCTTCCTGACCTCTGCCCTCCAGATGTCTGGGACTCTAGTCATTAGGTTTCTCAGCCAATAAGACAAACTTTTTTTTTTACATCTTTCTTTTTCTTAAAAATAACATAACCCAAAGCAACGTACACTGACAAGCTGTAGCACAATAAAAACAACAATACTAACCTCAGATTAGTTTTAATACTTGCAGTCCAACGCCAAAGAACTTGGTGATTAGCAGAATGTCAAAGGTTAAGCCGTAGTAAGTCTGTGTACAACATGGAGCCAAGGCAAGGTTGCAGCTTTCTCAAAAGTTGCAGTTTTTTTTTTTAAATTTTTATTTTTATTTCCATATAGACATTCACA
>QLTV01004425.1:244394-254750 GCA_003457575.1 Thermophis baileyi | reverse complement strand
TATAATGATAATAAATAAAATCATGGAATGTGCGGAAATGAATAGGCTCACTATAAGAATAAAGGATAAGGAAGAAACGGCTTTCTATGGAATTTGGGATAAATTTTATGACTGGTTAAAGCGCAAAAATAAAACAAAATAGAGGTTTGTTTGTTCATTTTTCATTTATGTAAGTACAAAATGTTACACGAGTTTTGAGTGCACATAGACAACTGAAATAGTGATACTAATATATTGATAAATTGACATTAACATACGAGAAATATATAATATGCACATAAGATGTATGTAATATCTAAGATATATTAGGCTGCTTTATGAAATTGGAATTTGTCTTGTGATTTGTGGTGTTAGGTTTGTGTTTTTCTTTTTGTTGTTTGTAGTTTCGTTTGTGTATTTATGTATATATGTGATTATGTACATATGTATATACACATTATATGTTTGTTCCTTTTTTAATACTTTTCAATAAAAATTAAAAAGAAAAAAGAAAAAAGTGACATATGACCATTTTTCACACTTAACGACCAACAGTCCACAGTTTAGTGACTGTTCAAAGTTACAATGGCAGTGAAAAAAGTGACTTATGACCATTTTTCAACGGTCGTTAAGTGTGAAAAATGGTCATGTCACTTTTTCACCACATTTTTGTAAGTTTGAACAGGCACTAAACTGTTCAAAGTTACAATGGGAGTGAAAAGAGGGACGTATGTCAAGCCACTCCCACCCAGTCACATGGCCGTTAAGCCACTCCCACCCAGTCACATGGCCGTCAAGCCACTCCCACAAAATTAAGCCATGCCCACAGAGTGGTAGTAAAAATTTTTGGAACCCACCCTTGGTCTAGCTTCTTGGAAGGTCTTGAATGGGCTAAGAACTTGGTAGAGAGCCAAACTTTATCTCCTACTGCTATGGGTGGACCATCCTGCCAATGGACATCTGCTGCCTTCTTGTAAGCCTGTTTTGCTTGCTTCAGCTGCTGTTTCAAAAGGTCTTGTGCAGCAAGTTGCTCCGGTGAGAAGTCAACCACCTCTGGGACAGTTGAGTCCAGTGCAGGGTGGTCTGACAACACTTTAGGGCAGTGATGGTGAACTGAGTGCTGAAAAGGTTGCGCAGAAACATCGCATGCGTGCATGTGCGCTCATCGGGGCCGCGCTCCGGAAAAGCCGAACTTCCGGGTTCTAGCGCGCATGCGCGCCCGACAATCAGCTGGCTGGTGCGCATGCGCAGGCCAGTTTTTGGCAATGCAGCACGCGCAAAGGGATCGCACTCCGGAAAAGCCGAACTTTCGGGTTCTGGCACGCATGCGCACCCGACAATCAGCTGGCCGGCGCGCATGCGCAGGCTGGTTTTCAGCACTGCTGTGCGCACGAAGGACAGCTGATCGTCGCGCGTGCATGCGCGCCAGAAACCCGGAAGACAAACAGGCAAGGCCGTGCATGTCAGGCAACATGGCTTCGTGTGCCACTTTGGGCACACGTGCCATAGGTTCGCCATCATGGCTTTAGGGTGTGTGCCATACATGGCTTGAAATGGTGTCATTGAAGTGGTTGAGTGCAGCAAATTGTTGTAAGAAAATTCTGCGAGTGGCAATAAGGATGGCCAGTTGGCTGTAGGTGCAGTAGCACCTCAAATACTGTTGGAAGAGCTGGTTAGTCTTTTCAGCTTCCACATTTGTGGAAGATGGTGTGCTAAGGAGAGGCTGACCTTGACATTTAGTATCTGGAAAAGTGCTTTCCAAAACCTTAATTGGAACTGTACACCTCTGTCTGAAATGAGTGCTGAGACCATGCCGTGGTAGTGAAAGACGTGGTCTAGAAAAAGTTGTGCTGTGTCTTTGGCATTGGGCAATCCCTTACAGGGTATGAAAGTAGCCTTGGGCAGGGGGTAAATCAGTGATGAAATCCAGAGAGACCATATGCCATGGGTGGGGGTTTGTTGGCNCTCTTCTTCTCCTCCTGGGGAAGACGGCCACGTGGACATGGGGACAAAGAGAGGCCAAAGCTTTTGAAGCCGTTAAAGATTTGCTCTCATCCAACAGCGTCCTCATGCAATACAGTGAGACCCTTCCCCTACTGTTAACATGCGACACATCACCTTTTGGAGTGGGGACCGTCCTCAGCCATCAACTTCCCAACGGCTTATTATTATTATTATTAAGCATGCATAATAATACTATCTTTCAACCTCTAATCTTTCCATTTAATTCTTTAATTTATTCTATTTAATCAGGCCATCCTTACTAATCCTAGTATAGTATATATATTGTATTAAAATCTAATTCCCTTACTCCATCCTGACAACAATCACCATATTATTTAAACATATTAAATCCATCTTTCAACCTCTAATCTTCCATCTATTTATTACTTTTATAATATGTATATCTTTTATTTCTACTTCTATTCTAACTTTTAATCAGGCCCCCATTATATTAAAGAAAGAAGGCGAAAAAACACCAAGGAATAACATTTCCTTTCTCTCCATCATCTCTTCTCCATTTTAATATTTCAATTCTTATTTGTTTTTTGGCATACCTCCCATACTCCTCTCTTGGATCTTTGTCTCTATCTACCTCTGCATTTTTACTGTTTAGTCTAAGTATTCCTCCCATCTCTATCCTCTTATACTGCCAAGCCTCCAGGGTATCTGCCCAAACCCCTATCTCTTTTTCAATGGTATCTTCCCATTCCATTTTTAAATCTCTTAAGATACTTTTCCCCTGATTTGTTTCATTAATAATTATGGTCTTTATTATCTTCCCTTCTTGTTTTGCTTGTTCATTTATCTGTTCTGTCTTTTCCTCCATTCTTTCCGTTGTCTCCTCCCTCTCCTGGGCATCTTGGTCTTTATTCATTGTCCCTTGTAGAATATTTTCTATTTTCCCATCTATGCTTTGCATTAAATTGTTTATCTCCCTAAAGTTCTTTGTCATAGAGTCCTTAATACTTTTGAACATTGTGAGAAGTAAGCATTATTCCTGTAAAAGACAGAGCAATGGCAACGCCATATTGAGCCCCCGAGTAACCTAAGACACTTTACTGGAATATTAGGTAAGACATCCGTACCTCAAGATAAGAAGTTGTGGAACATCTAGGGGGAAATAACAACGTAATTAACATTTCAGCTAGGTCAGGCCGACATTGGCAAGGAAAGAGCTATTGTTATGAGGAAGATGAGGAAAATATCAGGGGACCTCCAGTCCAAGAAACCACCTGTTATGAAGCCAAAAACTTTATATAACATGGACTGTCCAATGAGAAGGAGGGGGCGTAAAGTTGTTGCCTTGGCTGTCCCAGCTTCACGGCAGCCATTTTTGGCTGCCGCTTCTCCTCGTCATGAAGGAGAGGGGAAAAAAACCCCCTGAAACAAGCAGGAGAGATTGCGACTCTCCGCGGCCTGCAGGGTGCCCCTCTTTTCTTCACCACCCCTCCAGGGTGGTTTTAGCTCCTTTTGGAGCCTTCTAACATGGAGAACTCGGTGTGGGAGCGCGGAGACCCGCTCCTCACATCCGATATCGCCGCGACGTCAGCCGGAAGTCCGAGCTCTGCCGGCTTCTGATGGAGGCGGTTGGCCCTCCTGCATGTGTGGCAAGAGGCCACATATTCCTTGATGTCTGCTGCCATCCTAGGCCACCAAAAATCTCTTAAGGTTCTGGGCAGAGTTTTGAACAGACCTCCATGTCCTGCTGTTTATTGTCATGGCAAAGCTGCAGTACCTCTTCCCTGCATTGAGGGGGGGACCACTATTCTACCTCTGTGTTTTAGGGCTCCTCCTTCCATTGTGAATGGGGTTACAGTAAATATTGGGGTCTCCTTGAGGTCATCTATCCTGGCCTATGAGAACCATCTCTAAAGGTTCACCTAAAGCAGGGGTGTCAAACTCGATTTCATTGCGGGCCGCATCAGCATTGTGGTTGTCCTTGGGGGGCTGGGGTGGGCTTTTCGATCTGCCAGGGGGTCCTTGAACCAACACGACCCAAAACACGATGGAGCCTGCTCCACCAGGCTGGCTGTCCCAGCAGCACACGTGGCAGCAGGCAGAGGCGGGGGCTCATGATACAGACCACTGGATGCGCTTACTCCGCCCCACTGTCTGTTTTTGCTTGCGGCTGGAGAGCAGGGGAGGGATCAAAATGGGAAGCCTCTGTTGAAAAAAAAACCTGTGGAGCAGCGGCTTCCCTTTTTGTCAACCCTCCCCTCCATTGCCTCCACGCCTGATGCCGAGAGGGCAGTTCTGCTTCTGCCCCCCCCAATGCCAGAAGCTGCATGCCACCGCCACTCGCCTGCTGCATCCCCCCCACAGCCCCTGCGATCGCCCATTGCGCCCAGAGTCCTTCGGGAGTTGGGCGGCATATAAATTTTATAAAATAAATAAAATAAATAAATTGCACCTGGCAGGCAGAAGTCCCGTGGTTCTAAAGGTCCCATTCTGTCTCCTTGCCATCTCCTTCCTTCCTCCGCACTCAGGAAGGGACGAGGGCGGGGGGAGAGATTGGCAACGTGGCTTTCCCAGGCCGACCGGGCTGACCGGGCGCTGATCTACAACCTGATAATGGCCATCAAGGCTGGACCGCAGTCTTAGATCTGTGTCTCGGCCCCAGCCCCTGGGTGTGCGCACAGGAGGCAGCGAACGTGCAAGGGCTGGCATCCTGGGTGAAAGGGAAGCGCTCAGAACGCAGTCCCCAGGGATGTGCATGCCCAGGGGGCGGGGCTGAGGTAGTGCCGCAGATCGAAGGCTGTGGTCTGGCCTGGATGGCTGTCATCAGGTTGCAGATCAGCGCCTGATCGGCCTGGGTGAGGCTGAGGTGCCATGGGCCGGTCCTTCACTGTTTGCAGGACGGCCCCGCGGGCCAGATCTAACCACCTTGAGTTTGACATCCCTGACCTAAAGGTTCATTTCTTCCGGTAGTTCTTTGTTCCTTACTGTGTTCAGTAAGTGTGTACTGTGTGATACTGTGTGGGGAGCAGGAGAAAGAAGCTTTTGAGTGATGGGGACCTGACAGATGAAAGGGTGACCAGGAGGAATTAATTGTAGTAATAATCTTAAATTTACTGAAGTAATCACAAAGGTGCTTTTTCAAGATGCAACTGGACTTTCTTGTTTTTCTTTGAAGATGTTTCACTTCTCATCCAAGAAGCTTCTTGAGCTCTGGAGATCTGAAGAAGCTTCTTGGATGAGGAGCGAAACGTCTTCAAAGGTGCTTTTTCCGGAGGCCACCGGACTTTCTAGTTTTTTTCTTTGATGACGTTTCGCTTCTCATCCAAGAAGCTTCTTCAGGTCTGACTGGATGGTGAGGAATGGAAGGATTTACTGTATATTCCTTGCAGACAGCTGGTCATTTGCATTCTTTTAGAGAGTTGTTGAGGCCACTTGGAGGTTTACCTGTGTCCTCAGGGTCACCTGAGTAGTGCAAATGGGTGTGGAGCCTTCCTTCCATTACCCACCATTCAGTCAGAGCTGAAGAAGCTTCTTGGATGAGAAGCGAAACGTCTTCAAAGAAAAACCAGAAAGTCCAGTTGCCTCTTGAAAAAGCACCTTTGGGACAACCATGACCTGGATGACTGAGAATCTCCATAGACTGAACTACTAATGGTCAAAGCAAATTGACAGTATGTAATTCATCAATGGAATTCATCAATGGAATTCAAGGTGACGCATTTGACCCCTCCCTTTTTAATTAACTTTAATTAAAATTTGTTTATGTGATGGATTGTACTAAATTGCATTTGAATTCTATTCATTGATGGACCAATGGCTGTAATAAAATGTGTTCCTGCTGTTAAACTAATGAACTGAAGGAGTTGTGGAGGAGAATTCAGCTCATTTTCTTGTTGGTCCCCTCGCCCTTGCTGTTTAACTTCATACGAAGCCACAGAGAGGGGTAATCCAGTAGTTCAGAGAGGAGGGATACCAACAATTTGCTGATGATACCCAGTTTTATATTGCCACCCTAGGCCAGCTGGGTGTCCCTCTGTCAAGCTTTGGATTTGCTATTTGCTCATTATGTTTCTCTTGTCACCTCTAATGTTGCTGGAATGGGAATGGGACTGTTCGCCTCCTCCGCTTGGCCGCGCCTGGTTCGCCCCCAAGGTTCTGCCCCCAGCCATTTGCCTCTGACTTTTCTCCTTGGCTGAAATGCCCCTAGCTCTTCGCCACAGCCCCTCCCTCCCAGGCCCTCCGGTCCCAGGCCCTTCGTGACAGCCCATTCGCTGAACGGGCCCAAAAGCCCGTTCACCCCGGGCTTTTGGGCGCACGGGACACTTCCCCCCCAGCCAATCACAGGAAGGGAAGGTCTGCGGTGCTCACTTGGGCCGGGAAGATACTTGTGGAGCTGCCTTTGGCTGTTCAGGAGTCTCACTGGGGGGGGGGCACACCCGCAACGCCGCCTCCCCCACCCAGGCTCCCGCTCAGGCTCCTTCGGGGCTGCAGGGATGGGCATCTTGGAGAGTTGGGGGGGGCGTTGGGGGCAGGTGGGGAACTGCCTGTCTCGCTCCCCCCCCTGCAGTGCAGATTCTCACTCCGGCTCCTCCGAGGTTCAAAAGCGCTCTCCACCGGAGGAAGCCCCATTCCCAAACCTCCAGTCCCTCAGAAGCCCCCAAATTTCATTTCGTTTCACTTCCCTTCGAATAGCAACTGGAGAAGAATCCCCCCTTCTCCATGGGGATGCTAGTTCAGCCACCCGCTGCGGGAAGCGGTTTGTTGCGGGAAGCGGTTTGCTGTTTTCCCCACACACCGATGGAGAGGAAGGTTTGGGAGAGGGGTAGCCGCACCAGGGGCAGAGGGAGAACCCGGATCTACCCCCTCCCCAGATCCAGAGGGCAGCTCCGGTAGCGAGGGGGCTGCGAAAGGGGCGCGGGCGGAAAGCAGAAGAGAAGAAGCGAGCGAAAGAGCGAGCGAGGAGGTGGGCTGAGGAGCCGCAGGCGAAAGTAGCTCGGGCATCAGAGCTGCCTGCTGAGAAGCCAGTGGAGGGTCAGCCGAACTACCCCCCCAGGACAGAAAAGCCCCCTTTCTGTCTCCGCCTTTCCCAGCGGCTGTTGCACTAAGGCCCGTTAAGTTCCGTCCTTCTCCGCAAGCCAGGGAGGGTGGGCACCTCCAGGTCCTCCCCTTCCTTCCAATATTATCTCTGGTGAGACCGAGCTGAAGACCCTTCCCACAGCAGTCCCGCTGCCGTGAAGGAGTTTCCACCGTGGGATTCAGCAGCCCCCCTGCCCCCCCAGTTATTTAGAGATCCGTGTGTCAGGCCGAAGCCATTTTCTTTGGATCTTTGGCCTGCCACACTTTATGCTATTTTAAAATGTATTCTTTGCTATGGGAATTTGGGAGGGGCAGTTGCATGAGGGATGTCTGCATGTAGCCATAACAAATTCCTTCTACAAGGTCATCCTTTGTCCTGCACCTGCACGGAAGGAGGTGGGAGTTTCTACCAAGTTGCCAGATGGAGATTGGTTCATGTGATGAACTTGGGGGTGTGGGGACAAAGGCTTGAACCTTCAACTGGGTGGAGAAACCCCTGAGACTTCAGATTTGGGATTTCTCCCAGCCGTGCTGACATGGCTCTGTTAATAAATTGGAACTTTGAGAAATGGTTTGCCTCGGACTCTGATTTAATTCCAGATGCTATTCGGAACCCTGACACTATCCCGAATCTCTCATAAAACTCACCCAGCTGCTCCGAACCTCGGGGCGCTGTTCGGGGTCTTGAGCCCCAGCACTGTCCCGGCAACGGGTGGTGCGAAGACTCAGAGAAGATGGAGGAGAAAGATCAAGTTGCCGGGGAACGAGTGGAGGGCGATCCCATTAGGAGGATCAGAATCTGCTACTCTCCCTCCCTGGAGTTCGCGGCTGCCATGGAGGCCGCAGAGAGAGAACACCAGTCGGGGGCTTGGTGCAGACTGCCGGCCCCTGAGCCCCTCTCTCGGACGGAGCGGACCTGCCAAGGAGCAGTTGGGGGGCTGAGTCCTCCCCCCCAGCGAGTGTGGGAGCCTCACCTGGGCGCGGGAGTAGTCACGGCCCATGAGTGGAGGCAACAGAAGATCCTGCTCACCGGCTGGTCCGAAGGCGAGGGATCCCAGCCGCTGTCTTGCAGTCAATTGCTGACGGATCTCCACGACCAATTCGGCCGCCTAACCGTAAGTTGGACTAATCCCCAATCGGGGCCCAAAGCCACTAGATGGAACCTGGCCCAACCCACGTTCTCCTTCCCAAGGAAGCACCTGGGACCCCAGTTGAGTGGGGACACAGCCTCTTTCCATACCGCAGCCAGCGGGACCCCGGAGGACCCTCAAGCCGGAGTGAAGCCTACATGGACCACCCTTCACCACGAGCCGCGGGCGACCCAACACGCTGACCTAGTGAGCCAACCTCTACGGCAGCAGGGAGCGTGGAGACCGCAACCTCCAGCTCAGCAGCCAAACCTCGGCATTGTGCCACCGTGGCAAGCCCCACCTGGATGGGCTTTCTTCCCCGGAGTGGGATGGGCGCAGTACCAATGGACGCCAGGGGCCCCTCTGCCACCCGACCTCGCACCGGGTCTTGGGATGGCGCAGCAAACCCCCGTGATTCCAGGCCTTGCTGCACAGCCCCCGCCGCAAGCGCAAGGGCCCCTCCCAGCCGTTGGGGGTGCAGGCCAACAGGGGCAGCTGGGAGGGGGGCTAGTCGGAGGGCCCCCGCAACCAGCTGTTGCTCCGCCAGCTGTGCACATACAAGCCGCCGCCCCGCCGGCCCGGGAGCCACCTCCCCGGTTCCGGGCCACGTTCGATGGGGATCCCAAGAAATTGGCCTATTTCCTCCACCGCGTGTGGGCTTATGTGGACGAGCACGGCACACGATTCCAGTCGGACAGGCAGTTAATTGACAAGATAACCGAGGGAATGAACAAGGGGGAGGCAGCAGAGTGGGTGGCCGAGCTCCATGATGAAGCGGCCCCCGAGCTAGATGATGCGGACGAGTTCATCCAACTAATGAGGGGCCGGTTCCACGATGCGGCCCAACAGGTGGACACTGAAGAGCGAATCCAGGGGTTAAAGCAGGCGGGACGCCCAGTGACCAGTGGTTAAAGTAGGCGGGACGCCCAGTGAAAGAATTAGTGTGGGAGTTCAGAAGAGCAGCTGGGAAAGTGCGAGACTGGCCCGAGCGACTCTTAGTGCATACGTTCCGCGACGCCCTGGATCCCGAATTAAAAGAAGCGTGTGAGATCCGAGGGGTTCCCTGTAGGATCCAAGATTGGTATGATACTGCCATCGCCCTAGATCACGTGGTCCGCGATCGGAAGAAGCCCCCCGCAGATCGTCAAGCTCAGAGGCCTTTGGGATGCCGCGTTCCCCCGAAAATGACCGTCGCCCCAAATCCTGGACCAACACGAGGCGTGAAATGCTTTCGATGTGGTCAAGCTGGCCACCGAGCATCCGAGTGCCTGGCGCCAGCCCCAATAGCGTTGCCACGGGCCAAGCCAACCCCGGGCCCCAGGAGGAGGCCAGCGAAACCACCAGAGCTGGGACGCATGGGACTCCAAGCGGAGGAGTCCCCTCCACCCCCCGACGACACGGAGACATCGCCAACGGAGGAACTACCCCCACGATGGGACGAAGGAGACAGTGGCAAAGATGACCCGATGGTGAGTGAAGCCCTTTGCCCCTTCCTCGTTAAGGCAAAAATCACGGTGCCAGGGACGGGGAGAGAGGGAGCAGTAGATGCCATAATAGACACGGGCTGCTCGAGATGTCTAATCAGCAAAGCAGTGGTAGAGAAGCTGGAAATTAGCACCAGGCCCCTAGCGAACCCCATCCACTTCCAACAGGTGGACGGATTGTTAATTGGGGGGGGGGCGCCACTCTCCTCACCGAGTTGTTAGACTTGCAAATAGGACGCCACCATGAACTCATTCGGTTCGTAGTCGCCCCCAAGATGTCTGAAGCGATCATTTTGGGGCTCGCGTGGCTAGACAAGTGGACCCCTACCATAAAGTGGGAGGATGGGTACCGAAAGCTGACCGTGCACATCGGGCCGACGCCGCCAACAAAAAAGCAAAGCAGCCTGAAGGAGCCAGCACCCCTGGACTCCCACCGTCCCCAGCTGGCAGCCCAGGCGCTTGAAACCACGCCCCCAGGCTCCCAGCAGTTGCCAGTGGAATATCGAGACCTAGAGGGGGTGTTTAGTGAAGAGGACTGCAACTACCTCCCCCCTCATCGGCCCACGGACTGCACAATAGAATTTGAGCCAGGTGCCACGCTCCTAAAGCCCAAAATGTACTCCATGACCCCAAAGGAACTAGGAGAGTTAAGGAGGTACATCGACGCCAATTTGGAACGAGGGTTCATCCAACCGGCAAAATCAAAGATCGCCGCCCCCGTGCTC
>QLTV01004425.1:229705-240987 GCA_003457575.1 Thermophis baileyi | reverse complement strand
CTGAAGACTGGCAGCAGCCGGCAGAACGAAGCCGCTCTGCGCTTCCGGACTTCTGCCGGTGCGAGGTTGATCCGGAGAACAATGCCTGGGGTGGCGCTCCAATACCCGAGCTAATTTCGCCCGCGGATCCCCAGCCCACCTCCTTGCTCGCTCTTTCGCTCGCTGCTTCTCCTCTTCTGCTTTCCGCCCGCGCCCCTTTCACAGCCCCCTCGCTACCAGAGGTGCCCTCTGGATTTGGGGAGGGGGCAGATCCGGGTTCTCCCTCTGCCCCTGGCGCGGCTCCCCCTCTCCCAAACCTTCCTCTCCATCGGTGTGTGGGGAAAACAGCAAACCGCTTCCCGCAACAAACCGCTTCCCGCAGCGGGTGGCTGAACTAGCATCCCCATGGAGAAGGGGGGGATTCTTCTCCAGTTGCTATTCGAAGGGAAGTGAAACGAAACGAAATTCGGGGGCTTCTGAGGGACAGGAGGATTGGGAATGGGGCTTCCTCCGGAGGAGAGCGCTTTTGAACCTCGGAGGAGCCGGAGTGAGAATCTGCGCGGGGGGGGGGGGGGAGCGAGACAGGCAGTTCCCCACCTGCCCCCAATGCCCCCCCAACTCTCCAAGATCCCCCGTGCCCATCCCTGCAGCCTCGAAGGAGCCTGAGCGGGAGCCTGGGTGCGGGAGGCGGCGTTGCGGGTGTGCCCCCCCCCCGTGAGACTCCTGAACAGCCAAAGGCAGCTCCACAAGTATCTTCCCGGCCCAAGCGAGCGCCGCAGACCTTCCCTTCCTGTGATTGGCTGGGGGGAAGTGTCCCGTGTGCCCAAAAGCACGGGGTGAACGGGCTTTTGGGCCCGTTCAGCGAATGGGCTGTCACGATGGGCCTGGGACCGGAGGGCCTGGGAGGGAGGGGCTGTGGCGAAGAGCTAGGGGCATTTCAGCCAAGGAGAAAAGTCAGAGGCAAATGGCTGGGGGCGGAACCCTGGGGGTGAACCAGGCGCGGCCAAGCGGAGGAGGAGAACAGTCATAGACCCTGCTGGAATAATGGTGCTGCCCCTGAGGGAGCATCTCTGTGACTTGGGGATCCTTCTAGACTCATAGCTACTGCAGGATGATGCCCTTTGTCAAGCTCCAGCTGGTGAGCCAGTTGAGTCCCTTCCCAGAGTGAAAAAACCTGGCTATGGTGACTCATGCCCTTATCACTACTCAGCTCGATTACTCTAAGGTGCTCTATATGGGGCTGTCTTGGGGCTGTTCCGCAACCTGGAAAGTGTAGTTGGTCTAATATGCAGCAGCTCACTTACTATTGACCAGCGCAAGTTGCTACAATCATATTAAACCTGTTGGCTACCAAGAGACTTATAAAACCCTATATAATTTGGCACCAAGATATCTGCAATTGACCCATCTGAGGAGAGCCTCTTGGAAGGAGCTGTGTGTGTGTCTGAATGCTCCAATTCTGTAAGGTTGGGGAGACTGAAACCTCCACAGAAGTGGATGTTTTTCCATACTAGCACCCATATCGTGGAATAGCCTCTCTCTAGAACAGTGTTTCTAAGCCTTGCCAAGTTGGAGATGTGTGGACTTCAAGTTACGGTCTTCCTCAGTAATGGCATCCAGGAAGTTAGTGAAGACCAAACCTTATTGTGAGCTTGCTTGCCACTGATACTTTATTTCTTACTTACTGTGCATTCTAATTGCCATTTTTTATTTTGATTTGTTATGAGTTTGTGTTCTGTTATTGTTAGAAATTCTGTATATAGCCCTACAGAACAAACAGTGCACAGTCCACATGGGCTTTACTGCTTAACTGCGACAGGAAACAGGAAACTTTTATATTCAGAGAGAAGGCATAGAGTTGCACTATAGATACAACTACAAATGTATAAACACTGTCATCTACTGGCTGAATACTGCTGTAGTTGTACAGAATACATGAACACTGTATTCTAAAACCCCCACTCAACAACTACTCCTTATATTTCCCATTTTGGACCTCAGTTCTATAAATCTGTTTCTTGTAAGCAGTTTTGTCAAAGCATCTGCAATCATGTTATTAGTTTCACAATATGTAAGCACAATTACATTTTGTTCAACCATATCATGAATGTAATGATGGCTGACATAAATATGCTTTGTTCTTGCATTGATCTTCTCATTGGTGGCAAGTTTGATACATCTTTGATTGTCCTCATATAAGACTGTAGGCTGGGACATTGGCTCTCCAAGATCTTCAAACAATTGACGTAACCACACAGCTTCTTGACTGGCATATGCAGCAGCAATGTATTTTGTCTCTGTAGAAGACAAAGCTACTGACATCTGCTTCTTGCTGAACCAAGATATATGACTGTTTCCTAATTTGAACAAGTAACCACTTGTGGATTTGCGAGTACTTAGGTCACCTGCCCAATCAGAGTCCACATATCCTACAAGGTTCAAATCACCAACTGTAGACAGCTTCAGACTCAAGTCCTTTGTTTGAGATATCTCATGACTCTCTTGATTGATGTCCAGTCTCTTTGACGTGGTTCACTCACTCGTCTACAAAGAAGCGACATGGCAGCTGTGATGTCTGGATGTGTAGTGGTTGCAATATATAGCAATGCCCCCACTGTTTGTCTGTACTGTTCATTAGTAGGAAGAAGATCCTCATCCCCTTCCATTTACAGATACGCTGTGTCCATCGGAGTACTTGCTTCTTTGGCTTCAGTCATGCCAAACTGCTGAAGCACTGCCTCAATTTTAGATTTCTGATTTAACAGGAAGCTGCCATCTTCTTTATGTTGTACGTTAATTCCTAGGTAATATGTCACATCTCCAAGATCTTTAGACTCAAAATGGTGGTTAAGCATTGCAATCAACTTTGCAACTTCCTCATCCCTTTTGTGAGCAACAGTCAAGTCATCCACATAGGGAACCCTCAGGAGGGGAGGGGAGGCAGGCAAGGGAGGCCAGGAGGCGGTTACGGTCACATTTGATGATGACCGTGCCCGGTTGGCACTTTTCTTGAACCAGGCCATTAGTCACCTGAACCGTTACGCCCACCTATACCCCAGACAGTGGGCCATGGTGGAGGCGGTGATGGTAGCCCTGGAAGGGGAGGCGGAGGACTGGGTAGTGGATCTGTATAGTGAGAACGCCCGAGAGTTGGGGGATGCCAGCCTACTGCTGGAGGCCCTGCAATGCCGGTTTGAGAATGTGACCTGGGCCCAGTGGGCTGAAGGGGAGCTGATGGCCCCAAAACAGGGGTCTCGACCAGCACCAGACTATATCCGGGAGTTCCTCCGACTTGCTGGCAAGTTACGACAATGGCCAGAGCGGCTTCTGATCCATCAGTTCAAGACGGGTCTTGATTGGAGCTTGCGACAGGCCTGTGCATATCGGGCCCTGCCCCCTCAGCTGAATTAGTGGTACCGGGTAGCCACCGAGTTAGATGCCGAGGTGAGGGAGTGCCGCCCCAAGGTGGACCTGGGACCTAGGATACGGAGGTTCTCTGAGCGGAAGCTGACTGTCAAACGCCTGGCCTGTGGCAGCCAGGCCAGTCGGGGCCCCAGAGAGGCCCGCTTGCCCACCAATGCAGTGCTTCAGGTGCAGTCAGCCCGGCCACTGGGCAGCTGAGTGCCCGGCCCCCATGCTGAAGGGGAGAAGTGGGGACCCCAGGCCAGGGAAGACCAGGAGAACACCCAAGAAGACTCCCAAAAAGCCCACCAGATGGGGGAGGTCCTGCCACCGCTGCCAGATGAGGGAGAGGCACCCACCGAGGTGGAACAGCCACGGCTCCCAGATGACAGTGACGAGGGGGGCCAGGATCTGATGGTGAGTTCCCCCATCTATCCTTTCGTGGTCCCTGTGTGTCTCACAGCACCTAGGTCGGGGGTTCGTGGAGTGTTTGAGGCCTTGACAGACTCCGGGTGCACCCGGTGCCTGATTAGCTTATCAGCGGTCACCGAGTTGGGTGTTAAGACAAGGAAGTTGGCCAAGCCATTGCGATTCGAGCAGGTGGACAGGTCCCTGCTGGGGGGTGCCCCAGCCACCCACGTCACAGAGCCGGTGAGGCTGGAAATGGCCATGCACTGGGAGATGATGATCCCAGTGGTGATCTTGGGCTTGGCATGGCTGGACAAATGGGTCCTGACTATATTGTGGGAAGGAGGGTACTGGAGGCTGAGGATTGCCCAAGGTCCCTTCCCTCCACCGCATGAACAAGTCCGTTGGGAGAGGACCTGTGCCAGAGGGGCGGGACATCCGAGAACCGGGAGCCTTCCCTACCCCTCAGCATACACTGACCTGGTGGACGTATTCAGTGAAAAGGAGTGCAACGTCCTGCTGCCCCACTGGCCAACAGATTGCGCCATAGAGATCATTCACGGGGCGAAATTGCTCAAACCCAAGATGTATTCAATGACACCCCGGGAAATGGAAGAGCTGTGATGTTACATTGATAAGAACCTGGCCAGGGGGTTCATCCAGCCGGCACGCTCCAGGATCGCCGCCCCTGTATTATTTAAAGAGAAAAAAGATGGGTCAATGCGTTTGTGCATGGACTTTAGGGGCATAAATGGCGTGTGTGTAGAAAACATGTACCCACTACCCCTGATGAAGGACATGTTGGCTCACCTGGCCAGGGGCAAAATATTTACTAAGTTGGACCTATGGGAGGCATACTACAGGGTTCGCATAAGGGAAGGGGATGAGTGGAAAACTGCCTTCAACTGCCCACTGGGGAGCTATCAGTTTAAGGTGATGCTGTTTGGGTTGCAGGGGGGCCCTGCGGTGTTCATGCAACTCATTAACAAGGTGCTGCATGAGCACCTGTACAAGGGCGTATTAGTTTATTTGGATGATATTTTAGTCTACACTGAGACACTGAATGAACCTATCCAACTGGTCTGGCAGGTATTGAAAAAATTACTCGTGGCACAACTGTATGTTAAACTGTCGAAGTGCGAGTTCCATCGAACCTGGTTGGACTATTTGGGGTACCGGATATCTAGCACTGGGGTGGAGATGGATCCTGCCAAGGTGAAAGCTGTCCTGGAATGGCAGGCCCCCAGGACGCATAAGCAGTTGCAGAGCTTCCTGGGGTTTGCAAACTTCTATAGGCAGTTTATTCTCTTGTTTGCCCAAGTAGCTCTGCCAATCACTGACTTATTAAAGACCAAGACCACCACGACCAAGCCCTGTCCTAACCAGCCCTTTCAGTGGACCATGGAGTGCCAGTGGGCCTTTGAAACCCTGAAGGGTTTGTTCACCTGTGAGCCAATTCTCAGGCACCCAGATCCCGAACGCCCCTTTGTCAGCCAAGCCAACGCAAGCAACGTAGCAGTCGGAGCCATCTTGTTGCAGTGCAATGACAAAGGAGAGTTGCAGCCTTGCGCATACACCTCCCGGAAACTCACCGAAGCAGAACGAAGGTGAGCGATTTGGGAGAAGGAGGCGTTCGTGATGCGTTGGGCTCTACTGAGGTGGCGGCATTTCCTGGAGGGGAGTAAAGTGCCGTTCGAGTTGTGGACGGATCACAAAAATCTGGAGGCTTTACAGACCCCACTGAAGCTGTCACCAAAACATGTGAGTTGGGCACAGTACTTCCAGCGGTTTCGGTTTACGCTCAAGTATATACCTGGAGGGAAGAACTTTTTGGCGGACGCCCTGTCCTGGCTACCACAATACAAGAGGGGTCAGGAGGAAGTAATACATGCGATCATCCCGCCGGCCCAGCTGGGTGAGAAGGTTGAGGCGGGGCGACAAGCCAAGGGAGGAGCGGGGCCCGAAGCAAATGATCTGACCCAATCCCTGAAAACAGAGTTGTTGGCCAACCCCTGGTTCCTAGGGAACCAACCAGGGTGGGTTCTAACTTACCTCGCTGCCGGTTCGCTTCCTCCTGTGCCACGTGGCCGTGCAGTGCAAAAAAATAAAAAAAATAAATAAAAATTAAAAAAGCCAAAAACAAGATGGCGACACATGTGCAGTGCCGGAAACTCGGCTTCTGCGCATGCACAGAAGAAAAAAAAAATTTCAAAAAAAAAATTCAAAAAAATTCAAAAAAAAGATGGCGGCACCCATGGACCGGCACCGACGGAACCGGATCCGTGACATCATCGTGATGTCACCAGTGGGTCACTACCAGTTCAGGTGAACCAGTCCGAACCGGGAGGAACCCACCTCTGGAACCAACAATGGTTAACCCACAGGGAGGGGTTGGCATGGAAGGGGACTAAACTATATGTTCCTAGTGCACTAAGAACACAGGTGCTGCAATACTGCCACGACATCAAGCAAGCTGGTCACTTCGGTTTCCTGAAGATGCTTCACCTGGCCAATAGGCAGTTCTGGTGGCCACAGATGAAGAAGGACATTGAGGCCTACATCAAAAGCTGCCTGACCTGTGCCACCATGAAAAAGCGGCCGGGGAAACCTCCAGGCCTGCTGCAGCCTGTTGCCGACCCCGTTTGGCCCTGGGAGGAGATTGCCATGGATTTCATTGTGGAACTCCCAGAGAGCCATGGGAACATGGTGATATGGACAGTGATAGACCTCTTTTCCAAGCAGGCCCACTTCATCGCATGCCCGGGCTTGCCCTCCACCTGCAAGCTGGCCAAATTGTTCCTGACCCATATCTACCGCCTACATGGGGTACCACAGAGGATGATATCGGACCGAGGAGTCCAATTTACAGCCAGAGTTTGGAGGGAGTTCATTCGGGTGATCGGTTCAACGCAAGGGCTCAGCTCTGCCTTCCATCCAAGCATCAATGGGGCCGTAGAGAGAGCCAATGCGATGGTAGTATTGCAGCAAATCCTGTCACCAATTCAGGACACAAGACCACGAAGGGTTGGAGAACACAGGTTTATTTGCGCAAAGGTTCAGAGCATTAGCATGGCAAATTCTGAACCCCGGGCTACGCCCGAGGTATTGCTTTTATTCCTTTTGCAACCCCAGCCCTTCCTGAGGCGTTGCCCTTATCTATCTATACCAGGCCTAAGAAAGAAAGGAGAAGTCTTCATAATTGGTTATCTTACTATAATTTCCCATATAAGGATACATACTGAAAGGCTGGGCTTATCTGACACCATATGTTAGTTTCAGTAAACACCTTCTTACAGTTAATGTTACAAAACACCTTCATACAGTTAAAGTTACAATATTATCTAGCACATAAGTCATGAAGCAATATTCAGTTACAATTAGCAATCTTTATGGTACTTTCCTAAAGCTTGCATTACACACAAGAATTAATCTTACCCTTATTATTATATTATCAATTTAATATCTCCCTCCCACCTGCCTCAGTAGAACAATACCTCCAGTGTTACGTCACCTACCAGCAGACTGATTGGGCAGAACTTCTGCCATTTGCAGAGGTGGCATATAATAACGCCGTACACAGTAGCACGGGCCATACACCCTTTAAGGTGGTGCACGGGGTGGAGTTCGTCCCAATTCCCTAGCTCCCTCGGGAGGCCCCCTCCTTAGCCAGCCTGACAGAATGGATGGAAAACCTGCGTGGGGTCTGGGGAAGTGTCAAACAGGCATTGCTAAAAGCAGCGAAGACCCAGAAACTCCACGCAGACAAGAAAAGGTCACCACAAAGACCGTTCCGCATAGGGGAAAAGGTGTATCTCTCCACAAAGTATCTAAAACTGAACCGGCCGTGCAAAAAGCTGGGTCCAAAATACCTGGGTCCGTTCCCCATAGTTAGGATAATCAACCCAGTGACGGTGCAATTAAAATGCAATTGCCCCAACTGGGGAAAGTCCATCTGGTCTTCCATAGCAGCCTGCTGAAGCCGGTGGTGACATCCAGCAGTAGGCCCTCGACCCCACGCCTGCCTGGACCCATAATGGTGGAGGGGAACACCCACTACGAAGTAGAGCAGATACTAGATTCCTGAGTGCATAGAGGGAACCTGCAGTATTTAGTCCGTTGGAAAGGGTACCACGTGGCCGAGGCCTCTTGGGTGGGGAGTCGAGATGTACAGGCAGAAAGGCTGGTCAACAGGTTCCATAAGGAAAATCCCCTGAAGCCCAGGGAGGGAACCCTTGGAACCCAGGCCTGACCGTGGATCCACTAACCAGTGCATGTGCTTACTCTCTTCCAGATACGTTCCCCCTGGTAGAGGGGAGCTGCCTGTCAACGTCCGAGAATCGGAGTTGCCACAAACCTCAGAGGGGGGAGGGGGTGCACAGTTGGGTGTCGGGTACTGGGTGCTGGAATGAACTCACACTGGTGGAGGGTCAGGAAGAAAGAAACAGAGGCAGCCGTATCATAAGCCATGAATCCAGGTCCGGAGAGTAATTGCTGGAGCAGGCCGGTAGCAGGCATGGGCGGAGCATGCCAAGCTCTCAAAGCCAGCTGGCCGGCAGAAGCCGGTAATGCTGGCTAGAAACGTTTTCGTTTAGTATTCACTGCATGCCGAGTTAAGACCAGTAAAGTTTTTTGTTGAACCCCACAGCGTGGTCTCTTCTCTTGCTGACCAGGCTCGGAACGGTGACAGTACCCTTTTGCCATTAACCGTGCTTTGTACCTACAGACCTTGCCTTCAGAATCACATTTGGCCTTAAAAACCCATTTGCAGCTGATTGCACACATACCATGAGGTAGCTCTGAAAGTGTCCATGTCTGCAGTTTACTAAGAGATGTCATCTCTTCATCAGCAGCTCTGATCCACTTTTGTTTCTCATAGGTTGGAAGTCTTTGCATCTCATCCCATGAATCTGGCTGTGGTTTTGATGGTATGCAAGCAACATAGGACAGACGTTTGGCTGGGATGCCTTTATTGCTTCTGGTGGATTTCCTGATTGAAGCCTCTTGTTGCCTGGTTTCTTCTTTTACAGTATTTGGATAGTCTGCATTAATTTCTATTTCTGTGTCACTTTGTGGCTTATCTTCATGTGACACTGATGTGGAATTTCCCTCAGTTTGAAGCATTTGAGTTAGTCCATGAAATTTTGAAAACACTGAAGTTTCATTGACATAATTGCCTCCCTCCAGTATGTGGTTGCCATATCTGCATCAAACAACATGGTTCTTCCACTCTCACATAGAGTATGGTTCATTCTTTCTGCAACCTCATTTTGTTCTGTGTTGTATGATACAGTAGTATGAAATATTATGCCATGCTTTCTGAGAATCGCCTGTGTGTCACCTCTATATTCAGTTCTATTGTCTGTGTGCAAGACACTCGGCATTTTGCCAAATTTATTGCTTACTTGAGCTAAATACTGTTCAAGTTTCTTTGGTACTTCACTTTTGTTGTATAACAGATATAGTGTAGTATACCTGGAGTAATCATCTATAAAAGTGAGAAAATACCTTTTCTTTCCTGGAGTCAATGTTTTCATTGGACTGCAAAGATCTGAATGAATTAAGTCCAGAAGTTTTTTAGCTCTGCTGTTATTCTGCTTTGGAAAGGCTTTTCTTACCATTTTCCCTTTTATACAGCTGGTGCATTTCATTGTTTGATCACATGGACTAATTTTTATTCCACTTTCATAGTCATTCTCAGTTAATTTCTTTATTATGTCAGGACGTCTGTGCCCAAGTCGTCTGTGCCATGTGTGAATAAAGTTTGAATGTTTTTCCTCCTTGACAGTATTAACCACCTCCTTGCAGTTCAGCTGATACAGTTCATCTGTAATTTTAGCCTTTGCAAGTAAGATATCCCTTTTTGTGATGGCACAACTGTCCCCTTTGGAAGGGCACTAAATTGCCTTATTTTGTGAGCTTCTTCACTGACAAAAGATTAGTTTTAAGAGCAGAGACATACAGGACATTTTCTGGTGACACTCTGGGAAATAGGACAGTAAAGAAAACCATCTCCATCTCCATCTCCTTCTGATCCCATTATTTGTCCATTAGCTGTGGTGATTTTTTCTGTTTTACTATGGTCAAGGTGAATACAGAAATTTCTATCATTTGTCATGTGACTCGTAGCTCCTGAATCAACACACCATGCCTGCAAAGATGAGGTGCAACTTTTGGATTGAAAAACATGTTCATTATCTGAAGCAAAATCAGTTTCTTCCTTCACACTTTTGGCCTTTTGTAGCTTAGTTTGTTTTTGCATTCTAGCTTTCCAGATTCTGCAATCTGCTTTTAAATGGCCTTGTTTGTTGCACACAAAGCATTCACGTGTTTCTTGCTGCATGTTACTGTTTTTATTCCTATTTTTCATCTTTAAAGCAGACTCTGCGACAGAAGCACCATCACTATTAATGCTTTCTGTTTTATGCTTATATTCATCCATAAGCTCTCCCTTAACATATTCCAATGTCAGTTCATCATCTGGACGTGTATCAAGTGCTGTGACAAGTGCTTCATAACTTTCTGGTAAACCACTAAGTAATAGTGCTGCGGCATGAAACTCTTTTATTTCTTTTCCTATACCTCTCAGGTGTTCAACCATTTCCAAGATGTGCCTTATGTAATTGTGCATATCCTGGCCTTTCATCAGCTTGGTTTGGTATAGCTTTCTAATCAAATACAGTTTATTGCTGAGATTAGCTCTTTCATGTACCTTTTGTAATTCTTCCCTTTATTTCTTTAGCAGTTTCACACTTACATATATGTATGATTTGATCACCTTCTATGCTAAGAAAAATTGTGCTCTGAGCTTTCTGAGCTTTATCTGAAAAGGTGCTCTGGCCTAACTTCATTTATACATTTCCATGTACCTTCTCTTATTAGCAGCATCTTCATCTTGAATTTCCAAGACTGGTAGTTCTGGTTTGTCAGATTTGCAAATGAAAGCTTTGTTGCAGCTGTGTTACTGGCCATTTTCTTTTATTCTGTTGCAGTCTTCTTTCTGTTGCTGTATCTTGCACTTATTTGCTGTAGCCGGCTATGACTGGGCCCATAACTTGTTAGAAATTCTGTATATAGCCCAGTGGTGGTATTCAGCCGGTTCTCCCCAGTTCGCTAGAACTGGTTGTTAATTGTATGAGCAGTTCAGTGAACCGGCAGAATTGCCTCGGCCTGGCCTGAGGCAAAATGAGCTGAATTTTCCTCCACAACTCCTTCAGTTCATTAGTTTAACAGCAGGAACACATTTAAATTACAGCCATTGGTCCATCAATGAATAGAATTCAAATGCAATTTAGTACAATCCATCACATAAA
Organism: Thermophis baileyi; assembly: GCA_003457575.1. Lineage (NCBI taxonomy): Eukaryota > Metazoa > Chordata > Lepidosauria > Squamata > Dipsadidae > Thermophis > Thermophis baileyi. Next base: position 229,888 of record QLTV01004425.1, on the reverse strand, counting down.
CAAATTTTAATTAAAGTTAATTAAAAAGGGAGGGGTCAAATGCGTCACCTTGAATTCCATTGATGAATTCCATTGATGAATTCCATACCGCCAATTTGCTTTGACCATTAGTAGTTCAGTCTATGGAGATTCTCAGTCATCCAGGTCATGGTTGTCCCAAAGGTGCTTTTTCAAGAGGCAACT
>QLTV01004425.1:182901-198662 GCA_003457575.1 Thermophis baileyi | reverse complement strand
TGTGAAAAATGGTCATAAGTCACTTTTTCACCACATTTTACAAGTTGGCCACTCCCACCCGGTCACACGACCGCCAAGCCACTCCCACCCAGTCACATGGCTGTCAAGCCACTCACACCCGCTCACATGACCGCCAAGCCACTCCCACCCAGTCACATGGCCATCAAGCCACTCCCACAAAATTAAGCCATGCCCACAGAGTGGTAGTAAAAAAATTTGGAACCCACCCCTGAGTAGCTGTGGTTGCAATTGCTTATTTGTGAGAATGATGTTGTAGAAGAAAGGTAAGGATATGATTAAATGCATCCTGGGTTTATTTTGTACTGAAAATCATTCTTTCTCACAGTTGCTGTTCCCTAGAAAAAGGACTTTTTTCAGTTCATTTTTTTCACTCTATGCATATTATGATGCATCTTCAAATCTGTGTTATTTGCAGCTTTATATTACCTAGAAAAATTACTCTGCAGTCCTTTTAATGTGAAGAAGTGTGTTTTGCATGTTATTTTACCTTTTAATTATTTACTTCCTTTGGTATGAACTGTCTTTTGTTGGAGGTTCTAAGCCAGTGATGGCTAACCTTTTTCTCATCGAGTGCTGAAAGTGCGCGCGTGCCGACACCCATAATGCAATGCGTGCGCCCCCCGCGCCCCCCGCACATGCACGCGTGACCCCCTGCCCCCCCAGTTCCCTACAATTCTTCTGAAAGCCACTCGAATAAGGAATTATAGATAGCCCTCGACTTACAACTACTTGTTTAGTGGCTGTTTGAAGCAGGGGTGGGTTGCTACGGGAGAACCCGGGTTCGGGAGAACCCGTTTCTAACCTTCTGCCCAGTTTGGAGAACCTCCAAATCGCACCCCTGGCTGGCTCCTCCCATCCCACCCCGCCCTTCCCAGGAGTCTCCACGAGGCCTGTTTTGGATGCGAGGTAAGTGCAGGGCACATGCGGAGGCTCTGGGAGGGCAAAAAACAGGCCTACCAGAAGTACTGGAAGTCTGAAAAATGGGCCCGTTTGCCCCCTCTGGAGGGCCTCCAGAGCCCAGGGGAGGCCGTTTTCGCCCTCCTGGAGGCTCAGGGAAAGCCTCCGGAGCCTGGGGAGGGCAAAAAATGGGCCTCCCGGAAGTTCCGGAAGTCTGGAAACGGGCCCGTTTCTGGCCTCCGGAGGGCCTCCGGAGCCCAGGGGAGGCCATTTTCGCCCTCCAGGAGGCTCGAGAAAACCCTCCGGAGCCTGGGGATGCGCCCCGCCCTCCATACATGCGTGTTCTGCCCCCAGCGACGAGCCACCAATAATACGCACACACAAACTGCAAAACACTGTTCTTTTACTAATAAATGTCTGGATGAACATGCGGGCGGTGGTGCGATCTGTCGGCAATCCTCGACAGGGGATGAAATGCGCCATCTTCATCAGCATGTCCACCACCATGAACACGGTCGTAAAGCCTGCAGACGGGGGCAAGTCTGTAAGGAAGTCCATCGAAACGGCGCCCCAGGGTCTCTCTGGTGTCGGCAAGGGCTGAAGCAGACCAGGTGGCACTCCCGTGGCCGACTTGGCCTGGCGACAATGGACACAGGAGGCCACGTAGGACTGCACGTCGTGGCGAAGTCGAGGCCACCAGAAAGTCCGGGACATAAGGTGGAGGGTCTTGAAGAGACCGAAATGTCCCGCCGCCGGGTTGTCATGGCACTGGGATAAAATCAGACCTTGGAGCGGCCCCGATGGGATGTACAGCTTTTCTCGAAAGCGCATGAGGTCATCCGAGAATGTCCAGGGAGACTCAGGCCCTATCTCGCGCTTCCGGAGATCGACGTACGCGTCCTGCCACTGTGCCTCTCGGATCTATTCCCGTAGGTCGATGGGCTCGTGGATGGCCGCGAATGACTCGACGGGCAGAATAGTCCGAGGCGGAAGTGGGTCCTCGACGTGGGCATACTCGGGCTTTCGGGAGAGCGCATCCGCTCGTTGGTTGCACCCACTCAGGACATACGTGACCCTGAAATTGAAGCGGGCAAAGAAGAAGGACCACCGAATCTGTCTTTGGTTGAGTTTCCGCGCGGTTTGCAGAAACTCCAGGTTCTTGTAGTCCGTCCGCACTTCCACTTGGTGTCGGGCCCCCTCGAGGTGATGTCTCCAGGTCTCGAACGCAGTCTTAATGGCCAGCAGCTCTTTTTCCCAGATCGTGTAATTGCGCTGGGAAGGATTCAACTTCCGGGAATAATAAGCGCACCGGAAAAGAGGACCGCCATCCGCACGAGCCTGGAGTAGCACGGCTCCGACGGCGATGTCCGACGCGTCCGCTTCCACCACAAATGGACGGTGAGGGTCTGGGTGCTTGAGAATCGGCTCCTTCATGAAGGCCTCTTTTAAGGCCAGGAACGCCTGCTGCTAGGGAACGCCCCACTGGAACGGGACCTTTTGCAGGAGCCGAGTGAGGGGCGCAGTCAGAGTGGCGAAACCCGGGATGAACATCCAGTAATAATTGGTGAACCCCAGGAGTCGCTGGACGTCTTTCACCCGAAGAGGAGGTTGCCAAGTTTTCAAGGCCTCGACCTTGCCCCGATCCATCGCTATGCCCTCTGGAGAAATGCGATGGCCCAAGAAATCAATGGTGGACTGATAAAACTGGCATTTCTCCAGCTTGGCATAGAGGTGGTGCTCTCGAAGACGCTGCAAGACCTGACGGAGATGTTGGAGATGACTTTTCCGGGATGTCGAATAGATCAAAATATCGTCAAGATAGACCACGACAAACTGGTCCAACAGATCCCGGAAAATGTCATTCATGAAGTGTTGGAAGACCGCAGGAGTGTTGGTTAGTCCGAATGGCATGACCATGTACTCAAAATGGCCCGAACGGCATGACTGTGTACTCAAAATGGCCATACCGAGACCCGAACGCGGTCTTCCACTCATCTCCTTCGCGGACCCGCACCAGGTTGTAAGCGCCGCGCAGGTCCAACTTCGTAAAAATGGTAGCCGACCGGAGTCTTTCCATGAGTTCAGGGATCAAGGGCAAAGGATACCAGTTGCGCACTGTAATGGCATTCAGTTTCCTATAGTCACAGCACAGGTGCAAGTCCCCGGTTTTCTTTTTTACAAAGAGGACAGGAGCGGAAAGGGGCGAGGACGAGGGCCGGATAAAACCCCGGGCCAGGTTTTTGTCCACAAAGTCCCGTAACGCAGCCAGTTTAGGGTCCGACATTGAATAGAGCCACCTGACAGGAAGCGGCGCGTTCGGGAGCAAGTCAATGGAACAATCATACGGTCAGTGCGGGGGCAATTGAGCCGCCTCTTTTTCACTGAAGACATCAGCAAAGTCCGAGAGGTCAGCCGGCAACGAGACGTCGGGGGGTCCCTGCACCTGGCTTGCGCAGACTTGGCGCGTATGATCCACGCACTTCAGGCTCGGGAAGGATATAAAATTCTGGGACCACAGGATGTGAGGATCGTGAGTCCGCAACCACGCCAGTCCCAAAACCAAGGGGAAATGGAGTCCGGCCGTCACATAAAATTGGATGGCCTCCTCATGCCGTTCAATGGTCAAGCGCACAGGTTGCGTGATGGCTTTAATCGGCCTGGACAGAAGCACCCGACCATCGATAGTCTCGACCAGCATAGGAGGATCCACCGGACACAAGGGGACGGCACAATGAAGAGCAAACGCCTCATCCATGAAGCTTGTGGTCGCTCCGGAGTCCACCAAGGCGTGAGCTGGAATCCCGCGAGAGTGATTGGCCACAAACACCTGGGTGTCCAAGAGCAAATGACGCGGAGGTCCGGGATCCACTTCCGCAGGGTGTGAGTCTGTTTTAGTTCGTGCCCGACCTAGCATCTCCACTAAATCGGGCGGGAGGTGTGCACGCATGCGCGGTGGAGCTCAGCTGGGTGACAGCTCGCGTGCCTGCAGAGATGGCTCTGCGTATCACCTGTGGCACGCATGCCATAGGTTCGCCATCACGGTCCTAGATGATGCCCTCTTCCCGCATGCCCCAATACAAATGCGGGCGGGAGGAGGTAGTAGATGCCATCATTCCCCTTCCCCAAGCCTCTACCCAAGTGACCAACCGGCAAGGCCAGCTCACAAGCGATTTAACCGTGAAACTCAAAACCGAACTGGAAGCAGACCCCTGGTTCTGTGACAACCAACACATCTTGACAAAAAGGGAGGACCTAGCATGGAAGGGGGCGAAACTCTACGTCCCCGAGTCCCTATGCACCTCAATCCTCCAGAGAAGCCATGATGTCAAATTGGCAGGCCACTTTGGATTCCTAAAAACTTTACACTTAGTGAGGAGACAATTCTGGTGGCTCGGCATGAAGAAAGACGTGGACAGTTATGTAAAAAGCTGCACCATCTGTGCCACTATGAAAAAGAGACCAGGAACCCCACCCCCCGGGTTGCTGCAACAAGTGGCAGAGCCAACGAGGCCATGGGAGGAAATTGCAATGGACTTTATTGTTGAGTTGCCAAAGAGAGGGGGAACACAGTGATCTGGACTGTGTGTTCTGTCCCAGCTGCCAAAACAAACAACACAACACAAGCAACATGCAAACAAACCTTGTTTAATAATCTTTAAACTACTAATGCTCTCTTAGCAGTCGTGTTGGTTAAAGTCCATAAATCATAAAGTAGTCCTTTCGGTGCACCAACTGTTAATTAACGTCTTAACAGTTGGCAAGAGTTCAAGCACAAAGAATCCAAGAAGCCCAAACAAATTAGGCGTAACTGATAACAGCTACGAGAACTTACTGAAGTTGGCAGAAAGCCCAGAACTAAGAACAGGAAAAATAATGCCGAGTTGAATCAAGAGCTGAACAGGAAACCCAAATCAATGCGTGGATTGAACGGAGTTGTTTCCTGCAACGTGGTTGAGCGTGGTCACTACTTAATTAGGCTAAGGGCGTGCCCAATTAGCCCAAAGCCTTACTCCCAAGGAGACCTCCTCCTGAGTAACCATTCTTGCCTCTTGACAGCTCTGCGTGCCCGTGCATTCAGAATAGGCTCCTCCTCTTCTTCCTCGTCACTGATGGGAGCCTCTGGAGGTTCTGAAGGCCCTGGCTGCATCTCTGCCTCTGGCCCCGAGTCCACACCAACCTCTTCACTGTCCGACTCGGGTACAAGCTGCACAGGCCGCCAGTGCATCACCACCACAGCCTCTTCGCTGTCGGAGTCCGCAACCAGCTGCACGGGTCTCTGGCAGGCCACAACACTGTGATTGACTTATTCTCCAAGCAGGCACACTTCATACTCTGCAGCAGACTACCCTCAGTCCACCAGCTAGCCAAACTCTTCCTGAAGCACATCTACCGCCTGCATGGGGTACCGCACAGAATCATCTTGGACAGAGGGGTCCAGTTCACGGCTAAGTTATGGAGGGAGTTCTTGCAATCCATTGGATCGTCCCAGGGCCTCAGCTTGGCTTTCCATCTGAGTACCAATGGAGGGGCGGAGAGACTTAATGCCATGGTAGAACAGTACCTGAGGTGCTATGTGAACTACCAACAGTCCAATTGGGCGGACCTCCTGCCATTCACAGAAGTTGCTTCAGGGGTGGGTTCTGGTTTTCTTAGCTGCCGGTTCGCTCAGTGTCACGCCACGTGGGTGCGCTTCACGGGTGCGCACGTGCTTTGTGCATGCGCAGTGCTTAAAAAAAGCTTCTGCGCATGCGCAGAAGCAAAAAACAAGATGGCGGCGCCATAGGCTGGTTCAGGGGCGTGGCAGGCATGGGTCGCTGCCGGTTCTAGTGACCCAGGCCGCGAAGTTACTACTGATTCTATAGAACCGGTCCAAACCGGTCCGAACCCACCTCTGAGCTGCTTACAATAATGCTGTTCACAGCAGCACGGGATTAGCCCCTTTCAAAGTAGTAAGTGGTATGGACTTCGTCCCAATGCCGGAATACCGAAGGGAACCCCCCCCCTCAGTCAGTTTAACTGATTGGCTGTCAACGCTAAAAGCGGCATGGGAAAACGTCAAGAAAGCACTAGCTAAAGCGGCGCAGACCTATACACAACAGGTAGACAAACACTGAGCCCCACAATGGCTGTTCCAGTTGGGGGAGAAGGTCTACCTCTACACCAAATACTTAAGGTTAAAGCTCCCTGGCAAGAAGCTGGGACTTAAATTCATGTGGCCATTCCCCATAGTAAAGATGATCAACCCAGTCATGGTGCAATTGAAACTGCCCTGACTGCTGGGGAGAATACATCCGGTATTCCACAGCAGCCTCTTAAAACCTGTGGTTGGGTCGACCCTGAGACCACCACCCCGTGAGACCCCGGCTCCAAGGGAGGAGCCCATGGAACTGGGTGCAGCCAGACCTCACCTGTCCATGGCTGAAAAGGACAGACGACGGACAGGGGGGTTGTGTTTATACTGTGGGGAGCCTGGACACTTTGCCGTCTCTTGCCCCAAGAAGCGACGTGGGGCGTCGGTTCCTGTCCCTGCATCACAGCTGCAGCCTACCCTGTCAGGAAACGGCCAGCGCCCGATCTAGGGGAGACTCTGGGTTGGGCACGTACCAACACCGGCTCACGCCCTGCGGACGTGGATCCCGGACGGCCTCGTCACCTGATTCTGGACACTAAAGTTTTCATGGCCGACAACTCCCAAGGAATTCCTGCCCATGCCTTGGTGGCGACCACGAATTTCATGGACAAGGTGTTTGCGACCCATTTTGACATCCCGCTGTGTCCAGTGGATCCTCCCATGCTGGTCGAGACCATCGATGGTCGGGTGCTAATGTCCGGCCCGATTAAGGCCGCCACGCAGCCCATGCGCCTGACCATCGGGAAGCATGAGGAGGCCATCCAATTCTATGTGACGTCCGGGTTACATTTCCCGATGGTTTTGGGGCTGGCTTGGCTTCAGACTCATGATCCACACATCCTGTGGTCCCAGAACTGTATGTCCTTCCCGAGCCTGCAGTGCGTGGATCATACGCGCCAAGTCTGCGCAGGCCAGGTGCAGGGTCCACCGGCGGTGTCTTTGCCGGCCGACCTCTCAGACTTTGCTGATGTGTTCAGCGAGAAAGAGGCAGATCAATTGCTCCCGCACCGGCAGTATGATTGTCCCATAGACTTACTCCCGGACGCGCCGCTCCCTGCAGGGCGGTTGTATTCGATGTCAGACCCTGAATTGGCCACGTTACGGGACTTTGTGGACAAAAACCTGGCCCGGGGTTTTATCCGGCCCTCGTCCTCGCCCTTGTCCGCTCCGGTCCTGTTTGTAAAAAAGAAAACCCGAGACTTGCGCCTGTGCTGTGACTATAGGAAACTTAATGCCATTACAGTGCGTAACCGGTATCCTTTGCCCTTGATCCCTGAACTCTTGGAGAGTCTCAGGTCGGCTACCGTGTTCATCAAGTTGGACCTGTGCGGTGCTTACAATCTGGTGCGGGTCCGTGAAGGGGATGAGTGGAAGACAGCGTTCGGCACCCGGTATGGCCATTTTGAATACACGGTCATGCCGTTTGGATTAACCAACACTCCCGCTGTCTTCCAACACTTCATGAATGACATTTTCCTGGATCTTTTGGACCAGTTTGTCGTGGTCTATCTTGATGATATCTTGATCTATTCCACGTCCCGGAAAAGTCATCTCCAACATCTTCGCCTGGTCTTGCAACGACTGCGCGACCACCAACTCTATGTCAAGCTGGAGAAATGCCAGTTCTACCAGACCACTATTGACTTTTTGGGCCATCGCATTTCTCCAGAGGGCATCGCGATGGATCGGGGCAAGGTCGAGGTGTTGAGAACTTGGCAACTTCCTCGTCGGGTGAAAGACGTCCAGCGACTCCTGGGGTTCACCAATTATTACCGGACATTCATCCCTGGTTTTGCCACTTTGACCGCGCCCCTCACTTGGCTTCTACAAAAGAAACTCCCGTTCCAGTGGGGCGCCCCCGAGCAGCAGGTGTTCCTGGCCTTAAAGGAGGCCTTCACGAAAGAGCCGATTTTAAAGCATCCCGACCCTCACCGTGCGGACGGACCACAAGAATCTGAAGTTTCTGCAGACCGCGCGGAAACTCAACCAAAGACAGATTCGGTGGTCCTTCTTCTTTGCCCGCTTCAATTTCAGGGTCACGTACGTCCCGAGTGGGTGCAACCAATGAGCGGATGCGCTCTCCCGAAAGCCCGAGTATGCCCACGTCGAGGACCCGCTTCCGCCTCGAACTATTCTGCCCATCGAGTCATTCGCAGCCATCCACAAGCCCATCGACCTACGGGCACAGATCCAAGAGGCACAGCAGCAGGACGCGTACGTCGACCTCCGGAAGCGCGAGATAGGGCCTGAGTCTCCCTGGACATTCTCCGACGATCTCTTAAGATACCAGGAGAAACTATATGTCCCAGCGGGGCCGCTCTGCGGTCTCATCTTGAACCAGTGCCACGACAACCCCGCGGCGGGACATTTCGGCCTTTTTAAGACCCTCAATCTGGTGTTGCGGACTTTCTGGTGGCCTCGTCTCCGCCATGACGTGCAGTCGTATGTCACCTCCTGTGTCTGCTGCCGACAGGCCAAGTCGGCTACGGGAGCTCCCCCTGGACTGCTTCAGCCCTTGCCTACACCCGAGAGACCCTGGGGAGCCGTCTCGATGGACTTCCTCATGGACTTGCCCCCGTCTGCTGGATTCACGACTGTGTTCGTGGTGGTGGACATTACTGACGAAGATGGCGCATTTCATCCCCTGTCAAGGATTGCTGACAGCTCGCGCCACCACCCGCATGTTCATCCAGCACGTCTTCCGGCTACACGGCCTACCGGATAGGGTCATGTCGGACCGAGGGGCCCAATTCACCACCCAATTCTGGAAGGGGCTGATGACGGCCTTGGACGTCCAGGTTTGCCTGTCGTCGGCTCATCACCCCGAAACCGACAGAGGCACTGAGAAAGTCATCGGCATCCTTGAGCAGTACCTGCGCTGCTTTGTGAATCAGCAGCAGGACAATTGGGCGGAGTACCTAGCTGTGGCGGAATTCGCCTTCAACAATTCACAGCACACCTCCCCCCACTCTACCCCATTCCTAGCCAACTTGGGCNCTATCACCCGCGGTTCTTCCCGCTCATGCTCCTTGACTCTCCAGTTCCCGCGGCGGATGACTTTTTGTCAGAGCTGCAGGCCATTCACCAGTTGGTGAAGCACTATTTAAATAGGGCCAAGGATGACTATAAAAGGGTCGCGGACCGCTCTCGGTGAGCAACACCACCGTTGGCTGTGGGGGATCGAGTGTGGTTGTCGACCAAGCATCTCCCCTCCGACCGGCCGGTCCGAAAACTGGACCATCGGTACATTGGTCCTTTTCCTGTGGAGGCGGTCATTAATCTAGTGGCCTACCGCCTGACCTTGCCTCGGTTGCTAAGGGTCCATCCTGTGTTCCATCGGTCCCTCCTTGTTCCCGAACGGCCCGCCTGTCCACTCTGTCCTCTTGACCGTCCCCAGCCGGTGCCCCGTGACGGTAATGAACCACCCGAATACGAGGTCGCCAGCATCCGAGACTCCCGGTGGATGAAGGGCTGGTTCCAGTACCTCATCGAGTGGAAGGGATACGGGCTGGAAGACTTCACCTGGGAGGATGCGACCTCCGTCCATGCTCCAGCTCTGGTTCACGCCTTTCACGAATAGTTCGCGCCCCGACCGCATCCGGACCGACAGACCCGGGGGAAGGGCCCTGCGGTGGGGGATAGTGTTGTGGCCCGCTGGCGACCCATGCAGCTGGTTGCGGACTCTGACAGCGAACGAAGAGGCTGTGGTGGTGATGCGCCGGCGGCCTGTGCAGCTGGTACCCGAGTCGGACAGTGAGGAGGTTGGTGTGGACTCGGTGCCAGAGGCAGAGATGCAGCCAGGGCCTTCAGAACCTCCAGAGGCTCCCATCACTGACGAGGAAGAAGAGGAGGAGCCTATTCTGAATGCACGGGCACGCAGAGCTGTCAAGAGGCAAGAGTGGTTACTGAGGAGGAGGTCTCCTCGGGAGTAAGGCTTTGGGTTAATTGGCCACGCCCTTAGCCTATTTAAGTCATGACCACGTGCAGTCACATTGCAGGAAACAATGTTCGTGATTAATCATTGTCGAGCCCATGGGGAAGATTTCGAGCCACTTAGAATAGGCATGTACAATTATCAAGAACATTTGCCCATGGCAGGGGCCAGCGAAGTCGGCGTGCAGCCGAGACCAGGGGCTTTTGGGTTGTTCCCAATCGTGGACTGGGGCCTTGGGTGGAGCTGGCCTAGACTCTTGACAGGGTTTGCATAACTCGACCCAATTTTGGATTTCTGCATCCATATTGGGCCCCCACACATACCCCCTGGCCAAGGCTTTCATCCGGACAATCCCCGGATGGCCTTCATGTAATGTCTGTAATATTCCAGCTTGCAGGCTGGTTGGAATGACCACTTGATCGCCCCAGAGGAGGCAGCCCCCTTGCTCGGACAGTTCGTGCTGCCTCTGCTTGTATGGTTTAAGGTCAGGCCTGACCGGGTCCTTCGGCCATCCCCTCCACACCCAGCACAAAACAGTTTTGAGTGAGGGGTCCTTGGCCGTGTGTCTAGCCACCTCGGCAGAGGTGACCAGTCCCGAGTCTGCCAAGTCAATTAGGAGGACGGGGGCGTCCGGGGCAATGTCCATCAGTAGATCGGGCAACGGGCACCTGCTCAAAGCGTCCACGTTGCCCATGTCCCTTCCTGGCCGATGCACCAGGTGATACGAATAGGCAGAGAAAAAAATGGCCCAGCGGGCAAAACGGGGTGACAGAGCATCCGGAGTGGGGCGGTCCCCAGCGAGCAACCCCAAAAGAGGCTTGTGGTCCATAACCAGAACAAAATCCCTCCCAAACAAGTATTCATGAAATTTTTTCACGCCTGCCACGGCAGCCAAGGCTTCCCTGTCCAGCTGGCTATAGTTCCTCTCTGCACTGGACAGAGTTCTAGAGTAATAAGCCACAGGTGCCTCAGTGCCATTGGGAAGCCTGTAGCTAAGAATGGCGCCGACCCCCACAGGAGAGGCGTCACAAACAAGGACCAATGGCAGGGTGGAGTTATATTGGATGAGGAAACTGTCACTGGTTAGCAGTCGTCTGACAGCTTTGAAAGCTGTTGCTTCCTTGGGCCCTCACACCCAAGGGGTGTTCTTGGCGAGCAGCCTGTGGAGTGGTTCTGCAACAGTGGCTTTGCCCTTTAGGAACAGACTGTAAAAATTGAGGAGTCCAAGGAAGGCTTGGAGCTCGGCTTGGTTCCTAGGGGCTGGGGCCTCATGGATGGCCCTAAGCTTGCTCTCCGTGGGGTGGATTCCTTCTGCATTAACTCAGTAGCCTAAGAATTCTACCTCTGGCACCCCTAGCAAGCACTTGCTGCGTTTGGCTTTAAGCACTTGCTGCACTTGGCTTTAAGCCCAGCAGCGTGCGGTTTTGACAGGACCATTCTGACTCGACAGCGGAGCTGGTCCTGGTCACAGGCAGAGATGATGACATCATTGAAGTAGGGCACGACCCCGGGGATGTTCTGCAACAGACGTTCCATTACACTCTGGAACAACCCCGGGGCCACGCTAACCCCAAACTGCAGCCTGTGACATTTAAAAGCGCCCCTGTGAGTCACAATGGTCTGTGCCTCTGCGGTAGCACCATCTACTGGCAGCTGCTGGTACGCCTGCGCAAGATCTAGTTTAGCGAACAGGCGACCAGGCCCCAGGGAGTGTAGTAGATGGTGCACAATCGGCACAGGATAGGCGCTCTGTTGCAAAGCCTTATTCAAGGTGCATTTATAGTTGGCGCAAATCTTTTTTTTTAATTTATTTTTTATTTTACACAAGACATATTCCAATTTCATAAAGCAGCCTAACGTATCTTAGATATTACATACATCTTATGTGCATATTATATGTTTCTAATATGTTAATGTCAATTATCCATGTGCACTCAAAACTCGTGTAACATTTTGTACTTACATAAATGAAAAATGAAAAACAAACCTCTATTTTGTTTTATTTTTACCCTTTAACCAGTCATAAAATTTATCCCAAATTCCATAAAAAGCCGTTTCTTCCTTATCCTTTATTCTCAAGTAAGCCTATTCATTTCCGCACATTCCATAATCTTGTTTATTATCATTATATTGGATGGGACTGTATCTTTTCTCCACATTTTCTCCACAGGCTCTGCGTTTCTTTTGGGGAGGCATCGTCCCGCGGGCTCGGAGGTGGTCCGGCCGGCTGGGTCCTTCTCCATGGCCCTCAGGCAGGAGCTGGAAGCCTCCAAGAAGTGCAGCGCCGACTCCGGAGTCGAACTGGATCGGAGCGTCTTGAGCAAAGAGCAGAGGCACCAGCGGATCAGTCTCTTTCTGCAGGATTTCGACCACCAGGCAAAGGAACACCTACAAGAGATGAAGAAAGAACTTGCTTCGCTTCTGCAGATGGCTGAGAAGGCCTTCCTAGTGGAGCTGCTGGCTCCGCCCCCGGCCATGAGAAAAATGAAGAGGAAAGACTTGTTGGATCTCAAAGAAGAAGATGCAGCTGCAGCAACAGCTGTAGCCACTCTGGAGGCAAGTAACTGTGGCATTGGAAACCTGCACAATCCCAGATTAATAAGGACAAACAGCAAGCGAGTTAAAGTCACCACAATTGTGGAATATAAGGAAGCCGAAGACGAACAGGGGACGCAAAGCAAGAAAGCACCTCAGAAGGTATTTAAAACTAAGTCACTGACTTCTGCCATCATGGATAAAAAAGGTATTCTCTGCAGGTCTGCATCTGTGTGCTCCACTCCAAACATGAGACGCATCGAGCGATCGGCTTCTCTGTGCGAGCCACCGAGATCTACTCCCAGGTTCACCAGCTCAGGCTCTAAAAGATTTTCACAGAGGGGGCTCTCCACAGGACCGTCTCGGAGAACTCCGGCTTCAAGTCTTCACAGTTCTTCGATGCCCCCTGAATGATCCCTTCCTTTCATCAACATACCTCTGACCGATGGGCAGACTCTTTGCTCATCCAGGGATGACATCCAAAACATTGATGTGCAGCTGTTAAATAATGACACCGTCCAGCACATCCACACCCTGGTGAACCAGCTAACAGCCCTTTGTGGAAAAGCAACAGTTAAGTCAAGTTGAAGAAATAAATGGCAACTTTTCCTGTATGTCCTTCATGTAAAGGAACTCCTTGATATAGTTAAAGCAGCAAGCAATTGGTTTTAAGGATTTATTGCGTATTAAACTTTGTATATTTCTCAAAAAAAAAATAAATAGTTGGCGCAAATCCTGATGCTGCCGTCCCCTTTAACAGGGGTGACTATGGGAGTCTCCCATTTTGCATGGTCGACTGGTTCTAGTATTCCTTGCTGTATGAGCTTGTGTAGCTCCTTGTCGATTTTTGGCCTCAAAGGGAGAGGGACCCGCCTGGGCTTAAGCCGTATGGGGGCTACGTTAGGGTCAAGGTTGAAAGAGATCTGAGTCCCCACATACTTGCCCAAGCCTTCACTGAAGACGTCTTGGAACTCGTCAAACAGGTCGTCAAAGTCCGAGTTCCCAATGGCATTGATGCAGGTGACTCCCAGGCTGAGTGCGTCGAACCAATCCAGGCCGAGGAGGCTTGGAAGGCTGCCGTTGACTACGGTGAGCTGGAGAGCCCCCTTGAACATGTTAAACTTGACGCGGAACTGGCCTTGACCAATGACAAGGATTCGGTTCCCCTGGTAGTTGGAGAGACGAATGGAGGTCTTCTGCAGGCGGGTAGACCGGAGACTCGGGAGGGCGAGCTTCAGTGTCTGCCATGCCACGATTGAGACCGCTGAGCCGGTGTTGATTTCCATGGTAATGGGTGCTCCGTCGATGGAGACAGTGACCATCAGCTTCTTTTTACTGTGGCAGCTGGCTCTGGCAACCCATGTTTGGTTGGTGTCGGGTTCTTGCGCGGAGTCTTTGTGGCGCGGTCTTTGAAATTCGCGCCGGGATCGGTTTGACAGCTCGCCACAGGCAGAGTCCTGTGCATGTGCATCTTTGGTGGGAAAAATGGCATGGCAAACCCGCGCCAAATGCCCTCTTTTCTCGCACCGTTGGCAGACGGCATCCCGGAAACGGCACGATGCCCTCGGATGTCGCCCCCCACAGCTGGCACACACAGCGGGGGATTCCTTAGAGGCAGGCAGGCACTTGCGGTCAGTGCAGCAGACGTCGTTGCTGCTGTCAGGCTCGTCGAGGTCGCCCTGGTGCACAGCCGAAGGAGGCTTGGACTCCTTCTTAGCGGCAGCGAAGCGATGTAGGGACTCCGCGGCCTTGGTTGAGGACTCTGCAGCCCTGGCCTCTTCCAAAGCGGCAGCCAGGGTGAGGTTAGGCTTAGCCAGGAGCTGGCGCTGCAGGCAGATGTCCTGCACGCCACAGATAAGCTGGTCCAGGTGAATGTCGTCCAGGTCGCGGAATTCGCAGTGGCTGGAAGCCTTATGGAGGGCAGCGATGTACTGGTTTATCGTCTCGCCCTCCTGCTGCATCCGCTGCCTGAACTCGTAGTGCCGGAAGACCTTGGACAGGGTGGGTGCATAATGGGTCTTCAGAGTTGCCTGAAGGACGTGCCACAGTACGGTGTGTACCGGGGTTGGGTCTGACAGTGACTCCGCGGTGTCAAACACCTCGGGGCCGCAGTGACTTAAAAATAAAGCTCTTTTGCGGTTATCGGTCAGACCCAACAAGTCATTGGCTTCGAGGAAGCACTCAAAATGCCGCATGTACAAGTCCCACTTCTCTCGGGCAGGATCGAATGGTGCCGGCGGGTGGAAAGCAGACATCGCGGCAGATGAAGGCAGAATGAGAAGGTCTGCCTGGCTGGTTGCTGTGCTGGATAGGCTCGTCTTCGTTCTTCTAGTCCCAAGCCCTCATCGCCACTGTTAAGTAGTGGGAATGATCACAGGAGACAGACTTCAGAACAGCTCTTTTATTCAGCTCTACTCCAGACAACCAGCAAACAAGTGTCTGACAGCTTGCTCTTTTATAGAGAGCTGTCAGACAGAACAGCCAATAGCGTTTGAGCATTTTCCCGCTCAAACGCTGGACCTGGGTGAAACCATGTACTGACAGTTAGTACACAACATAGAGGACAATTGGAATTAATGACAGATGAAACTACGACTAAGCAACAAGAAGGAAGTGAAGTTGAACAAAAGAGACGAGCAGAACAAGAAGGAACAAGAACAAAGGAGTAGAGAGAAACAAGAGCAAGTAGAATGGCAAAACCTACTTATAAGTGACACAATGAAAGAAGAAACAAACTTACTATCAATTAACATTAATGGACTAAACTCTCCCATGAAAAGGAGAAGATTTTTTACCATATTGCAAAAAATGGACTTAGATATAATTTGCTTACAAGAAGTACCGTATTTTTCAGACTATAAGACGCACCGGTGTATAAGACACACCAAAATTTGGAAGAGGTAAATAAGAAAAAAAAAGTTTTTGCCCTGCCCCAGCCCCCAGGAGCACTCTGCAGACCTCCCAAACCCTCTGCGCACCCGTTTTTGCAAAAAAATGGGCTGTTTTTCACCCATTTTTTGCAAAAACGGCATTTTTGCCCTCCCCCAGTCCCCAGGAGTACTCTGTAGTCCTCCCAAACCCTCTGCCCACCCCATTTTTGCAAAAAATGGGCTGTTTTTCACCCATTTTTTTTTTGCAAAAATGGGTGCATTTTTGCCCTCCCCCAGTCCCCAGGAGCACTCTTCAGACCTCCCAAACCCTCTGCGCACCCGTTTTCGCATGTGGCGGGGCTTCGGGAGGCCA
>QLTV01004425.1:117943-133540 GCA_003457575.1 Thermophis baileyi | reverse complement strand
ATGACAATTTGGTGTTGTAAATGCAACCGTAGATGATTTAAAAGGGTAGTCTATAGGAAAATAAATTGTCAGAAAGAAGACATCACTTTGATATGGACTGTCGTTAAGACCCATGAAATGTAGCTTGCCAATGAAACATCTCATATCCAGCAGGGCCTGCAGAACACTGAGCTGGTGGGACACAAGCCAAGTCACCAAGATCCTTGCTAATGTGTTTCTGAGCTCCTCGTTCCCCTCCAATGAGGGGAAACAAGAAGGCTCCGATGGGGGAAAACAGCAGGCTTCGATCTCCAATGGGGAAGCAGGCCCCGACCAGGTGCTCCTAGGATGGACTCCGACAAAACACGCCCAGGAGGTCCACCGCTGAACGGCCTCGGCCGTCTCCCTCCCCGACAGCCGGGTGATTACAAACAGAAGCCATCTGTGAGTTGCTCCATTACAGTTTCAAAAGTTTTTCACTATCTCAGAGGCAGGAAAAGTGTGTGTGTCTGGAACAAACAGTCCCGTTTTGGTTTCAACTCACACACAGCCGCCAGATCAGACCAGCAATTCACCCAAGGCTAAATAGATAACAAGGAAAGGAACACACATCAAAATCAAAACAGTCTCTGGAACAAAAGCTTGCCTGGGTAGTTCCCCAGAAAGAAGCCAAAATTCAATCTGAGGTTTGGAGCACCAAATCAGGTTAGTCAGCCAGTCCAATAGTTGGTTTCTTCATAGATCTGTATACAATGTCTTTTTTATGCTCCCTTAGTCGACATACATACATTATTGTATGCCACCTCAGCGAATGGCAGCAGCTCTGCCCAGTTAGAATGCTGATAGTTGACATAGCACCTCAAGTACTGTTCTACCATCACGTTCATCCGTGCTGATGCCCCATTGGTACTCGGATGAAAAGCCGAGCTAAGCCCCTGTGAGGACCCAATGGACCTGACAAACTCCCTCCAAAACGTAGCCGTGAATTGGACCCCTCTATCAGAAATGATCCTGCGGGGAACGCCATGCAGTCTGTAGATCTGCTTTACAAACAGCTTGCCTAACTTTTTTGCTGAAGGGAGCGCTGGGCATGCGGTAAAGTGGGCTTGCTTTGAGAACAAGTCTATCACGGTCCAAATGACTGTATTCCCCCCACTTTCAGGGAGTTCCACAATAAAGTCCATGGCAGTTTCCTCCCACGGCCTGGAGGGGTCTGCCACTTGCTGTAGTAGCCCTGGGGGTTTTTCTGGCCTTTTCTTCATGGCTGCACAAGTGGCACAGCTATTGATGTAGTCCTCGACCTCTTTTTTCATTTTCGGCCACCAAAACTGCCTTCGGGCCAAGTGCAGGGTCTTCAAGTAGCCAAAATGCCCTGCTTGCTTGGAATCGTGACTTTGCTGAAGGACCTGGAGCTGCAGGCTTGTGGGGACGTACAACTTAGAACCCTTCCAGCTAGTCCATCTCTTAGGGTCAGTGCCTCCTTGTTGTCATTGTATCACGGGTTGGCTGGCAGTTCGTCTCTCAGTCTTTGAGTCACCCCGCCCCCCCCCCCCCCGGCTCCTTGTTGCCTGGCTTGCCTGTGGGTCGTGACTTGCAAGGCAGGCTGAGAGGGGGGAATCATGGCGTGGATCACCTCTTCACACTTGCTGTCATATTGTGGTTTACGTGACAGGGCATCTGCCAGGAGGTTTTTCCCTCCAGGGATGTACTTGAGTTTGAAGTTGAACCGTTTGAAGTATTGTGCCCAGCAAATATGCTTTGGGGAAAGCCTTCGTGGGGTCTTTAATGCTTCTAGGTTTTTATGGTCCGTCCACACTTCAAACGGGACACGACTGCCCTCAAGGAAGTGTCTCCAGTTTAGCAGGGCCCAACGGACAGCATAGGCTTCCTTCTCCCACACCACCCACCTCCTTTCAGTTTCTGTCAATTTTTGGGAGGTGTAAACGCAGGGCTGCAGGTTTCCGTTGCCGTTCTTTTGAAGGAGGACTGCCGTGTCGGCCACATCGCTGGCATCGGCTTGGACAATGAAGGGCTGTTCTGGGTTGGGGTGCTGAGGGTAGGTTCTTTGGCAAACAGGGCCTTCAGCATCTCAAAAGCCCGCTGGCACTTTAAGGTCCAGTTTGCCGGTAGAAGTTGGCGAACCCCAAGAAGCTTTGAAGCTGTTTTCAGGTGCGTGGGGGCTGCCAATCTAAAACCGCTTTAACTTTAGCTAGGTCCATTTCCACTCCTTCGTTTGACACTCGGTAGCCCAGGTAGTCTAGGCTCAACTTGTGGAATTTGCATTTTGACAGCTTCGCATATAGTTTAGCTGTGAGGAGTTTTTTCAGGACTTGGTGCACTAGTTTAACATGCTCCTCTAGGGTTTCAGTGAAGATGAGACTGTCGCCAAGTACATGAGAACTCCTTTATACAGATGTTCATGCAGCACTTCGTTGATTAATTGCATGAAGACCACAGGGGCACCTTGTAATCTGAAAGGCATCACTTTGAATTGGAAACTCCCTAATGGGCAGTTAAAGGCCACTTGTCGCCTTCCTTTATCCACACTCTTTAGTAGGCCTCCCACAGGTCTAATTTGGTAAACACCTTCCCGTTTGCTAGGTAGGCCAGCATGTCCTTCATGAGGAGCAGTGGGTAGCTGTTTTCCACGCACACTGCATTAATGCCTTTAAAATCCATGCATAATCTCATCAACCCATCTTCTCTTTGAAGAGAACTGGGGTGGCTACTCTTGATTTGGCGGGTTGTATGAATCCTCTACCCAGGTTAGTGTTGATGTATTCTCTCAATTCAGTCATCTCCCTTGGGGTCATGGAGTACATCTTTTGTTTGGGCAGTTTAGCCCCAGGCACAAACTCTATGGCACAGTCTGTAGGGTGGTGAGGTGGGAGGGCATTGCATTCTTCCTCACTAAATACTTCCACCAGGTCCCGGTACTCTCTGGGGATCTGGGGGCTTCCTGGCTGCGTCTCTGTTGTGGCGGCTGCCTTTTTGCCTTTTTGCAGCTTGGCTATTTCTCCCCCCGCAGGGTCAGGAGGGGGGAGGGGGCCTAGTCCCAGCTTCATTTTTCAGTAGCCATCTTCCCAAGAGATGATCGGACCCCATTTGTCCAGCCAGGCCAGTCCCAGGATGATCATGTCGGTCATCTTTGGTGCCACCATGAACCGGATGAGCTCCCAGTGGTGGCCCATCTCTAATCGTACTGGTTCAGTGATTAGGGTGGCCTGGGCTCCCCAATTAGTGACCCATCGACTTGTTCAAATCGTATTGGGCTGGCTAGGGGCTTCATCTGGATACCTAGCTTCTGACAGAGGGGGAGGCTGATCAGGCAACGGGTGCATCCCGTGTCTATGACAGCCTCTACTTCTCCCTGGGCTCAATAAAAACTAATGTCGATTTGATAGCGAATGGATGGATGGTTTTTCTTACCATCGGGTCGTCCTCGTTCTCGTTGTCGCTGTCATCTGCTGCCAGCGGCGGTGCCTCTTGAGCCGGAGTTCCCCCCTCCTTTTCAGGGGGAGGGGAGACCTCCATGGCCTGATGGACCCACTTCCCCTCCTCTGCGGATCTGCACAGCAGCTTTTTAGGCTTTGCTGGTGCAGGGGTCCTCAGCTGGGGGATGGGAGTCGGTGCCAGACACTCTGATACTCGATGGCCTTGCTGGCCACACCAGAAACAATTGATTGATGTTGTTGAGGTCCCTCTGGTCTGTTCTTCCACTTGGCGGGGAATGGGTCGCCAGCCGAGTTGCCTCTTGGGTTTCTTCTCCGGCGTCTCTTTCGGGTGCGGGTGGAGCTCAATGTCCATGGCCACTGCCATCCGGTTCCAGTCATGGATACGGTTGGGGACCCCTCGGATGACACAGGCCTTGCGTATCTCCTGGTCCAGGCCTCCCTTGAAATAGTGCACAAGGAGGTGCTCAGGCCAGTGCCACAGTTTCCCAGTGAGTCTTTGAAACTCTCCAACGTATTCTTTAGCCGGGCGGCCCCTTTGCTTGACCGGCCCCTTTGCTTGACTGCTTTAATTTGTTCCTCCACTTCATGGCCCTGGGCTGTGTCCTCGAATCTCGTTCTTAGCTCCTGTAGGAAGTCATCGATGTTGTCGAGTTCTGGGGCACCCTCATCATGGAGTTGGGTCACCCACTCCGCTGCTTCACCTTCTAGGTTGTCTGTGATGGTGGAGATCATCTCTTGGTTGGTTAGGTAGTCATCCCCGTAGCGATCAATGTGGGCCCAGACTCAGTTTAGGAAAAACGCCAGTTTGTCTGGATTCCCGTCGAAGACAGCTCTGAAGCAGGGTGGAGTGGCTGGTCATGCTGGTGGTGGAGGCGGCTGGGGCGCTGGGACGGGATCAGGTGCCCATTGGAGCTGGACCCAGCCCTGACCCGGGTAGTAAGCCCATCCGGGTGGCACCTGTCCTGCTGGTGGCATCTGGGTTTGCCCCAGTGGACTAGTGGGTCTCTGGCATCTAGGATGCAGGCCGGGGCTCGACCAAGCCAATGGAGGCGGTGGCGGGCTGATAGGCCGGGCCGTCAGAGAGGTAGATCTGGTCCACCTGGGAAGACTCTGCCATGCTGGACTGTGCCGATGGGAGCAGTACGGGAGTCTCTCCTTGGGTAGATCAGTCCCTCTGGGTGGGAAACGTAAATGTCGGTTGGCCGAGAACTGCCATTGCCTGCCAAGTTTGTTGGTGCCACCCTGCTCTGCTGAGGCACAGCTGGTTGAGCTTTTCTGGCAATCCCTCCAGGGTCTGGCTGTAGGTTGTGGTCTGGTACTTCCATTCCCCAGACTTGCTGAGGTCCAGGGGTCCCGTTGACCTCCACTCAAGGCTCGCGGTCCCCTCCTCTCTTTTCGAGGTGATCGGGCGCTCTCTCACCAGTTCCTGGGACATGGATCAGTAGCCGACATCTTCCTCCGCCTGGTAGAGCTCCTGGGTGGCTGGCCATTTGGCGTGGGTTTTAACTGGCGCTTGACATCTGCCGCCGCTGCCCGTTGGGGTGAGGGGGGAAATTGTAGGCGCTCAGCTACTCCTCCACAGGCCGCCATCTCCTCGGTTATCTTCTCCATCTTCCCTGAGTCTTCCCACTGCCCGGTAGACCGGGTAAGCGGCCGGGGCTCAGGACCCCGGATAGTGGCTTTGGACGGAGCAGAAAGTTTCCTTTTGGTTTAGGAGAGTCGGTTTAATGTCAGGGTTCCAAGTAATAAATCCATAGCAAGCAAGACTCCAAGGCATGGAGATTCCTCAAAGAATACTTTTATTTGGAATTATCATATTGGCACATACCTGGTGAAAACTGACTCTGAGGCCTCCCATGGTTTTCACCTAATTAAAAGTAAAAGTTTTCCCACTTTCTCAAAACAATCAGTCACATGGTCCAATCACAGAATGGGCTGGCAGCCGGGTGGCATCACTCCACCTTCTTCCGACCAGGTGTGAGAATGTCCTTGGTTCCCAAGAGAAAATATGTTGTTTTGGCTATATGCTCCCCTCTATCTCAATTCCCCCCTCCCTATCCCTCAGCTCCAGTGTGGCAACACTGAAGCGGTCCAAATGGCTTCAGTCAGGTCAGCTTCAGGGTTGACACCAAGACTTATTCACCAATATAAAGGAACAGCAACAATGAGATCACTTCTCACGGGCCAGGATAGATGACCCCCAGGAGACCCCTAGCAGGAACTGTAACCACATTCACAATGGAGGGAGGTGCCCTGAAACACAGAGGCAGAATAGTAGTTCCCCCCCATGCAGGGAAGAGGTACTGCAGCTTTGTCATGATAATCAAACGGCAGAGCATGGAGGCATGTTCAAAACCCTGCATAGAACCTTAAGAGACTTTTGGTAACCTAGGATGGCTACAGACATCAGGGAGTATGTGGCTTCTTGCCACACATGCAGGAGGGCCAAACCCCTCCATCAGAAGCCTGCAGGACTTTTGCAACCATTACCTATGCCCCCCACACCCTTGGCATACAGTCTCTCTGGACTTCATTACAGATTTACCCTCTGTTCAAGGCTTCACTATCATATTAGTGGTGGTAGATCTTTTCACCAAGATGGCCCATTTCATACCCTGTAAGGAATTGCCCATTGCCAAAGACACAATCCATTTTTTTCTAAACCACATCTTTCGCTACCATGGCATGGTCTCAGCACTCGTGGCAGACAGAGGGGCGCAATTCCAATATTTTGGATTTTGGAAAGCACTTTTTCAGTTACTAAACATCAAAGTCAACCTCTCCTCAACTCACCACCTGTCCATGAATGTAGAAGCTGAAAAGACAAACTAACTCATCAAACAGTATTTCAGGTGCTACTGCACCTACAGCCAAGACAACTGGCCATCATTACTGCCACTCGCAGAATTTTCTTACAACAATTCGCTGCACTCATTGACTTCAATGGCACAATTTCAAGACATGTATGGCACACACTCTACAGTGTTGCCAGACCATCCTGCACTGGACTCCATGGTTCCGGGGGCGGTTGACTTCTTACAAGAGCAACTTGCAGCCCAAGATCTTTTGAAATAGCAACTTGACCAAGCAAAACAGGCTTACAAGAAGGCAGCAGATGCACATTGGCAGGAGGGTCCACCCATAGCAATAGGAGACAAAGTTTGGCTCTGTACTAGGTTCTTAGCCACTTCAAGGCCTTCCAAGAAGCTAGATGCTAAGTTTTTGGCCCATTCAAAGTTCTCTGAAAAATCAACCCCGTGGCCTTCCACTTACAATTACCCCTTCAATGAAGGTGCATCCAGTCTTTCACCGAGCATTACTTTCCAAAGATGCCCCCCCCCCCAAGCACAATAAGATCCCAACAATACCCTCCACTGCCAGTTATAATAGAAGGAGAACCATAATACGAGGTGGAAGAAATCCTAGACTCTAGGAAAAGAGGCAAGGGCATCCAGTACTTTTTTCATTAGAAGGGCTACCCAGTTTCTGATCACTCCTGGGAGAACGTATGGTATGTTCATGCCCCTGATTTAGTTCATCAGTTCCACCAGTGCTTCCCTGACAAGCCAAGGCTGACCAAGCTACCAGCGTCCCACCCAGTTTTGCCTGAGGAGCTTGTCAAGGAAGAGGTTAACCAGACCCTCTGCATTCCTCCAGGGGGAGGAGGGAGACTTGCCTACAATGGGCCTTCCACATCTGGCCTTCAATTCTGGGAGGGGGTGGGGAGGGAACCTCTAATGATGCTTGTGTGTTACAGCAATCACCACCTGGCTCACCATCTCCTGCAGAGGAGTGGGAGGAGGATTCCTTTGAGACAGCCTCCCTTCTGCCATTGCCATGTCCCATGAGAACTCAGACTTTGAAGACACAATGCTGGAAGGGGAAAGCAGCATAGAAGAACCCATGGAAGAGGAGAGGGGCCAAGATGGATGGATGGTTCATGTAGGAGATGACTGGGCTGAGCCTGAGGGAGGGGTCAAACTCGTCATAAGTCACAAGTGCCTGTGCACCCACAAGAGATCTAAGTCCAGCCCACCTTAAATGCCTGTATTATCTTCCGCTCATTTCCCTTCACCGTTAGTTAGTCAGATTCTTTTACAGAGCTTAAGCTTGCAATAAATCTTTATACTCATTTGAACTGCCTGAATCTCCTGATTTCCCTGGTGCTTGACAGATTTAATGTAGTGCAATTGCATCTTTTGAGGAAAGTTTTATTTTTCTAATTTATATATTTCTTGAATTCAAATTTTGCTATCTCCAAGAACTACCCAGAAACAATAAAACAAAATCAATAGGTAAATAAATAAACAAACTGGAGCAAACTAATATGTTTAATTTTTCCCTCTGTTATGGTGTAGAAGAGTACAGAGATAGCCCTGAAAGAAATATGAGGCAGCCATTACAAAAACATATGCTAAGACGGAAAGAACCAGGAAGAAAGTATAAGGGTGGGGGAAAGAGAAACTGCATCAGTCTTTTAGGATTCTGTTATTATAGCCTATACCACGACTGTTGAATTCTAGTATTGCTTATGGTGTCTATTTCATGACCTGGTCCACCTCAAAAAGCTAACGGATATCTTAGCTTTTTATGGGATCTGGTTGCTTGCAGGGATGATGTTTTTGTCAGAACTGCCATCCTCTGCTCCAGCCCTGCTTTGCTAAATGCCAGCCTGCCATTAACTATGGAGGGAGGGAGCTGGGGGGATGGGGAAACTGAAACTAAAGTTATCCCCACCTTTGTAGGGACAGTTACCAAAACAACTTCATTGAATTGAATTGAATTGAATTGAATTGAATTGAATTGAATTGAATTGAATTGAATTGAATTGAATTGAATTGAATTGAATTGAATTGACAAACGAGAGATAGCAGGGGGGTGGAACGAGAAAGGGAAAGTTAACTGGGAAGCTTTTGCACACAAAACCTCAGTTCTGGCTTTGTTTTACTGTAACCACTTGGCTTTTAGTAAAAGTATTATTTTCACTACAAATGGAGTCAACAGTCTTGCTTTCCTAGAAGAAGGCCAGAGCCTTAGAGGGCGAAGCCGCTGAATGGCTCGTAACGCTGCATGACAACGATGCTGAAGAGCTATACCACTTCGACAACTTCATGCTAGCCCTTAGGCAGCAATTCAAGGATCCCCTGGTGAACTGGAAAGTGGTAACCCGGATCAAAACTATCAAACAAGGGAGGAGACCCATGGCCATATACATTCAGGACCGTCTGGCTGGTCAACTGGCCCCAGAAGATGCTGATTGAGTATTTCCGAGATGGATTGAACTGCAAAGTGCTCTACACCTGCTTGTCATGGGGGTCATCAAGGACCCTCCGATAGTGGTACATACTGGCAGGTGAGGTGGAAATCAACCTGGCAGCATTCCATGAACCCACCGGGTGGGAATCATGACATCCCTATGCCCCGGAGAAGAGTGAGCCTCAAAGAATGGGAAGGAGGGGCTCCAGTCCCAGGCAGCACTTGACGGGATGCTACCACTGTGGCAAGCACAGCGACCATGCAGCCAACTGCCCGGGGCCAAATTGCCAAAACTTAGACTTTACTCCATGACACCAAGAGAGCTAGAGGAACTCAGAGCCTTCATTGACAAAAATCTAGCCCAGGGGTTCATCCAACTGGCAAAATCCCGCATGGCAGCCTCTGAGTTATTCCAAGAGAAGAAGGATGGCTCTCTAAGATTGTGTGTGGATTACCGCAGATTGAACACCATTTGTGTAGAAAACATGTACCCCTTGCCACTGATGAAAGACATGTCGAGCCATTTGGCAAAAGGAAAATTTTTCATTAAGTTGGACTTGAGGGAAGCTTATTACTTCCCTTATTACCCAGTGCAAATCAGGGAGGGAGATGAATGGAAAACTGCTTTCAACTGCCCACTGGGCTGCTTCCAGTTCTGAGTCTTCCCATTTGGCTTACAAGGAGCACCTGCTGTGTTTATGCAATTAATAAATAAAGTGCTGCATGAACATTTGTATAAGGGCATCCTGGTTTACCTGAACAACATTCTAATCTATACTGAGACCATGGAAGAGCATGTAAAACTCGTGAGGGCAGTCCTCGAAAAACTCTGTGCAGCGCAGTTGTATGCGAAGCTCTCGAAATGCAAATTTCACAAAACTAAACTGGACTATTTAGGATACCGCATTTCTCATGAAGGGGTAGAGATGGACTCTGAGAAAGTTTGGGCCATGTTCAAATGAGAAGCCCCTCGCAAGAGAAAGCAGCTGCAAAGTTACCTTGGCTTTGCAAACGTTTACTGGCAGTTTACTAAACTAAAGTTAGTGCCATCCTGAGACATCGGCTCATCACCCCAAGGTCACGGGCTTGGGAAATGGAATGTAACAGCTCAAGTTATAGCCTGTCTTTGCAGGAACAGTTACCAAAACAACTTCTTTGAATGTGACTGGACAAATGGGAGATAACAGGGTGGTGGAATGAGAAAGGAAAAGTTAACTGGGAAGCTTTCACGCGCAAAACCACAGTTCGGGCTTTGTTTTACTGCAACCACTTGGCTTTTAGTAAAAGTATTCTTTTCACTACAAATGGAGTCAAGAGTCTTGCTTTCCTAGAAGACCAAGCTGGGGCAGGGCTAACAGTTTTATTATTCCTTCAACTTCTAGGGAAACAAAAGGAACTTTTGAAGTGCTTGAAAAGTTAGTCAGTACGGATCCAAATGTGTCATTACTCTCTTCATAATGTAGTAGTCTTGAATATAGATGAAACATAAGATTGCATATTGAAATACATTTTAAGTGCATCTTCCTGGTACATCGTTTTGGAGAAAAACATTACACAAATTGCTAACAACTCCATACCTGATATGAAGGTGCATTGCAAATTGTTGAACATATATCAGCTATCAGGATGAAAAGTTGACTTGCCTACTATTAAATTTAAAGTAGAGTTATTGCTTCTTTATGTGATAACTTTGTGCAAGTGTTTGGCTTCTCCTTATTCATTTTTTCTCTCATCATGTCTTTAATTTAGAGCCCTGGTGGCACAGTGATTAAAGTGCGGTATTGGAGGCAACTCTGCCCACAGCCTGGAGTTCGATCCTGACAGGGCTCAAGGTTGCCTCAGCCTTCCATCCTTCTGAGGTCGGTAAAATGAGGAACCAGATTGTTGGGGCAATATGCAAATAATGCTTCTACATTGTAAACTGCCCAGAGAATGCTGTAAAGCACTATGGGGCGGTATATAAGCCTAAATGCTATTGTTAATGCTAGTAATGCTTCGAAAAGATAGGTAAACTACAAGACTTGTATGTGTTCAACTGCAAAATAGAATGCCTCATCAAATTAGGATTTTGTTTTGCTTTTTACCACTGCAAACAGTCTAACTTCCTTTACAAGCTATTTGCTATTCCAATAACCTTTACATGATGAAAAAAGTGGGGCAAATAATGAATGAGTGTCACACCATTGTGATGTAAGTTTTTCCCCTTTTGCATGTGCGTTGTGACCATACATGCATATACATGTAGAAGAACTTGAGTAGCACTGGCATGACACACACTTCATAAGTTTGAAGAAATAGCCAAATTCTGCTAAAACCTTGGATTCCAAGGATATTACCAGACTCATCTACAATGGTTCCAATGTAATTCTCCCAAAGGTTTTATCTCCCAGGAATGCATCTGAGTGCATGAATTCAGCAAAATTCACTTCTAATGAAAGAATCATTCCAGATTTCCATTTTTTTTTAAATATGCAAGGTGATATATTTACAGTCACAGAACTCACATCTCCACATTTTAGGCAGAACAGATTTCATACTCCTGTTTCTGATGCTATAAATGATTGGATTGAGCATGGGTGGAAGAAAAGAATATAGGAAAGTTAATGTTAAATCTAAGTAAGATTGAATATTAAAGGGGGTTCTCAGATAACCCAGGCATGCAGTTAAGTAAAATATGGAAACACCAGTAAGGTGGGGAACACCAGTGGGAAAAACCTTATGTCTTCCTTGCCTAGAAGGTATTTTCCACACTGAAATGAAAATCATGCTGTAGGATGCATTGATAAAATTGATACATTGATAAAAAGGGGGAAGCCTGTGTTTTATAGGAAAACACAGGGAAAAATCGATCAAATTGTTTAAACCTCCATTCCATTACAATTGTGGGGTCCTTGGTGCTCTCTGAGCTTGGTGGTTTTCTTGCAGACGTATCATTACCAAACCAGGTAACATCATCAGTGCTAAAAGGATGCCACAGTTCAACCCTGAGCTACAAATAGTCTGTTCCATCGGCATAACAGTTGTTTTCCAAAATAGCATTATACCATGATGCTCACTTCACTAAAGATCATGAGTTGTCAGCCTGTCACATGCTTCTCTGAAGTGCATTGATAGGAAGTAGGGATACAGGATTTTTGCTAAGCAACTTCTAGAGTTCTATCATTCTTCTTGATTTAGAGGTTGGATTTGCCTCCATCCCAGCTATGTCTCCCTTTCTAACTTATTCCTTTATTCAGGGAAGTAAAGGAAAATGGAAAAGTGTGGTGAACATAATAGAAACAACATTAAAGGAAATTTTCAAAAACTCCAGAGTTTAGAAAGGACACATTTGATATTCTTATTCCTCATGCTATAGATGATTGGATTGAACAGAGGTGGGAGAAGGGAATACAGAACAGTCAACCCAAAATACAGGAAAGATGTGGTGTTAGAAGGCGGTCTCATATAGGCAAAGCATCCGGTTACTAAAAACATAGATGCTATTATAAGGTGGGGAATACAGGTTGATAATGATTTTTGCCTCCCTTGTTCACAAGGGTTTCCCAATACCGCCTTGAAGATCGTAGCATGAGATACAATAATAAAAGTAAAACAAGCTAGTCCTGCAGTGACACTGGCCACAAGAACTCCAACTTCAACTAGTTTGAAGCCAGAGCAGGATAGCTTTAGCAAAATGTGGAATTTCACAGTAAAATTGGTTGACAACTTTAGAACAAAAATGGATCAAAAAAGTGCCAGTGGTATGCAAGGTTCCATAGAGAAGACCTGTAACCCACACCAGAATCATTATTTCGGTGCAGGCTTTCCAATTCATTTCTGTCTGATAGTGCAGTGGTTTGCAAACAGCAACATACCGATCATACTGTATGCCATAACAGTCAGGAGGAAGATATCAGAAGCTTCAAAGGAGACAAAGTATTGAGCAACACAAACAATGTAAGAGATATGTCTGGTGTCCATGAGATATTTTAGCATGGATTTGGGGACAATGACGGAAAGAATGCCCAGGTCTTGCACAGCTAAATTCATTAAAAAGAAGTACATGGGGCTGTGTAGCTGATGCTCAAAAAGATACTGCAGAGATGATTTAACAACAGAATAATAGAATAACAGAGTTGGAAGGGACCTTGGAGGTCTTCTAGTCCAACCCCCTGCTCAAGCAGGAGACCCTATACCAGTGATGGCGAACCTTTTAGAGACCGAGTGCCCAAACTGCAACCTAAAACCCACTTATTTATCGCAAAGTGCCAACACGGCAATTTAACCTGAATAATGAAGTTTTACTATCTAAAATAATGATAAACAATGCAGAATTCAGCTAATTGTTCTAAGAAAAACATGATAAATGCACTTTTATGCCCCTTCATTTTTTTTCTGCTTTTGAAACATTACGTTTAGCAACAATAAAAAAGAAAAACTTTTGTAATATCATTTCTCTTTCCCCCCTCTCTTTCCCCCCTTCTCTCTCTCTCTTTCCCTCCCTCCCTCTTTCCCTCCCTCTCTCTCTGTCTCTCTCTGTTTCTCTCTCTTTCTCTTTCCCTCCCCCTCTCTCTTTTTCTCTCTTTCTCTCCCTCTCTCTCTCTTTCCCACCCTCTCTCTCTTTTTCTCTCTCTTTCCCTCCCTTTCTCTCTCTCTCTCTCTCTCTGTCTCTCTCTTTCTCTCTTTCTTTCCCTCCCTCTCTCTCTTTCTCTCTGTCTGTTTCTCTCTTTGAATCTGTCAGTCTCTGTTTCTTTTCCTCCTCGTCTGCCAGAGGACTGATATTGCTGCCTCTGCCTTATCTATCTATCTATCTATCTATCTATCTATCTATCTATCTATCTATCTATCTATCTATCTATCTATCTATCTATCTATCTATCTATCTATCTATCTAGTTATTCGTGCTCTCCTGTCCAGCTTTACGTGTCATGTGAATCCAACCACTTGGGCTGTGGAGGGGGAGTGGAGGCTGGCAGGCAAAGCCAAGCGTTAGAGATCCACGCAAAATAAGGCAACTCCAACCTGGATCCTGTCGGGGAGACCCCCCTTCCCTCTCCCTCTCTCCCCCCATGGTGGGGGCCTGGGCAGCCTGAGCGCTGTTCCCTCCAACCAGTAAGCAAACAAATGTGGTGCTCTGGCTGGGAGGCGGCAGCGTGGAGCTCCCACCTCTGGCCAGCAAGAGCAGAGCAGGCAGGGCTTGCATCTTCCCCACCGCCGCTGTGGCGCTGGCGCTGGCCGGGAGGGACGCGTGAGCCAAATGTTTGGAGCCATGCTCGGCAGAGTTTGCAAGCAGGCTCAGCGGGGCCGCTTAGTGGGGAGACCCTGGCCCGTTTGGTTCACTTCAGCGCGGGGTGGGAATGCATAAGGCAGAGGAATTCCGTGCCTCTTGGCGTTCAGCCCTCAAAGACTCCTTTGGGGTGACTTTTTCTGCTTTTGAAACATTACGTTTAGCAACAATAAAAAAGAAAAACTTTTGTAATATCATTTCTCTTTCCCTCCCTCTCTCTCTCTTTCCCTCTCCCCCCTCTCTCTCTCTGCCTCCCTCTGTTTCTCTCTCTCCCCCCCCCCCGTGGGAGGGGGGAAGGAACCCCTGAACTGGTGCTGGGTGGTGGGAATGACATCCGAAGGCCGATGAGCCCAGGAGCAGCACGCCCACGCTCAGCTGGCTGGCGGGGAGGCGGGGCATCCCAACGCAGACAGCTCTGCAGGAAAAGAAACTGCTTTTTTTTGCCAAGCCGAGCCAATGCAGGGTCGCATTGTGGCTCCGTGTCGTAATGGGCTTCAGGAGGAGGGCGTGATCCCATCTCCCCCATTGTGAAGCGCACAAGTGAAAAAGTTCACTTGATCAATTCCAACTTCGCGAGATCTTTTTCTTTCGTGAGAAGTTGGAATTGATTGAGTGAAACGTGATGGAGAAACACGATTGGAGCTGGGCTGGGGCGACTGCACGCGTGCCCACAGAGAGGACTCTGCGTGCCACGTCTGGCACGCGTGCCATAGGTTCGCCATCACGGCCCTATACCATTCCAGACAAGTGGTTGTCCAGTCTCTTCATAAAAGCCTCCAGTGATGGAGCACCCACAACTTCTGAAGGCAAGCCAGTCCACTGGTTAATTGTTCTCACTGTTAGGAAATTTTTCCTTAGTTCTAGGTTGCTTCTCTCCTTGATTAGTTTCCATCCATTGTTTCTTGTCTTGCCTTCTGGTGCTTTGGTAAATAGGTTGACCTGCTCTTCTTTGTGGCAGCCCCTCAAATATTGGAACAGTGCTATCATGTCACCTTGGTTGTTTTCTTGCATACATTTTATTACCCAAATTAGGTATCATCATCAGTGCTAGTAAGAAGTGAAGTTTGCTCTCACTTTACCCCCCTCTTCTTTGTGGCAGCCCCTCAAATATTGGAACACTGCTATCATGTCACCACTCGTCCTTCTTTTCACTAGACTAGACATACCTAATTCCTGCAAATGTTATTCATATGTTTTAGCCTCCAGCCCTCTAATCATCCTTGTTGCTCTTTTCTGCACTCTTTCCAGAGTCTCAACATCTGTTTTATAAAATGGTGACCCAAACTGGATGCAGTATTCTAAGTGTGGTCTTACTAAGGCTTTATAAAGCAGTACTAGTACTTCACGTGATCTTGATTCTATCCCTCTCTTATTAGAAAATTTTTTATTTTTAATTCCATATAGGCATTCCACGTATTTATCATCTCCTTTTTCATTTCATTCTTTTATACAATCATTATACATATATCTTATATTTATCTTATTGCTTTATTTAGTTCAAGGTTGCTTTCTTTACCATCCCTCTTTCCTATCTTACAGCCCTTCCTTCCCTTTCTTCTTTCCTTTCCTCCTTCTCCTCCTAAACTACTTCCCTTCCCTTTCTCCTCTCCTCTTCTCTACTCCCCCTCCTACTCCCTCCTA
>QLTV01004425.1:82347-96164 GCA_003457575.1 Thermophis baileyi | reverse complement strand
GCGGTGCCCCATGTCAGCTCCAACGCACATGTGCGCACTGGCCTGCTGATTTTTGGCCTTCTGGAGGGCGAGGGGAGGTCGTTTTCACCTTCCACAGGCTTCAGGAAAGCCTCTGAAGCATGTGGAAGGCGAAAAATGGACCCAACAGGCCTACCGGAAGTTCGGAAATGAACTTCCGGTAGGCCTGTTGGGCCGTTTTTCGCCCTCCCCAGTCTTCAGGAGGCTTTCCTGAAGCCTGGGGAGGGCGAAAAACGGCCCAACGGGCCTACTGGAAGTCCGGAGGCTTCAGTGATGTCTGCACGCATGCGCGGGGGAGGGCAGTGTGTAGGGGGTTGTGCACGCATGTGCGGGGGGAGGGCATTGCATTATGGGTGTGGGCACACACGCGCGCGCTATCGCACGCGGACGCGCCCTTTTGGCACCCGAGCAAAAAAAGGTTCGCCATACCTGGTATATATGTATGTTCCAGCATAACTCTGGAACGCCTCGAGCAATTTCTACCAAACTTGGTACACATATGACTTACTATCTGGCAAAAAATACTGTGGGGGTAAGACAACCCTAGCGCCCCTAGGGGTGTGTGGGTGTGTGTCTGTGTGTGTGTGTCTGTGTCTGTGTGTGTGTGTGGGTGGGTGTGTTCCAGCATAACTCTGGAACGCCCCGAGCAATTTCAACCAAACTTGGTACACAGATGACTTACTATCTGGAAACAAATACAGTGGGGTTAAGACACCCCCAGCACCCCTAGGTGTGTGTGTGTGTGTGTATTCCAGCATAACTCTGGAACGCCTCGAGCAATTTCAACCAAACCTGGTACACAGATGACAGGCCCGCCATGCCTCTGCCACTCAGCTCAGCCGCCTGTTCCCCGCAGCAGGGCCAGTGGGCGCCGTCGCCATCGGGGCCCCCTCTCGGCCGTGGCAGAGCCCCCTGGCCACTGTCAGAGGGCACTCTACCGGGACTCGCGGACGGCGCTGCTCAGAAACTGCTGCGGCACCGAGGCTCCCGTACCAGCCAGAGGAAGCCGAGCAGGCGGCGGCGGGTCTCGCCCGGGGCTGTGGGCAATGGTCGGGATGGACAGCCGGCGTGAAGGGAGCTGAGTGTCGCTCATGGACAGCCAGACGGAGCCTGCCGTGATGGAGGAGCTGCGGCTGCTCAACGTGTTGCTGCTCTGCCGGCCAGAGCATAACTCTGGAACACCTTGAGCAATTGCAACCAAACACACACACACACACACACATACACACCTAGGGGTGCTAAGGGTGTCTTATCCCCACAGTATTTTGTCTAATACAGGATTGGGATAAATAAATACCTGGGCAACGCCAGGTTATCACCTAGTATATACATAAAAAAAGTTTAAGCACGAATGGCTTCCATGTATGTTACATATTACACAGTGATGGAAGAAAAGTCCTCTGGTTCATTTCCTCCAGCTGCGACAATGTAATCGGCGTTGATGGATGAAATAAAAAGCTGAGAAGCGAGCTGTCAGAAAGGAAATTTATTTCGGAAGCCAGAGATTCTTCAGTGACAACAGCAATGGGTTCCGGATCAGCTGGCATATTAGTTTGGCGAGTACAGAGATTATATTACTGTTTACAGTCTTTCATAATTTTGAGGCTTGCATTTGTGTGCTTTTATTATTTGATTGGTTTTATTTGCCTTGTAAAAGCTTATGATTAGACTCAAGTGTCAGCTTCCCCTGGTCCTAATCCTGTCAAGCATGTGTAATTGATTTTATCCTGTTACCTTTGGTTTGTCTATTGCTTCTAGCATGCCTCTGGCAGGCTTGAGTTATTGTTTCTGCT
This sequence comes from Thermophis baileyi, assembly GCA_003457575.1. NCBI lineage: Eukaryota > Metazoa > Chordata > Lepidosauria > Squamata > Dipsadidae > Thermophis > Thermophis baileyi. The sequence continues at coordinate 94,353 of QLTV01004425.1, read as the reverse complement.
TTTTCTCAATTACCATGGTTACTCAAGTTCATGAGTGAAACATTGTTTCAATTCACAGCTTGAGCTCGCGCCTGGCTGTTTACCTGCAGCTATTTTCTATTAGGGGAGAGAGAGGGGGGGACGACGGAGATGGTGTCTTTTTATTCTTAGCGGTTTCTTTTCCCAGCTTTGTATTTATCCCTTGTGATTTGGGGTAAAAGTCAAAGGGGACCTTTTTTTGGGGGGGGGTATGATTTTTTCTACAATTCCCTCATTTTGTGCCAACACATATATTTCCTAGGGATATGTGTTTGCACAACTTAGGCTTTGTCTGAATAAATTTGATACCTACTATCTATTTGGCTCATTATCAGGGAAACCTGGTTTGTGCTTTTGTTCAGTTTTGGTACGGTTGAGAGCAGGGGTGGGATTCAGCCGGTTCAGACCGGTTCAGGTGAACCGGATGTTAATTTTACATCTGGTCCTGCCCACCTGCCCCGGTGCTATGCCGTCCTATTTAGGCACATTTTGAAGCTGCGCGCATGCGTGCAAGTTGCACACACGAGTCGCCACAGCCTGGGGAGGGCGAAAAACGGGCCTACCGGAAGTACCGGAAACAGGCCCGTTTCTGGCCTCCGGAGGGTCTCCGGAGACCGGGGGAGGCTGTTTTTGCCCTACCAGAGGCTCAAGGAAAGCCTCTGGAGCCTGGGGAAGGCGAAAAACGGGCCTATCGGAAGTACCGGAAATCCGGAAACAGGCCCGTTTCTGGCCTCCGGAGGGTCTCCGGAGCCCGGGGGAGGCTGTTTTTGCCCTCCCAGAGGCTCGAGGAAAGCCTCTGGAGCCTGGGGAAGGCGAAAAACGGGCCTATTGGAAGTACCGGAAGTCCAGAAACAGGCCCGTTTCCAGCCTCTGGAGGGTTTCCGGAGCACGGGGGAAGCCATTTTCGCCCTCCCGGAGGCTCGAGGAAAGCCCCACCGTGGTGCAGGAGGCCGAGTAGGCCACACCCCCATGGCCACGCCCACCCAACAACCGGGGAGAGAACCGGTTGCTAAATTTTTTCAATCCCACCCCTGGTTGAGAGGCAGATCCTCTGACAGTTGAGGCATGAAGGAATACACTGACAGAGGAAACAGAGGAGAAGTCCCAAAATGACTGCTGTGGCTATTCCTAAGATAAGAATTTTTAACCAGTGGAAATTTGGTAGCCAAGAGAAGAGTCCAGATAAATCAAGGGAAAATTTGCCATACCTAATGTTCTGTGCTAAATCTTTTAGGTGTTTGATGTCTTGCTCTATTAATTCTGAGTTTTTGGACAAATTGAAGCAACATAGTCCACAAAACTCTTCACAGACATGATTATGCCTTAATAGTAAGTAATCAATGGTGGCTTGATTCTTGAGTGTAGCTTCTCTGACCTGCCTCAGTTCTCTATTAAGAGCATCCAATGCCTGTGAGGTGGAACTTAGACTCTTGGCCAGGGTGCATGCCAGGCTATTTATACTTCTAGAGTTATGTACTGCGAGCCCTGGCACTCCTACCAGTTGAGACTGCTAGTGCTACATATTTAGTTTTGGATAATAATAAAGTTTGTGAATCACAGTCTGAATTTAGGGACTGAAGGTCTCTCCTCTGTCATCTCTGTAGTGAAGGCATTAACATGGTCAACCGTCCTAAGGTGCAGGGTGCATGGTCCCCCAGTGGAGTTTGCTGGCAGGTAGGAATAAGCCTTTGTCCCACATAGCAGGAACCAGCCTGGGGGAAGTCTTACATGGTTGTAAGAAAAGGGAATAGTCTCAGTGTGGTTGCAGGTTAATTTGGTATTGCTAAGGTTTTGACAAGAGGGGACCCTGGGGGCTTGACCGCCTGCTAATTTAAAGCATGCAGTTGAGTTAGTAACTGTGGCTATGCATAAGGTATACATACTTCTGACCTTGAGGTTGGAGCTAGTGCCCCAGTCAAAGATGGTGGAATATGTGGCTGTGAGAGGGAAATTTCTGAGCTTGGTGTGGTTTATTATGGCCTGTGATCATAAGAAGGTTACCCCTAGCAGGCATGTGATCAGGATGTCCTTTACAGACCTTCCCCCTGTGAGGCAGAAGTCAGTGGTATTTAGCACTTCTCATGCTAGATACTCCCAAATGTTCCCCTTGTCAGGAAAAAGGTTGGGTTCTAAAAATCCTCTGGCATAGGTTACAAATGCAAGTATACAGTACATTTTAACAATGCTCTTCCACCCATCTCTCGCAGTCAGGGGTGGGTTCCTCCCGGTTCGGACTGGATCGCCCGAACCGTTAGCGACTCGCTGGTGACGTCATGGATCCGGTTCGGTCAGTGCCGGTCTGTGGGCACCGCCATCTTTTTATGGGAATTTTTAGTGAATGTTTTTACTGTTTGGAAGGTTTTTCCTGTTCTGCCGCTTGAAAAAGGGCCCTCCCGCCTGCCCCTGCGTTTAAACTGACCTTTATTCCTTCGCCCGAAGCACAGCTGATCAGCTCCTCAGCTGTGTTTCGGGCTGATTGAAGCTACTGAGCATGTGTGGAAACCAAATTGCCCGAGGGAACGCGCGCGCGCGAGCGGAGAGAGCGCACGTGCGCAAAACATCAGTGGGGAAGGTAAGTGGAACCCACCCCTGCTCGCAGTCCCTCCCTCCATTTTCCCCAGTCTCGAAAAGAGTCTGTAGTGCCCACTCCTCAGTTTCAGGGTCTTTTCTGAGTCGCAGGGGTGGCACCTTCAGCACTGCTGTTGGTTCTGAACTGTGGTCGAAGACAGCTGGCTTTACGTGAGTCCAATGTATCCAAGCATCTCTTTCTGTGATTTTGACAGCTTTCTGGGTGGTTAGAGGGATCTGGAAGGGTCCTTTCCACTTTGGTTGCAACCGAGTTTTTCTGGTAAATGACCTAACCCAGATCCAATCTCCTTGCTCGAAGGAGTGAAGGGCTTCTTCCAGCAGCAGCGTTTGGGTTAAGGTGCTTTGTTTCCACAAGGTCCGGAGTCTCTGATGTAAAGCTGTAAGTGTTGTGGCCCGCCAGTGGAGCTGGCAGCAGATTCGGACAGTGAGGAGGTTGGGGAGGAACATGGGCCAGTCCTGGAGTCTGGAGAAGGCTCGGACGAGGGCTCTGTATCGGAGGCAGAGAGGGGGCCAAGGCCAGAGGTGGGTTTCAGCAGGTTCTGACCAGTTCTGGAGAACCGGTAGTGGAAATTTTGAGTAGTTCGGAGAACTGGTAAATACCACCTCTGACTGGCCCCACCCCCATCTATTCTCTGCCTCCCGAGTCCCAGCTGATCGGGAGGAAATGGAGATTTTGCAGTAACCTTCCCCTGCCACACCCACAAAGCCACGCCCACCAATAGCAATAGCACTTAGTAAGCCACACCATGCCCACCAAGCCACTCTCTAAGCGGTTTACAGAGTCAGCATATTGCCCCCAACAATCTGGGTCCTCATTTTACCGACCTCGGAAGGATGGAAGGCTGAGTCAACCTTGAGCCTGGTGAGATTCGATCTGCCAAACTGCTGGCAGCCGGTGATCAGCAGAAGTAGCCTGCAGTACTGCACTCTAACCACTGCGCCACCGCGGCTCTAACTCTAACCACCAAGCCACACCACACCCACCAAGCCATGCCCACAGAACCGGTAGTAAAAAAAATTTTGAAACCCATCACTGGCCAAGGCCATCTGATAGTTACGTGCAGCCTCCGGAGTCTGACAGCAGCGAGGCAGAAGAACAGCGGGAGCCTGTTCCCTGTGTGTGCATGCGCACAGCTGCCAGACGACAAGAACAATTAAGAAAACAGGGTCGACTTGGGAGTAAGGCTTGGAGATGATTGGCCCCTCCCATAAGATATAAAAGAAGAGCGAATGGGACATGAGCTTTTGCAGGAAGCAATTAGTTCATCTGGCCGATTCAAGATTTGAAAATTCTGTTTGTGCCTCTGTGCCAAGTTTGGCTTTGCCCTGCATCTGGAAATTAGCTCTCTGGCAGCGTTCCACGTGAGATAGGTGGGTGTTGATAACCTTCCTCTGACAGACTGTTTATCAAGCCTTGCGGACTGTAAATGAAAGTAATTTACAGTCGTATAAATAAAAGAGGTTTTGTGGGACTAAGCTTGTGCTTTATACTTTCTAAGGAAGCCTAGGTCAGAACAGTAAGATTGGAAGATAGAATCACATCCCCCCTTTCTAAACTCAAGGAATGTGGGTCTAGACCCTTTAAGGTGTCAGGGGGTCAGCCAAAGACAAGCTCAAATGGGGAAATGGCTAGATCTCTGCGGGGTTGTGTTCTCAGATGAAACAATGCTATAGGGAGGGCTTGGGGCCATGGTAGATGGGTTTCTTGGCAGAGCTTGCCCAATAGGGTTTTTAGCTCTATTTTGTCGTTCCACCCCCCCCCCCACCCCCCTTTCCAATGAGCAAGGGTGCCAGAGCGAGTGAAGGTTTTGGATGATCCCAAGGGCCTGAAGGATGTGAGTAATGACTTGCAACACGAAGTGTGTCCCTCGGTCCATGTCCAAAACACTTGGCACCCCGAATCTGGGCATGATGTCTTTTAACAGTTGCTATGCTGTTTCAAGGGCAGTGGCATGGTGGCATGGAAAAGCCTCTATCCAGTGAGTGAGCTGGTCCCGACACACTAAGACATACTGGAAGCCATTTGCTCTGGGAAGCTGGATATAATCTAATTGTAATTTTTCAAAGGGGCATTTTGTCCACGGCCTTCCTCCTGGGTGTACGGCTTTTCTGGAAGAGGCATTATTGGCCTGACATGTCTGGCAAGTTTTGGCTATGTGGGTGGCTTCGCTGTATGCCCCTGGAGCATACCAGACTCACCTGATGGCATCTACCATTGCCTGAGTCCAGCAATGACCCTTTGCATGCAGTTGTTGGCATATTAGTCGCAACAGGTGGCAGTGGGCTATTGGCCTGCCATCAGGGACCCACCACAACCCATCCCTAAAGCTGGCCTCGAATTTCTCTTTCCAAGCCTCTGCTTCTCCTTCCTTTAAAAGTTCTTGGTAAGGAATTTTGGTGCCAACTCCCAGGGTTGGGAGGGCAATTGATGTCTGCACGGGTTGAGTGGCACCCCATTTTGCAGTGGCATCCGCATACTGATTTCCCTTTGTGACTCGGGAGTCATCCTTTTGATGGGCTTTACAGTGGAAGACTGCTAGGGCCGAGGGCAGTTGGATGGCTTCTAGCAGTTCAGAGACCAGGGCTGCATGGCCAATTGGATGCCCAGTTGAAGTTAAAAACCCCCGTTGCTTCCACAAAGCTCCTGTCGCATGGCAAACTCCAAAGGTGTATCTGGAATCTGTGTATACATTAGTAGATTAGTTCCTAGCAGCTTCACACGCTTTCACTAAGGCTAGGAGCTTGGCTGCTTGAGTGCTGTAGGAGGGAGGGAGCGGGAAAGCCCAGATAGTTTAATGGAGGGAGACAACTGCAGCTCCTGAAACTCGCGTTCCCTCATGCATGTAAGAATTCTCCATCTGGGTTTTGCAACGGGACATCAGTTAAGTCGGGCCGGGGTAGTTCTGCATCATGGACCAAGTGGAGACAGTCTGACTGTAGGGTAGTGAGGTTGAGATATGGTCTGAGATGAATAATTCAGCCTTGTACTGGGCTAGTTGCTGCTGAGTAAAAGCCTGGGTTTGGGATTTGAGACGAATGGCAAAGACGTCATGGGGGACTTTTAGGATTAAAGGGTGCCCTAAGACCAGTTCTCTTGAATGTTTAACTATTTCTACAGTGGCCACCACCGCTCTTAAGCAGAGGACTGCTCTCCGGGCCACTGGGTGTAACTGGACCAAATAGTAAGCCACTGGTCATAACGATGGGCTAAACCTTTGCACTAACACACCTGAGCCCACACCCTGATTTTTGTGAATGAAGAGACAGAAGGGTTTGTGGTAATCTGGGAGACCGAGTGCAGGGGCTGAAGTCAAAGTTTGCTTTATTTTCTGGAAAATCTGATCTAATAGTTTGTCCATGAAATGGGGTCCGGCATGTCTTTGGCTGTCAGCTGAATTAGGGGGTTTGCTAGTTCTCCAAATGAGGGGATCCAAGGGTGACAGAAACCCAGGACACCTAGGAGATCCCTGACCTGTCACTTCGTGTGTGGAGGTTTCATACCCAGAATAGTCCTAACCCGTTCTGGGGCCAATTTACAGATCCCTGGAGCTATGACATATCCCAAATAAGTCACTTCCTGCTGTAAATATTGCAGCTTTATTGGTGAGGCTTTATGCCCTCTCTCAGCTAGGGAGAGGAGCAGGTGATTGGTGTCAATTTGGCAATCTTTGGATTCTGAAGCTAACAATAAGTCATCTACGTACTAGACTAGGATTGACTTTTGGGGTAGGCAAATAGAGGAGAAGTCTGCTTTCAGGATCTGGGAGAAAAGCGTGGGTGACTCTGTGTAGCCTTGGGGAAGGTGAGTCCAAGTGTATTGCTGATCCTCCCAAGTGAAAGCAAACAGATACTGGGAGGTGGGGTCAACTGGGATGCTAAAGAAGGCTGCACAAAGGTCCACCATGATGAAATAGGTGGCTGACACTGGCACTTCCATTACTTGTCAGCCCCAGCCCTCCAATGGTACCTGGGGCTGCCATTCGTGTGGGGATCTCCGTTCCATTCCATTGCCGAGCACTGTCACATTATGTCTGAAGCTGTTTTCTCCCCGGCCACCGTAGGACACAGCGAAGCAGCATGGAACAGCCGAGAATCATCTGGAGCGGCTTGCAATGAATGGGGGAGGGAGAGGGAGGCTACAGGGTAATTGAGTAATTGGGTAATTGCACTGAGGTGGAGCTGTATGCTATTTAAAGGTGGATGGGGAGCATGGAGCGTTAGCTCCAACAAAGATTCCTTTCTGTAAAACTTTAAGGTGGTCAGTTAGTACCGATGTTGGGATAAACAAACTTGGTTACTGATTTTGCGTGCTGAGTTTTCCTTTCCCAAACCCTACGGAACCTGACATTACTATTGTTGCCAGATTTGGCACTATGAGTGCTCTTGGTACCACATGGTTATTAATGAACCTCAAATCATGCACAAAACAAAAAATTGGTTTGCCATCTGGGTCAGGTTGTGACTTCCGGACTGGAAAAATGGGGGTATTACATGGGGAGGTGCATTTTCGGAGGACTCCCTGTTCTAGATATGCTTTTATTAGCCTCCTGATTGGTTCAATTGCTTCAGCTTGGATTTTGTATTGAGGGAGGCATGGAAGTGGCCCGGCTAAGAGCCAAGGTGGCGCAGTGGTTAGAGTGCAGCACTGCAGGCTACTTCAGCTGACTGCTAGCTGCAGTTCGGCGGTTCAAATCTCACCGGCTCAAGGTTGACTCAGCCTTCCATCCTTCCGAGGTGGGTAAAATGAGGACCCAGATTGTTGGGGGCAATATGCTGACTCTGTAAACCGCTTAGAGAGAGCTGGAAAGCACTATGAAGCGGTATATAAGTCTAAGGGCTATTGCTATTGCTATTGCTTTGATTTGGATTTTTACTGGGGTGGCTCCCTTTAATAAACCCACCTCAGTGGAGTCCCATCCCCACAGTGAGGGAGGCAAATCCCTTCGGTCTGGATGCAACTGACTCTTTTCCACCAGTGTCCACCAGGCACTCATACGTCCTCCCTCCTATCGTGAGTGTGAGAAGGGGTTGGCCCTCTGGGCCATTCCTCAAAGGAATGGGGAGCACTGTTCCCTCTAAGGTGCGCAGCCGCGCGGCCGTGCACATGACAGGGAATCGCCGCACAGCAGTTTCGAACTGCCACGCAGCAATTTCCCATGTCAGAGGGAACGTTGCTGCGCGGCCGCGCACGTGACAGGGAATCGCCGCACAGCAGTTTTGAACTGCCGCGCAGCGATTTCCCTTGTTAGAGGGAACGTTGATGGGGAGGCCGGTGAAGGTGGCTTGAAATTCTGCTGGCTCTCCTGCTAGTCAGGCTGTCTGGAGATCATCCTGAAACTGCACCTGTTGGGGTCATTCTGAGTCTTTCCTAGCCCTCTGGATTGGGAGACACTCTCTTGGAAATGGAGCTCTTGGAGGGGTGCCATGGTCCCGTGATCTTGAGGGGTTTCTCCTACACTCCTACTTGAAATGCCCCTCTCTCCCGCATTTGTAGCAATGCCTGCATCTTATTTCAGGCCATCCCTCTTTCTCACATTGCCAGCATCTGACCCGTCTGTCAAAAGGCCAGCTACTGGGTTGCCTTCCATCATTATGCAGGGCTGTGAATGCCTGCAAGTCTTTTTTCCTCTCTGCCCTCCTCCTCCTCTCCCTCTCTCTTTCTCTTTCAATATCCTTCCTTTCCTTTTCTTCTTCTCTCAATTTTTCCCTTTGGTTGAAGACGAAGTTCGCAAAACTGTGCAACTCCGAAATCTCCAAAATGGACCAGTTTGATACAATCTTGTGAAAATGCCCTTTAATGTCCTTAGCGGATTGATCGACAAAGGCAGAGGCTAAGATCCTCTGGTCCTTTTGGCAATTTAGGTCTAGGTGGGCATATGCCACTCCTGCTTCTAGGAGCCGAACCCAGAAAGCATCAGGCGTTTCATTTTCTCTCTGGGTTGTTTGTTGGAACTCAGACCAATTGAGGGGTTTTCACCCTATCTCTTGCAGAGCCTCCAATAAGTTGTCCTTGGCCCTGTTATATTCATCCCAGTGATTAGTGTTATTGTATTCCCAGTCTGGGCAATTCAGTGGCCAGGTGACTCCCTGCCCTGGCGTTATTATTATTGGTTGCCTAGCAATTTCCTCATTTTTTTCAAATAATTTTAGCAGCTCACCCATCATGAGGAAGATATGGAGTAATTGGGTCATATCTCCCCACAATGGGTTGTGGCTGTCTATGATGGATTTTAGGGTGCGTATCACTGATTGGGGGTCTGACCTAAAAGGAGGGGTATCTTTCTTCCAAATTACTAGATCGGATGGGGAGAAGGGCGTGTGGGTCAGGACGTACTCGAGTTGGCCCCTCCCTCGCCCAGGTACAGGTTTGCTTAGCAAGGGGGTCATAAGCTTTGGCTCTTCACTGTCAGGTGAGGAAAAGGTGCTTGTGCCAGCTTGGGGTTCCTCAGGGACCCTTGATCTAGAGAGTTCAGCCCAGCAGTACCAGTAAGGTATCTGCGTGGGCTTCAATTTTGGTCTAAGTGCTTTTAAAGTTTCGTATTTGAAAGTACCATTTGGTGGCCAAATTGTTCTCCCTTCCTCATCCTTGAGCAAAGTCCATTCCTGGCATAATTTCCTTGCTTGTTTCTTCTTCATACCAGCCAGGACGGGCAATCGCCTCTCATCCCAAGCATCGAGCAAGTCTTCTAGTGGGAATCCTAGCAAGACCCTCGAGCTAGAGCTTCCCATGTCTCTCTATTTCCAATGTAGAGATTCAATTGACTCTGCTGGGTCTCCCTTGTGGCTAAGCCTCTTTACAAGCTTCCTGCCCCACCTGCAGTTTTCAGACCAAAAATAAACAAAGGGTCTAGGAGGACTCTGGTTCTCTTCTCAGAGTACTGGCCCCTCCTTCCTAGGGAACACCAAGCTCTGGGTTTCAAACCAAAAATGGGTCTGGGAGGACCTCTGCTCCCCTGCAGCAGTACGGGCACCTCCTACTGAATGGACTTTCTCTCAGAGGGATTGCTGATAGGGACCCAGAGCAGATATCCCACACTTTCTCCTTTTTCATTCACACAGTCCCTGCTCCTGGCAGAAGGTCCTATGTTCTGGCCAAACCCCCTTGCTTTCCAGAACCCGCCGGTCACAGTCCTGTGGGACTAGCAGCAGGTCTGGGTGCGGCTAGGAAAGGCATGGAGAGAGTAGGATCCAGCTGCAACTGGGAGGGGGAGAGCCCTTTCACTAGCACTCTCTCACATCCTTTCACTCCCCCTGGGATTTTCCAAACAATTTCAAATTTGGTGGTACTCACCTCCTTTCCAATCAGCTGTTGAGCGCAAGACTCAAAAACTCCCTTTAGTACCCTGTGCCACCAGGGCAGGGTCCGTGGAGCTCACCCACAGATGAAAGGGGTTTGTTGCCGGCAGGGTGGTGACTCTCCGGGCCCGGCCCGGTGGCTGGGTTAGCTGGGAGTCCCTTTCATCATCTTCTTTTAATGACCCCATAATCCCTTGTGGGGTGGTGTCTGGGCAACTGAATGGAGCTGAGTGTTTACTGGCCAGATGCCCTTCCTGTCGCCAATGCAGAGTTTTGTTCAGCAGATATATTCTCATTGTGCCCAGAGAGAGAAATATCTGCCTCTACCTAGGATCAAACTCACAGCCTCCTGATTGTGAGGTGAGAGCTCCACCTCTAGGCTACCGCACCACTCGATGGGAGTCCCTTTGTGGTCACCAAATTAATGGAGGAAAAGTCCCTCCAGCTGGGACAATGTAATCGGTGTTGATGGACAAAATAAAAAGCTGAGAGTGAATAAAAAGCTGTCAAGTACAGAGATTTTTATACTGTTTACAGTCTTTCATAATTTTGAGGCTTGCATTTGTGTGCTTTTATTATTTGATTGGTTTTATTTGCCTTGTAAAAGCTTATGATTAGACTCAAGTGTCAGCTTCCCCTGGTCCTAATCCTGTCAAGCATGTGTAATTGATTTTATCCTGTTACCTTTGGTTTGTCTATTGCTTCTAGCATGCCTCTGGCAGGCTTGAGTTATTGTTTCTGCTTTTTCTCAATTACCATGGTTACTCAAGTTCATGAGTGAAACATTGTTTCAATTCACAGCTTGAGCTCACACCTGGCTGTTTGCCTGCAGCTATTTTCTATTAGGGGAGAGAGAAGAGAGGAACCCCCCCCCAAATGGTGTCTTTTTATTCTTAGTATTTTCTTTTCCCAGCTTTGGATTTATCCCTTGCTATTTGGAATAAAAGTCAAAGGGGACCTTTTGGGGGGGGGGGGGTTATGATTTTTTATACAACAGCAAGGTAAATACAAACACTTAGAATATGGTTTCTGAAGTTCATGCCAAAAGGTACAGCTACTGGCTATTTAAATAAACTGCCTCCAAGTTGTTGTGTTCTTTTTATAGTGAAAGTAGAAATGGGAAATACAGGAGATAATTTGAGGGGGAAGATGGGCAATAAAAATGATATAATCTGTATCTACTTGGAATAAAAATACATTACTTAAACTGTAGCTATATTTCATTAGAATATACGGGTATCTTTCAGAGTAAACAAGGGCATTTATGAAGGAGATCATGGTCAAAAAGTTCACAGTAGCAGTCACAACCTTTGGACAAAAAGCCTTGCCTATTTTTATATGCACGTGACACATGTAAAACAGAGATGTGGTTTCAATCATAGAATCATGACTACCATCTTGCATTTTGCATTTCGATTTTTTCAACACCTCCAGTAATAACCCTGATGATAGGTGCTACAAGCAACTTCATAGCCTGCTCTCAATTTAAAATATTCATTTGACAATAAACTCAGATATACAACTGGAAGTAGCAGTTGCATTGATTTTCCCTTTCTGAAAATATCAGCTGAAGTGTTACAATTAGTGCTAAATAAGTTCAGTGTGGTAATGTCATGTCAATATCCATACCAAATTGTGGCTGGAAAATAGAATAGCACACATAAAAGCTGTCATTTTATTTCTACCACCACCCTACTATTCCCAAGAACTTTGTTAGAGAATTTTTCTTTCTCTGTTGTAGAAAAATAAATCAGAAGCTCTCACAGTTGACTGCATTTTGCTGAATCAAATAACTTCTTTATAATCATATCAAAATCTTTACAGTACCATACATTCTTTTTAACAGCAACGTATCATAATGAAGTCTTCACACAGAGAGATACAGAGACAGATCCGAGACTGGAAAACATGTCCAGCTTCTAGCTTAATTCCTTTTGCACAGACTCAGTAGCACTTTACTCACATTGGCTGACTGAGTTACCACATGACTCTTCCTGCTCATGAATATCCCAAAATCTTTGGCTTGACTATTAGCCTGAACAAATTGAAGTACTTTACCAGTCCATGCCAAATGCCAAACCTATAAAAAGAAAAACCACTGTT
>QLTV01004425.1:27433-40404 GCA_003457575.1 Thermophis baileyi | reverse complement strand
GCGCCCTTTCCCTACTTGCCTGTTAACCATGGCAACAATAAATGTTCTGGGTTTGGCCCTGGTCCGCATGTCATTACCTCCATCTGTTCCTCAGCCCACGAGTGGCTTAATCTTCTTAGCTCCACGAATGTTAAAAGTGGACTCCCTGATTCCCACACCTTTCACAATGATCTGCCAAGCTGCAAATCTTCCGCAGCCGGCATCTCTCTTGACAGGTAGCCTGGGAACAGAGGCAAGGATCAAAAAATCAAAAAAGACCATAAATGTCACCGCTGCAGGATGCAGCATTTGACTCGGGGGGTGGGGCTGGAGGCTTAAGCGGGGAGCGACCCAAACCAGCAACAAAAGCAAAGGCTGGGCTCCTCGTGTGGCTGGGGGGCTGCGAGAGCGCAACTTGGCGTCCACCCAGCGCCGTTTTCATTCAAGAGCGTCGAGGCTCCTTTTTTAAAAACATCACCCAAATTCGGCGAATTCACCGCAGCGACGAAAGCGCTGCCTTTCCTCCGGCTGGAACTGGGACCGGTCCCTTTAAGAGAGGGTAGCACAGTAGCGGTGAAGTTTGTGCTTGTGGTGCTTTGTAAACCGGCCACTGGCTGGCAGCAGAAAACAGTCCCGGCTTCCATCTTCGAAGGGCGCGTCCACGCCGTCTGCCCCCCCGTGGGGGAGGTTTGCGGAGGGCGTGGAACCGCTGACATGGGATGGCAGGTCGGGAGTCCTTAGCTGGACGGCGGAGAGAAGCCAGCCAGCCAGAAGGGAAAGAAATAAAACCTTCCACCGGAGTCTTGGCCCCTACTCGAGGCAGAGCGGCGAGGCGAGGCGGGTGGTGGGGGTGGGCAGAGTGACCCTCCATGAACCTCTCTTCCCTCTGGGGGGCAGCGCCAGCACAGGCGGCAGGCTTTCCTTAGGGGGGGGAAAGCGCCCCAATTCAGCAGCTGGCATAAGGTGCGCACCTGGGCAGAGAGGGGAGGCGCACACGCAGCCACTGCCGCCACCGGTCTCTCTCCCCGGCTCAGGTCCGTTTGATTTTGTGCTACTTTGGGGGCAGGCCGGCTGGGGGAAACGCACGGGAAGAGCTCTGGAACTGGGAAGGCAGCTTAGGCGGTGAGGAGTGAGTGAGTGGGCGGGGCAGTGCCGAAAAATCCAAAAAAATAAAAAAAAAAAAAGCCGAAAACAAGATGTTGATGCATGCGCAGTGCCGGAAATTCGGCTTCTGCGCATGCGTAGAAGAAAAATCCCAGAAAAATTTAAAAAAAAAAAAAGATGGCGGCGCCCACGGACTGGCACTGACCGACCCGGTTCGGTGACGTCATCGTGTCATCACCAGTGGGTCGCTACTGGTTCGGGAGAACCGGTCCGAACCGGGAGGAACCCACCCCTGCTCTGCACCCCTAGTAAAACTCCAAGTCGGAGGGAGACCTGTGCTGTTCTTGATTGACACAGGAGCATCATGCTCAGTACTCAACCAACTGTTGGGACAACCCTCTTCCGAAACTTTGGAAGTAGTAGGAGCTGGTGGTAAATCATTGTCAGCTACTATTCTGGACCCTCTCGAGTGCTCCACTGGTGACTCTCACCTTACCCATCAGTTCCTGTACCTTCCTGACTGTCCAATCCCCCTCTTGGGTCCTGATTTGCTTACCAAATTACAAGTGACCATTTCTTTCTGAGGGGACCATGTAGAACTCTCGGTCCCCCCAGAACAAGCCTGGTGTGTGCTGGCTCTTCAGGTCTCACCGGCCGATGTTATTCACCAATGCCCTGTGTCAACTCACGAAGCTTTCCTGACCTGCTCCTGAGTTGCCACAGGCAGGGGGATGGGAAAGAGGTGGCGCAGTGGTTAGAGTGCAGTACTGCAGGCTACTTCAGCTGACTGTTCAGCAGTTCAGCGGTTCAAATCTCACCGGCTCAAGGTTGACTCAGCCTTCCATCCTTCCGAGGTGGGTAAAATGAGGACCCAGATTGTTGGGGGCAATATGCTGACTCTGTGAACCGCTTAGAGAGTGCTGTAAAGCACTGTAAAGCGGTATATAAGTCTAAGTGCTATTGCTATTGCTAAATCGCGCCTCGCAGCTGCACCGAGGAATTCACACTTCAGTCAAAAAAACCCCACATCCTCCCCGCAACGGCCGGAGGGAGTGACTTCTACGACCCGTGAAATTGCTTCGTTGGGGAATGTGACTGGTGACACACCTTGGGGGGAGGGGGAAACAGGGTCAGAGCAGGGGTGGGCTCTGGTTTTCTTCACTGCTGGTTCGCTCAGTGTTGTGCCACGTGGGGCGCATGCACAGTGCTTAAAAAAAGCTGCGCATGTGCAGAAGCAAAAAACAAAATGGCGGCGCCTATGGCGCCGCCAAAAGAACCAGTTCAGGGGTGTGGCAGGCCTGGGTCGCTGCCGGTTCTAGTGACCCAGGCTGCCAAGTTACTACCGGTTCTATAGAACCGGTCTGAACCGGGAGGAACCCACCTCTGGGTCAGAGGCAAGGCGCGAACTGGGTGAAGTCAGAGCTGGCTTCACTTAGGTTGTGCCGACATGGCGCTCCTAATAAACAGCTGGATTTTTCTTGCAAAATGGTTTGAGGCTCCTGATTTTATTAGGGCATTGGTCGGAACCCTGACACCCTGGCTTACTGGAACAATTTGTGGACCCAAACGTGTGGTACTCTGGAGTCCCTGAACAGGCTATTAATGCATCCCCAGTAGAGATACCCTTGCATTCTGATGCACAACCAATCTCCATCCATCAGTACCCTATTAGTTTGGAGGCTCTACAGGTGTTGGAACCTATTATTACTAACTTTCTCACCTATGGTCTCATCAAGGACATTGTTAGCCCCTATAACATGCCGATTAGACCCGTCAAAAAACCCAACAGTTCTTATCGCTTCTGCCAAGATCTATGTGCAATTAATCAGATCACAATCACGTTGCATCAAATGGTCCCTAACCCCTACACCTTGATTAATCAGTTGGGTCCTCACCTCACTTGCTACACAGTTATTGATCTTAAAGACACCTTCTTCTGTGTTCCCTTGGCTCTTGCGAGCCAACCGCTTTTTGTTTTTCAGTGGCAGCATAGGCAGCTTTGTTGGACTGTTCTGCCCCAAGGCTTTGAAAATAGGCCTACCATCTTTGGGAATGTGTTGGCCACAGACTTGGCCACCTGGCAGCCAGTTGATGATACCACTGCAGTTGTGTTGCAATATGTAGATGACTTGCTTTTGGCCACCCCTTCTGAGGGTGACTGTCTTCTGAATTCTGTTTCTCTATTGAATTCCCTTTGTTGCTGGGGCTATAAGGTTTCTCGTGCTAAGGCTCAGCTTGTACAACAGGAGGTCAGGCCCTCCTTGACAACCCTCATGTTCACTTAAAAGGGAGTGGCAGGTTTAATCCGGCCACCTTTCTTCCCCAACTGGAACAAGATGTTGATCATGATTGTGTCCAAACCATTGCTGAGGTGTTTTCTGGCCATCCAGATCTGGCCAACTGGCCACTTGAGGATGCAGATAGGGACCTGTATACAGATGGCATCAGCTTTATGTACCATGGAGAGAGGCTAGCTGCGTATGCTGTGGTCATTCTGGATCAAGTATTGGAAGCAGCAGACCTCCCTGCAGGAACTTCAGCCCAAAAGGCTGAACTCATTGCCCTGAAGAGAGCCTTGGAGTTGTTGGAAGACATGGTCATTAATGTTTTCACAGACAGTAAATTTGCTTTTGGTGTTGTACATGTACATGGTGCCTTGTGGAAGGAGCGAGGGTTGCTAACCACCCAAGGCACCCATTAAATATGGACCCAAAATACTGGGATTGTTAGATGCTGTTTTGATTCCTAGCAAGGTAACCATTATGTATGTAAGGGCCCATGGTAAGGATGACAGTAGCCACACCAAAGGAAATGCCCTGGCCGACCGTGCCGTGAAGTCTGCTGCGTCAGGTCCCCTTTCCCCATGGTATGTTGGTGCACTCATACCTTCTTACTTGCCTATGTCGGCTCCTTCCTATACCTCTGCAGATAGGCACAGGGCACATAATATGAGTGCTGTTTATCAGGGGAATTGGCTGGAGAAGGATGGGAAACACCTTCTCCCAGTCCATGAATTATGGGCCCTCTTAAGAGAATTACATGAAAGTACACATTGGGGTTCCATGGCCATGGCCAAATTTCTTATAAAGGACTATATTTGTCCAGAAATTTTTGATAAGGCTCTCATGGTTGTCAGGCAATGTGTACTTTGTCAGAAGAACAATGCAGCAAAACCTCATAAGTTCCACTTGGGCAAGCTTAGGCAAGGCCATGCTCCTGTCAGTTTTGGGGATGTTGATTTTACAGAGTTGCCTAGGAAACAGGGCTTTAGATACCTGCTGGTTTTTGTGGATGCTTTTTCTGGATGGATTGAAGCTTTTCCCTGCTGCACCAACAAGGTGTGTGAAATGGTCAAAGCAGTGGTGGGTTTCAAATTTTTTTACTACCGGTTCTGTGGGCGTGGCTTGGTGGGCGGGGTGTGGCTTGGTGGGCATGGCTTGGTGGGCGTGGCAGGGGAAGGATACTGTAAAATCTCCATTCCCACCCCACTCCAGGGGAAGGATACTGCAAAACCCCCATTTCCTCCCGATCAGCTGGGACTCGGGAGGCAGAGAATAGATGGGGGCGGGGCCAGTCAGAGGTGGTATTTACTGGTTCTCTGAACTACTCAAAATTTCCGCTACCAGTTCTCCAGAACTGGTCAGAACCTGCTGAAACCCACCTCTGGGTCAAAGCCCTTTTGAAAGAAATTATTCCATGTTTTTCCCTTCCCTATCAAGGTATTGGTTCTGATAATGGGCCACACTTTGTCTCCAACATTACCCAACAGGTGGCCCAGGCCTTAGGCATTGATTGGCAGCTTCATTCAGCTTATTGGCTCCAATCCTCGGGCCGTGCTGAACACGCGAATGGCATCCTTAAGCGTCATCTCACCAAACTTGCCCGGGAGACATGCCTCACTTGGGTCCAGGCACTGCCCCTCACTCTCCTACGCATGCATACTATGCCCGGGCAGCCTTTAGGCCTTTCCCCTTTTGAAATCATGTATGGATGACCTTTCTTTTACCATGCTTCCCTATCTACATCCCTTCCTGCCTTTGGAGATCACGTCCTCCGTGATTACAGGTAGTCCTCAACTTACGACCACAATTGAGCCCAAAATTTATGTTGCTAAGTGAGAAATTTGTTAAGTGAGTTTTGCCCCATTTTACGACTTTTCTTGCCACATTTTTTAAGTAACTCACTGGAGTTGTTAAATTAGTAACATGGTTGTTAAGTGAATCTGGTTTCCCCATTTACTTTGCTTGTCAGTGTTGTGGTCCCCCAGCGGCCTGCGGAGCTGGCGGCAGAGTCAGACAGCGAGGAGGCTGGGGAGGAACATGGGCCAGGCCTGGAGTCTGGAGAAGGCTCGGTGCCAGAGGCAGGGATCCAGCCCGGGCCATCTGGGAGGTCTCCTGCTTCTTGCCCCAAACTACAAATGAACCTCTAAGAAGATGGAGCAGCTGCGTGCCGAGAACGCGCAGCTTACTCAACAGATAGCCCTGTTGGCTGGCCAGGTGGCTCAGCTCCAAGCCCATGTTGCTCCACCTTCTCGGAGGAAATGCCCAGTAGCTGTGCCAGAGAAGTTTACTGGCAAACAAGACATGTTCCCGGCTTTTTTGGGACAATGCCAGCTTTTTATCAGCCTGAGAGGATTGATGCGAGGTTGCAGAGATGGACCAGTCGTCGTGCCTCCCAGGAGACCCAGGCGGTACCAGTCGTGCGTGAGACCCCGGTTCCACGGGAGGAGCCCATGGAAATAGGCGCAGCCAGACCCCACCTGTCAGTAACTGAAAAGGACAGACGGCGCTCAGAGGGGTTGTGTTTGTATTGCGGGGAACCTGGACACATAGCCGCCTCTTGCCCCAAGAAGCAATGAGGGGCGTCGGCTCCTGGGCCTGCCCCACAGCCGCAGACAACCCTGTCGGGAAACGCCCTGAGCCCGATCTAGGGGAGACCCTGGGTCGGGCGCACACCACCACTGGGTCATGCCCTGCGGATGTGGATCCCGGACCCCCTTGTCACTTGATTCTGGCGGCATGACTCTTCCTGTGCAGTAGCCCACAGGGGATTCCAGCTCATGCCTTGGTGGACTCCAGAGCCACCACAAACTTTATGGATGAGGCATTTGCCACCAAATTTGCCATCCCTCTGTGTCCAGTGGATCCTCCCATGCTCGTAGAGACCATTGATGGTCGGGTGCTTCTGTCTGGGCCTATTAAGGCTGCCACGCAACCCGTGCGCCTGACCATCGGTACTCATGAGGAGGCCATCCAGTTCTACATTACTTCCGGCCTGCATTTCCCTGTGGTCTTGGGCTTGGCTTGGCTCCGGACTCATGATCCACACATCCTTTGGTCCCAGAACTTCATCTCGTTCCCGAGCCTGCAATGTGTGAACCATACCCGCCAAGTCTGCCCCGGCCAGGTGCTGGGTCCATCCGAGGTGTCTTTGCCTTCCGACCTCTCGGACTTCGCGGATGTCTTCAGCGAACAGGAGGCAGACCAATTGCCCCCGCACCGGCTGTACAACTGCCCCATTGATTTAATTCCGGACACGCCGCTCCCAGTGGGGTGTTTGTATTCAATGTCGGACCCTGAATTGGCCGCATTACGGGACTTTGTGGACAAGAACCTGGCTCGGGGTTTTATCCAGCCCTTGTCATCGCCCCTGTCCGCTCCGGTCCTGTTCGTCAAAAAGAAGACCTGCGGTTTTGTTGTGATTACCGGAAATTAAACGCAATCACGGTGCACAACTGGTATCCTCTGCCCTGATTCCCGAACTGTTAGAACGGCTCCGGGTGGCTACCGTGTTCACCAAGTTGGACCTGCGCGGAGCTTACAATCTTGTTCGGGTCCGGGCCGGGAATGAATGGAAGACGGCGTTCGGCACCAGGTATGGACATTTTGAGTACACGGTCATGCCGTTTGGGTTGACCAATGCTCCCGCTGTCTTCCAACACTTCATGAATGACATTTTCCGGGATCTCTTGGCCCAGTTTGTCGTTGTCTATTTGGACGACATTTTGATCTACTCCGCCTCCCGGGAGAGTCATCTACATCACCTCCGCCTGGCCTGCAATGTTGGTCCTGCAATGGCTTTGGGAGCACCATCTGTATGCGAAGCGGGAAAAGTGCCAGTTTTATCAGACCACCATCGAGTTCCTGGGACATCGCATCTCTCCCGAGGGCATAGCGATGGAGCGGAGCAAGGTCGAGTCTTTGCGTAGTTGGCAACCTCCCCGGCGAGTGAAGGATGTCCAGTGACTCCTCGGGTTCGCCAATTACTATCGGACCTTTATCCCTGGCTTCTTGACTGCGCCCCTCACTCGGCTCCTGCAGAAAAAAGTCCCGTTCCGGTGGGGTACCCCCGAGCAGCAGGCATTCCAGGCTTTGAAGCAGGCCTTCATGAAGGAGCCTATCTTGAAACATCCTGACCCTCACCGTCCGTTTGTGGTGGAAGCAGATGCGTTGGATGTTGCTGTTGTAGCAGTGTTACTCCAGGCTCACGTGTCTGGCGGTACTCTCTTCCCTTGCGCATATTATTCGCGGAAGCTCAACTCTTCCGAGCGCAACTATACCATTTGGGAGAAGGAGCTACTGGCCATTAAGACCGCGTTTGAGGCCTGGAGACATCACCTGGAGGGGGCCCAACATCAGATTGAAGTCCGGATGGACCACAAAAACCTGGAGTTTCTGCAGACTGCTCAGAAACTGAACCAACGCCAGATCCGGTGGTCCTTTTTTGCCAGGTTCAATTTCCGCGTCACCTACATCCCCAATGGGCGCAACCAAAGAGCGGATGCGCTCTCACGGAAACCCGAGTATTCCCAAATCGAAGACCCGCTTCCGCCCCGGACAATTCTGCCCGTCAAGTCGTTCTCCGCAGTTCAGGAACCAGTGGACTTACGGGCTCAGATCCGGGAATCACAGCGGCAGGACGCTTACGTGGAGCAACGGAAGAGTGAGGTAGGGCCCGCTTCTCCCTGGACGTTTACTGAGGACCTCTTGAGGTACCGAGAGAGACTCTATGTGGGGCCGCTCCGAGGTCTTATCCTGTCGCAGTGCCATGATAACCCTGCGGCGGGGCACTTTGGCCTTTTTAAGACCTTGAACTTAGTTTCTCGGACCTTCTGGTGGCCCCGACTCTGCCACGATGTCCAGGCCTACGTTACGTCCTGTGTACGATGCCGACAGGCCAAGTCGGCCACGGGAGCTCCCCCAGGGCTGCTCCAGCCCTTGCTGACACCAGAGAGACCCTGGGGCGCCATTTCCATGGACTTCTTGATGGATTTGCCTCCGTCTGCTGGATTCACGACCGTGTTCGTGGTGGTAGACATGCTGACGAAGATGCCGCATTTTATTCCATGTCGTGGATTACCGACGGCTCGCGCCACCACCCGCATGTTTATCCAACATGTCTTTCGGCTACACGGCCTACCGGATAGGGTCATTTCGTACAGAGGGGCCCAATTTACAGCCCAGTTTTGGAAAGGGCTGATGACGGCCTTGGATGTGAAAATCTGCCTGTCGTCGGCGCATCATCCGGAAACTGACGGCGGGACTGAGAAAGTCATTGGGATCTTGGAGCAATACCTGCGCTGCTTTGTGAACCAACAGGACAATTGGTCAGAGTATTTGGCAGTCGCAGAGTTTGTGTTTAATAACTCTCAGCATACCTCCACGCAAATTACCCCTTTCTTAGCCAATGTGGGATATCATCCTCGGTTCTTTCCTCTCACGCAACTCAACTCACCGGTTCCGGCAGCGGATGACTTTCTGGCCGAGTTGCAGGCCGTCCATCAATTGGTGCGACGGTATCTTGAGAAGGCCAAGGAGGACTACAAACGAGTCGCGGACCGCTCTCGGCAGGCCACGCCACCGTTGGCTGTGGGGGATAGCGTTTGGTTGTCCACCAGGCACCTTCCGTCAGACCGGCCGGTCAGGAAGCTAGATCACCAGTACCTTGGCCCGTTCCCTGTTGAGGCGGTCATCAACCCATTCGCCTACCACCTGACATTGCCAGGCTTGTTGCGTGTCCATCCCGTCTTCCATTGCTCCCTCCTCGTTCCAGAACGTCCAGCCTGTCCGCTCCGCCAACCTGACCGTCCCCAGCCGGCGCCCCGTGACGGAGATGGACCGCCCGAGTATGAGGCCGCCAGCATTCGGGACTCCCGGTGGCTGAAGGGCCAGTTCCAGTACCTCACTGAGTGGAAGGGGTATGGGCCGGAGGACCTCACCTGGGAGGATGCGACCTCTGTACATGCACCTGTTTTGGTGAAAGCCTTCCATGACCGCTTCCCGTCACGACCGCATCCGGATCATCAGACCCAGGGGAAGGGCCCTGCAGTGAGGGATAGTGTTGTGGTCCACCAGCGGCCTGTGGAGCTGGCGGCAGAGTCGGACATGGGCCAGGCCTAGAGTCTGGAGAAGGCTCGGTGCCAGAGGCAGGGATCCAGCCCGGGCCTTCTGGGAGGTCTGTCCCGACTCCAGAGCCTCCAGAGGCTGACATGAGCGAGGCAGAGGAACAGGGGGAGCCTGTTCTCAATGCGCGCATGCGCAGAGCTGCCAGAAGGCAAGAACAGTTACAGAGGAGAAGGACGGGAGTAAGGCTTGGAGATAATTGGCCCCTCCCATAGGCTATAAAAGTGGAGCAAACGGATGTGCTTGTTGCAGGAAGAAACTTTGTTCAATTCTCACATTTCAGTTCTGACTCCGTGTTTCTGTTTAGCCTTGCAAAGTTCTTTGCCAATTAGGTCTTTGGCAGCGTGTCAAGAAAGAGAAAGGTTCGTGCTTATCTGCCTTCTTCCGAAAGACTTCTGTCAGACTAGTTATCATTGTTTGGGACTTATTACAGCTGGGAATGAACTTAATTCATTAAAATAAAAAGAGGTTTTTATTTACACTAAAAAAAACACACAACCAAGCTGATCATTCTCTTCAAAATTATCTCAAAGGAAACTTGAAGTCAGCATTCCTTCCAGGAAGGGCATAAACTTCATGGCTGATCTCTAGTCTGCATCGATCACGTCTATGGAGACATGAGAGCTGCATCAGATGCACGGTGAAAGGCAAAGGGCCCAATCCTTTGGCTGATATATATTTGGAGGGGGGGAGGGAGCAGGAGGGTGGCTGTGGCACTTGTACAAATAGAAATGGAAATTTTATTTCATATTAAGCAATGGAGTAATGAGTTGCCAGTTGGCCTAGCAGCAGACCAGATGTTTGGTTTCGTTTGGATATTAGAATTTTAAAGTAAATTTATCGATTCATTTCCTCTCCACACATTTCCTCTCTATTGACATGGTCCACATCTAGATTGCCAAGCTCAAAACCAGTACAGGTAGTCCAGGATTTACAACCACAATTGAGCCCCAAATTTCCATTGCCAACAACAAGATAGTGGTTAAGTGAATTTTGCCTCAGTTTATAACCTTTCTTGCCACAGTTACGTGAATCACTAAAGTTAAGTTAAGTAACAGGGTTGTTAAGTGCCTCTGGCTTCCTCATTGACTTTGCTTGTCAGAAAGTCGCACATGCAGGGAGACTGCAACCGTCATAAGTACATGCCAGTTGCCAAGCATCTGAATTTTGTTCACGGGACCTTGTGGATGTGGCAACAGTCATAACTGTGAAAAATGGTCATAAGTCACTTTTTTCAGTGCCGTTGTAACTTTGAATGATCACTAAGTGAACTGTTGTAAGTCAAGGACTACCTGTATTTCCAATCTCTTGCTGAAAATGTTTCCTCCATTTCCCAAGGTGTACAGGCCCTCCACCATCCGGGATTGGATCATCCACTGCACTCCTTCCTTCCTGGTGACTGGGTGCTCATCAAATCTTGGACTGACTCTGGTCCTCTGGCTGAGCGTTGGAAGGGACCTTTCATTGTCCTTCTTACAACTCACACTGCTGTCAAGGTTGCTGGGATTCACACCTGGATCCATCACACTCGTGTCAAACCTTTCTCTCCCCCGTGCGATGATGATGAGAACTGGACTGTAGCCCCTGGTGCTGAGGATGACCTTGGGCTGAAGCTTTTGTTCCAATGACACCGTTCTTCTACTGCATGTCAAAGCATCAAAGAGGTTGCTGGTTCACCTCCGGTCGATCGGTTCATCACCATAAACACTCTGTCTTTTTCCAGCGTGTGACCAGGCCGTTACTACCTTTGCTTCCTCCTTTTATCTCCTGTCTTGTCCACGCCTCCTTTTTCTTCCTCGTTTATATTGTTCTGCTTCTCGTTCTCAATGGTATCCTCTGTGTCTCTTCTCTTCTCCTCCCTTCTCTTGTTTGCAGTTTTATTTGATAGGGGGGATTATGGGATAGCCAGCAAACACAATAAACAGGGGGAAGGAACTGAATGTTGTCCTTGCTTTCAAAGGAGACGTCTGCACACACATACATTCCCATTGTTGTAGTTACATTTCTAACTACCAAGTCAGCATTAATCACATGATCCACTTCATGGAACAGGATATACAGAACAGGGCTAAGGATGCTGATGAGTTTTTCTTTGCCCCGGGCAGGGCCAGCCACTACGCAGGTCATGGAGGCCTCTTTTCCTGGCTTTTCTCCTGGCTTACTAGTTGGTTGCCTGGTTGGAACTGGCTTTGTGAACTTTTTGTAGGGATTTTGTTTATTATTTTCCTTGTTATTTTCTTTTGCTGTTGTATTCATTGTCTTCCCCTTATCACATCTGCCTGTCCAAAACAGTGTGGCTTTTACTCTCCTGCCACAGCCTGCCCTATCTTTATTGATCATACTTCTGCGCACTGGTCAAACTATGAAAGGGGGGATTATGTTAATCAGGAATCTGATGAATTTGATGATTGCTCATATGTTGAGATGGCAAGGCTGAAGTTCAGGCCTCAACAGGCCTTCGAGGCCATGGAAAGTTTCACAGGAAACCACTAGCTTGTGGGATAGGCGTGTGACCAAAAACACAGAAGGCGTGCTTGACTATTTTTATAATTTCTATATTTTATACCTTATCTGTCGTGTGCCAGCTGCCTCTTATATAACGAAGTGAAAGCAAAGAAATTTATAAATATCTGCCTTGCACTGTGTTCAGGGTTCCTTCCTTCTTAGGAGGGACTTGTCTTTATTCAGCTGAATAAACACGTTTTGGCTTATCAAGACAAACCTGGACTCTGTCTTTTATTTCACAGAGCCACACCTGTCAATCTGCATAACACTAGATTTAGAAATCTTGTCTATGGTGGGAAAAGATGTTTAACAGATGCATAAAAGTGTCATCAATTTCCCTGCAGTATTCCCATCCCAGAAATTCCACTTTGAATGGGGGGGGCACTAAATGCATTTGGGGAAGGATGTTGGTCAAAGGGTTTCTTTCCCTCCCCTTCTCAGGCTCCAACTATTTGGTCAATGAAAGGGACCTTGGAGGTCTTCTAGTCCAACCCCCTGCTCAAGCAGGAGACTCTATACCATTTTAGATAGGTGGCTGTCCAGTCTTTTTTTAAAAACCTCCAGTGATGAAGCACCTACAACTTCTGAAGGCAAGCCATTCCACTAGTTAATTGTCCTCATTGTTAGGAAGTTTTTCCTTAATTCCAGGTTTGCGTTTGTGCTGTATCATTTGATTAGGAAGCCTAGGTCAGAACAGTCAGAAGGTTGCAAAAGGGGATCACATGACGCCAGGACACTGCAAGCATTATAAATTTGAGCCAGTTGTCAAGCATCCAAATGTAGATCACGTGACCATGGGGATGCTACAATGGTCATAAATGTGAAAAATGGTCATAAGTCATTTTTTTTCAGTGCCGTTGTAACTTTGAATGATCACTAAGTGAACTGTTGTAAGTCAAGGACTACCTGTATTTCCAATCTCTTGCTGAAAATGTTTCCTCCATTTCCCAAGGTGTACAGGCCCTCCACCATCCGGGATTG
>QLTV01004424.1:263815-275585 GCA_003457575.1 Thermophis baileyi | reverse complement strand
ATGACTGTAACTTGTTGCTTGTATCCTTACGATTTATATTAATATTGTTTCCTGATTGCTTATTTGTACCCTATGACAATCATTAAGTGTACCTTATGATTGACAAATGTATCTTGTCTTTTTATGTACACTGAGAGCATATGCGCCAAAGACAAATTCCTTGTGTGTCCAATCACACTTGGCCAATAAAGAATTCTATTCTATTCTATTCTATTCTANACAGTATATCCATGGACTAATGATTCTTGACTAATGTATCTTGTCTTTTTATGTACACTGAGAGCATATGCGCCAAAGACAAATTCCTTGTGTGTCCAATCACACTTGGCCAATAAAGAATTCTATTCTATTCTATTCTATTCTATTCTATTCTATTCTATTCTATTCTATTCTATTCTATTCTATTCTTTCAGATCCAACATGGCAGTGCCTGTTAGTGGGCATCCACTCACCTGCTGCCCGCCACATCCCTCACCTTGTTGTGTCACTGCCGCATCACCAGCCATCCCATTAAAGTGAATGGGACCGTTGGTGAGTCAACAGCGGATCAGAGGAGGAGCTGCTGTGGGACAGAGATGACAGTTGCTCTTTAAAAATTATGATTTAAATTGAGTTGATTTAAATCAAGCGTTTTTACTAGTGATTTAAATCATGATTTAAATCGACTTGATTTAAATCAAATCCATTCTGGTTGAACTTTTTGGGCATAATTCCAAAAAGGTGGTTTGGCGCAAAAACAACACTGTGCATCACCCAAAGTACACCATATCCACAGTGAAGCATGGTGGTGGCAGCAGCATTATGCTTTGTGTCGGCTGAAACTGGGGAGTCAAGGTGAAGTAAATTATAAACTTCCAAATATCAGTCAATTTTGGTACAAAACCCTCAGGGGCATCTGCTACAATGCTGAAGATGAAGAGGAATTTCATCCTTCAACATGACATCAACTCAAAACATTCTTCCTAATTAACAAAAGATCGCTTTAGCTTTACCAGAAAATCGAAAAGAAAAGCTTTACCAGAAGATCGAAGTTTTGGAAAGGCACAGCCAGAGCCCAGACCTGAATCCAATTGAAAATCTATGGGGTGAGCTGAAGACGGCTGTGCACAGGATGCCCTTGCAATCTGACAGTTTTGGAGCACTTTTGCAAGGAAGAGTGGGCAAAGATTCCCAAGGCAAGATGTGCCATGCTGATAGGCTCCTACCCCAAAAGACAATGTTGTCATAAAATCAAAAGGGTGTGCACACTTATGGAACCAGGTTCTTGTAAGTTTTTATTTTTATTTTCCCCCCTGAAAGATTTCAGTTTTTTTTTTTCAATTGAATTGTACAGGTGATAATGTTATCTTAAAAGTGGTAAAAAATCTGAAGTGATTTATCTTGGTCTGATTTTTTTTAGCATCTCAAAAGCCTGGCATTTTAAAGGGGTGTGTAGACTTTCTATATTCACTGTACCTGTAATAAGGAAATTCCATCAAGGCCACAGGTAAGAGCCAGCCTTCCTCATTCCCAAGTATAATCTTCTAAAACATGGGTGTCCAACCTTTTGGCTTGCTTAGGCTGCATTGAGTGAAGAGGCATATAAAATATATATTGTTCATGTTAAAAGTTTATGATCTTGTGGGGCCACATTACTAGCTGTCCAGGGCCTCATGCAGCCTGTGAGCCACAGGTTAAACACACCTGCTCTAAAAGCCTACAATAAAGAAAATATTTTCCATCGGGTCTAGGACTATTAGGCTTGGCCGTGCCCACTTCTCTCCCGGCTCACTGCCACAGCCTCTGCTGGCCTTCCACCAGTACTCCACTCCTACCAATGCCCCCCTCGTCCCGGCCAATTCCCCGAGGCACGTTTTTACCTGGATGATTTGCTGCACAGGACAAGTAGCCACACCTCCCAGCAGCAAATTGGGCAGCGGGTGGTGGCAGTGATGCGGAGGTGCTGGGGGGAGCGGATGGCTGGTGATTGCAGAAGCACTGGAGAAAGCTGTGTGTGTGCACTTATATTTTTTCTTTGCCTCTTGATGGTGTTTCTCTTGTCCAACCCGCCCCAAATTCTCAGTTTCCTCAATTGCAGGCTGGCTAGGATGCAGGGACCAGGGTTTTAGGCTCCAGCACATGGATTGCTGTGGCAGGACAGAAGAAAGATCTTCCCACTTAGGATAAAAGGTTCCTTCCTTCCTCTCTGTTTCTCTCCCTCCTCCCTTGCTGCCTCTCTTCCTTTCTTTCTTCCTCTCTTTCTTTTGCTTCCTTCTTCCTTTTCTTTCCTTCCTCTCTTTCTCCCTTGGAAAACAGGAAAAGAAAGAGAGGGAGGGTGGGTAGGAAGGAAGGAAGGAAAAGAAAGAGGAAGAAAGAAAGGAAGATACCTTGAAATAACAGTCAAGTCGTTTCATGATCTCCACCCCCCCACCTTTTCTCCCAAGTGGGAAGATCTTTTTCCTGTCCTGCTGCAGCGATCAATGAGCCGGAGCCTAAAACCCTGGTCCTTGCATCGCAGCCATCCTTCAATTGAGGAAACTGAGAATTTGGAATGGCTTGGAGGAGGAAAGGCAAAGAAAAGTGCACCCCCATCCCAGCTTTCTCCAGTGCTTCTGCAATCGGCTGCCACCCAGCTGCAATTGCCCGCCACCCACCCACCCGCCGTGCCCCCCCCCCAGCCACCCGTNCCCCCTCAGCGCCTCTGCATCACTGCTGCCTGCAGCCACCTGCTGTCCAATTGGCTGCTGGAAGGCACGGCTACTTGTCCCATGCAGCGAATCGCCTGGGTAGCAATAGCAATAGCACTTAGACTTATATACCGCTTCATAGTACCGGTACTTTTACAGCCCTCTCTAAGCGGTTTTACAGAGTCAGCATATTGCCCCCAACAATCTGGGTCCTCATTTTACCCACCTCGGAAGGATGGAAGGCTGAGTCAACCTTGAGCCGGTGAGATTTGAACTGCCGAACTGCAGCTAGCATTCAGCTGAAGTAGCCTGCTGTACTGCACTCTAACCACTGCACCACCTCAGCTCTAAACGTGTCTCGGGGAATCGGCCAGTACAAAGGGCTGGGGGTAGAGTCATTGGCGGGAGAGGAGTGCCAGTGGAAGGCCAGCGGAGGATGAAAGGCTGCTGTGGGTCGGTTGTGGTGGTGGTGGTCCAGGAGAGAAGTGGGCACGGCCAAGGGTTGGCACTTAATAGTCCCATTCCATTTTCTATCAAGCTGCTAGACCTTATGAAATTTCACTCCCAATGGAAATGTGGCCTCCATAATGGAAAAACAAAATTTTGTAAGGCTGCCAGTGTAAGGAACATACTAGCGCCATTTCCTTTTCCTGGGAAGTCCTTGACCCTCCCAAATTTGACTGGAGACCTATTCTGTAACTTATTTAGCAGAATGTTTAACCTGATTTTAAGAGAGTGGCTTTGTTTCTAGACCACTGAGGGAGCATTGGTCGTCTTGTAGATATTATTTAGTTGTTTAACTAGCATCCTTTATTACTGGACATGCTAGCAGCTGAAAAATATAGATCAGCAACATCTTGGGGCCCAGAGGTACTCCCACACATGTTCCTATTTATCAGAGGTTCTCTGTAGTCTGCACACCACTGGTGGTCTACAAGCTTCATTCAGATGGTCTGTGGAATGGGAAAAAAAACAAGACTCTAATACTTGCTGTGTTAGTGTTGTGGAGCAAAAAAAAGTTTATCAAGTAGTTCCTCAGTAATTTTCAAGCAGTCTACAGAGGAAAGATTTGAAAAATGAGACATTACACCATTCAACTGGTTTAGATGAACAGGAAAATAGATCATGGAAGTTTACGGTGCTAACTAAACCTGTGAATATACCTTGGTGTAAGAATTTCTTTGTATTGAAGTTTTTCTACCCTGGTCGTTGCAGCAACAGACATTGGTATGACAATGTTGTTAATGTCAAAAGAGCTTTCCCCTCGTCTCCTCCTTGGCTGCTGCTGCAAAATAATGCAGAAAATAATAGTGAAAATCAGACAGTGATATGAAGAAGGAAAAAATTTAAAACTAACTTATAGCACCAAGAAAGAAAGGACAAATGTTCTTGTCTTTTAATCTAGTGATTTAACAGGAAAGTGGCTGCTGCCAAGAACTCAACCTTTGGCATCATGGGATAACCTTGTAAAACTAAAGCAAAGCTACTCTTCTGGGCTGCAAAATTCACAGGTATGAAACAACCAAGGGCTAGAATATAAAGTCAACATACACTGAATTACTTGTTTATGCAAAGAAGATAACAATCCTAGGATAATTTCTGAATACTGATTAGATGAAGGTTTTTCCATTTAGGATGTTTGGAAGAAAAATCCTTGGGTATCTGAAGAAGCATGCAGCTTGAGGAAAAAGAGTAAATTAAGCATCTCTAGGCCATTCTAGAGAATCTGAATGGACAATGTCTTATATATACAGCTTTACATAGATAAAGGTTTCCCATGTTCAGTCATGTCCGGCTCTAAGGGGTGGTGCTCATCTCAGTTTCTTAGCCAAGGGAGCCAGCATTGTCCGAAGATGCTTCCGTGGTCATGTGGCTGGCATGACTATACGCCGAGGTGCATGGAAAGCTGTTACCTTCCCACCAAAGTGGTACCTATTTATCTACTTGCATTTGCATGCTTTTTAACTGCTAGGTTGGCAGGAGCTGGGACAAAACAGGCGCTCACCCCGTCACGCAGTGCTTGGGTCTTGAACTGCCAACCTTCTGGTCAACAAGCCCAGCGTCTTAACTGCTAGGCCACCACGCTTTACCCTCTGTATAACGTAACCAGTTTGTAAAACATGTATTCAAAGAAAGCCTCTCTTCCAGACAGTCCATCTACCTAACATTCCTAAAATGTGTACTATGTTCCTACTTATAATATTCATAGATACTCTGCATATGTAACCCCACCAGCATAACATTTAAAACAAGTGCTTGTGACTCCTGATTTTTGCCTAAGATACTACAGACATCTTCAGGAACTCCTTTGACAATACTATCTGTGACTCAGTGGGTGCCATATTGTGGCAGATCTCTCTTTTCCTTTCAGCTGTTTTATAGTGAACAGGGTTTTGAACGCATTCCTTAAGGCAGTGTTTTTCAACCTTGGCAACTTGATGTGTGGACTTCAACTCCCAGAATTCCCCAGCCAATCTGGGAGTTGAAGTCCTTCAAATTGCCACCATTGGGAAACACTATCTTTTTTTAAAAATTTTTTTTATTTTGAATACAAATAATACAAACATAATATATATAAATCTAAATACAAAAAAGGAAAAAAAAATACAAATATTACTGTGCACCCCCCGAGACCATTTCCCCCCCTTATATTTCTTCTTCTATAACGACTAAAAGATATACAATATATTCCAATTGTGCCCTTATCCCCTCCAAAACAACATATATTCTTGAGTAGGTTTATTCCCTTTGCCTTCCACCAACACTGTTTTTATAAAATCCCCCCTATTTCATTATAATTGTTTACTTTAATCATCCCTTTTTTAAAATTTAATTTCATTGGTTGAACTACTCTCAACCAAAATACATAGTTCCTTACTCAAGTTACTTGCATAAATCATATCCATGCAACTCTTTTGGTTTAAATAAATGCTGACCAACTCTAACGCCTAGATTGTTTTCATAGAAATAGTTAATGGAGAAGACAAGAATAGATTGAGTGACAAGGCTCTTGCCATAATGCTAAAGCATTCCCTCAACCCCACATCCCAAATTTTTTGTGCACTATCACAATCCCACCCCATATGTTTATATGTTCCAACCTCTTTCTCGCACCTCCAACAAATATTTGTATATTTAACATCTATTTGATTTAATTTACGTGTGAAACACTATCTTAACAAGATTCTCAGACTCCGCTCTGTTGATATAGAAATTTATACCAAACTATTATACCCATTTAAGACAGTTATTCATTTACTTCATTTTTATTGTACCATTCACCTAAATTTCATACTCAAGGTATCTTTATTACTGCTCTAAATGCTTGGTGCAGAATATACTTAGATCTTTTTTTTTTAGTATCAACAAGCTTAGAAGAAAGGGTTATGACTTACTAACAGGCATTTATGAAAAAAATAGCCTATTATGGGAAAATTTGAAACCAACCTTATTACATTTCAAACTTTCAAAATAGTATCCAACTTGGGAAACAAATCAGACATGAAAATATACCACAAACAATACTACCAATAAACATTTACAAAGTGTCAACTCGTGGAGCCTTCCCGACCTGCTCTCGAGTTGCCATAGGCAGGGGGATGGGGAATCAAGCCTCGTAGCTGTATCGAGGAGTTTGCACCTCAGTCAAAACAAAGCACATTCCAGCCGGCAAATGTCAAGGCCATCTCCACAGAGATCCACAGTGGCCGGAGGGAGTGACTTCTACAACCCGCGAAATTGCTTCGTTGGGGAATGTGACTGATGACACACCTTGGGGGGGAGGGGGAAACAGGGTCAGAACCAAGGCGCGAATTAAGTGAGGTCAGAGTTGGCTTCACTTGGTACGTGCCGACATGACGCTCCTAATAAATAACTGGATTTCTTTTGAACCTCGGCTTGAGAGTCATGTTTTAATTAGGGCATTGGTCGGAACCCTGACAGCAAGCCAACTCTCTCAAAACTAATCAAAACGACCGGGATTCCTGAGCCCTGGACTCTCCATTTGCTCCCCGACACCTGGGGTGCGTGGAGAGAAACTCAGGCTACCATGGCAGAAGGCAGATATAAAAGAGCCCCTAAAGCGGCAGAAGTCGAACTCCCCTACCCTAGCGCCCGTGGCTTGAGGAAACCCATAAGCGAGCTAGGAAGACTGCAATGGATGAAGGAATGGGAACAGGTCAGACTCCCCAAAACTCTGATGGAACCCTTAGGTGGATCCTTAGAATAGCTAAGGGAGGAATTTGACCGAGCCACCCTTCGCGATGAGGGGCCTTCGTGCTGCCCAAAAGAGAGGGGGGGGATTGAAACTGATCCCTTTGAAGTGAGGAGAAGCAGACAAGAACGCAGCCCCCCTTCTCCACCCATCAGAAGGAAACTGAGCCTGAGGCTGAAGCTGGAGGCTCCCCCGCACCACAGGCAAGCCGCCCAAAGTGGACGCGCCCCCCCCCTCTATGAGCTAGAGCCGATGGAGACCGCCAAACACACCAGGTGCAGGCATACGGGGGCCAACATGATGAGGGAGGGGCAGGGTTGAACGAGCCGCCCCGATTCGGGGAAATTTGATGGGGATTCAGATCAACTGGCTCTATTCCTTGACTCTGCCGGAGTCCATCTAGAGCGTTACGGACACCTTTACCCATCGCACAGAGCCATGGTGAATACCATCGCCGAGGGGCTAGTGGGGGAAGCAAAGGAATGGCTAGCAGCCCTCCATAAGAGGAGAGACCCCCAACTGCAAGACGTTCACAACTTCCTGCAAGAGTTAGAAGCAAGATTTGAGGAGGTGGAGAAGGATCAGTATGCGGAGGATGAGCTTTGAAATTTAAAGCAGAGCGGGCGACCCATTAAGGAACACATCTGTGAATTCAGGAGAGTCGTGGGAAAGCTACCGCCTTTGCTGGAGCGGCTATTAGTTCATTTCTTCAGAACAAGCCTGGATAAGCAAATCGACCAAGTAACTGCCTATCGCGACATTCCAAACCGACTATCTGAGTGGTTCCGAGTAGCCATAAAAGTTGACTGCGGGTTGTGCGCCAACGACATGCGGAAGCAACCGGACACCAAGGAGAGAAAACAACCAGATCGGAGACCATCCAGCTGACGGAAGGCTGCAGCAGCACAGTCGGCCCCAAGGGCAACCCTCCCACGAAGCCAGTTGAAATGCTACAGATGCGGAGGGATAGGCCACATTGCATCAGCATGCGCAACCCAAGCCAGAGCCACCACCCAGGGCGCGGCCGGAACGAGGCCCCAGGCGTGCCGCCAACACGTCCCGAAAAGCCCTCCAGGCTGTAGAGGTCCCTCCCCCACCCAGCCGAAGGGGGGGGGAAACTCCAGCTAACGATGACCAATCGCCGGATTCCTACGACAGTGAGGACGAGGGTGAAAACGACCCGATGCTGAGTGAACCAGTCCACCCTTTCGTCTTCCCGATACGTCTCACAGCCCCAAAAACAGGGACCCGGGGGACTTTTCAAGCACTAATAGACTCAGGCTGCACTAGATGCTTGATTAACCTAACCACGGTCCTGAAACTGGGGATTAGAGCGAAGAGACTGGCCCACCCGATCAGATTCGAACAGGTCGATGGGTCCCTATTGGGGGGAGCCTACGCCACCCACCTGACCGAACCAGTGAGGCTAGAGCTAGCGGACCACTGGGAATCAATTTGATTCGTAATAGCCCCCAAAATGACAGACGCGGTCATACTGGGGCTCTCCTGGCTAGAAAAGTGGGGCCCGACTATCTGGTGGCAAGGGGGCAACTGGAGGCTGAGAATAGCAAGAGGACCCCAACCCCCTCCACACCAGCAAATAGGGGCATCGCCCACACAGGAAACTCCTCCTAAGGCCCCACCAGAACAACTGGCAGCCACCTCTGACAAAATCCCAGAGGCCAAACAGATCCCCAGAGAATATCAGGACCTCGCTGAACACTTCAGCGAGGCCGAGTGCGATGTCCTACCCCCCCCCCCACCGTGACACGGACTGCGACATCAAAATCATCCCCGGGGCTAAGCTTCCCAAACCCAAACTGTACGCCATGACGCCCCGGGAAATGCAAGAAATGCGTAAATACATAGACAAGAACCTAGCAAGGGGGTTCATCGAGATGGCCAAGCCAGATTATGCGTAGATTTTAGGGGGATTAACTGTGTGTGTGTGCACAACCTATACCCCCTCCCTCTCATAAAGGACATGCTGTCTCACCTAGCCAAGGGAAAAGTCTTTACTAAATTAGACCTCAGAGAAGCATACTACTGAGTCCGTATCAGGGAGTGTTCTGACCTAGGCTTCCTGAGAGAGCATAAATCACAAACGTAGTCCCAAAAAACCTCTTTTTATTTCAACGGCTGTGAATTATGTTCATTCACAGCCGTAATGAGTCTCAAACAGTTTTAATTAGTCTGACAGAAGTCTGCCACTGTCTTTCAGGAGAAGGCTGATAAGCACCCACCTTTATCTCTCTTGACACGCTGCCAAAGACCTAATTGGCAAGTAGCTTTNAGTAGCCCCTTTTTTCCTTAACTGCTCTTGCCTTCTGGCAGCTCTGCGCATGCGCGCACTGGGAACAGGCTCCCCCTGTTCCTCTGCCTCGCTGATGTCTGGCTCTGGAGGCTCCGGTGTCAGCACAGAACTCCCAGATGGCCCTGGCCCCATCTCTGCCTCCGACGCAGAGCCTTCTCCAGACTCCAGGACTGGCCCATGTTCCTCCCCAGCCTCCTCGCTGTCCGACTCTGCTGCCAGCTCCGCAGGCCGCTGGCGGACCACAACAGGGAGGGAGATGAATGGAAAACAGCATTTAACTGCCCCCTAGGGAGTTTCCAATTCAAAGTAATGCCTTTCGGACTGCAGGGGGCCCTGGCAGTGTTTATGCATTTAATAAACGAGGTGCTGCACGAGCACCTCTATAAGGGGGTCCTCATCTACCTGAACAACATACTCATCTACATTGAGACCATGGAAGACCACATACCCCTAGTCCGCCAGGTACTGAAAAAACTTCTGGCGGCAAACCTGTATGTCAAGCTGTCAAAATGTGAATTTCATCGCGCGTGGCTAGACTACCTGGGCTACCGAGTGTCAGATGAGGGGATAGAGATGGACCCAGCCAAAGTACAAGCCGTCCTAGGTTGGCAGCCCCCTCGCACCCACAGACAGCTACAAAGCTTCCTAGGATTCGCAAACTTTTACAGGCAATTCATCCCCTCCTTCGCAAAGATTGCCAAACCCATGACAGAGCTCCTAAAGACAGGGGGCCCAGGGACGAAGCCCTGCCCGGGACAACCCCTACAGTGGGACCTAACCTGCCAAAAGGCATTCGAAACACTAAAAGAACTTTTCGCAAAGGAACTGGCGCTGAAACATCCTGACCCTGAACAACCCTTTGTCATCCAAGCAGATGCCAGCGATGTGGTGGTGGAAGCAGTGCTGCTCCAAAGAAATAGCCAGGGAAAATTACAACCATGCGCCTACACCTCCCGCAAACTCACAGACACGGAGAGACGATGGGCCACATGGGAAAAAGAGGCTTTTGTGGTAAGATGGGCACTGCTAACCTGGCGCCACCTGCTGGAAGGGGGGAGAAATCGTTTGAAGTCTGCACTGACCACAAAAATCTGGAGGCCCTTCGGACCCCACAAAAACTATCGCCTAAACAAGTCCACTGGGCTCAATACTTCAACTGATTCAACTTCATGCTAAAACACATCCCGGGGGAAGGAATTTCCTAGCTGATGCCCTCTCCCGCATGCCCCAATACAAATACATCCCCCCTACCCAAACAGCAGCCCAAGTGACCACCAGACGACAACGCCACGACCGGCAAGACCAACCCGCAAGCGATCTAACTGAAAAACTCAAAACCGAACTGCAAGCAGACCCCTGGTTCTGTGACAACCAACACATCTTGACAAAAAGAGATGACCTAGTGTGGAAGGGGACGAAGCTCTATGTCCCTGAGTCCCTACGCACCTTAATCCTCCAGAGAAGCCACGATGTCAAATCAGCGGGCCACTTTGGATTCCTAAAGACTTTACACTTAGTGCGGAGGCAATTCTGGTGGCCTGGCATGAAGAAAGATGTGGACAGTTATGTGAAAAGTTGCACCATCTGTGCCACTACGGTATGAAAAAGCGACCAGGAAACCCCCCCCGGACTGCTGCAACCGGTGGCAGAGCCAACGAGACCATGGGAGGAAATCGCAATGGACTTTATACCCGTGTTTCCCCGAAAATAAGACAGGGGCTTATATTTTTTTGACCCCCGAAATATGGCCTCGGCCTTATTATCGGGGGGGCTTATTATTTTGGGGGTGCAGTAGGCGTTGAGCGTGGGACTGCATGTCCCATCGCCGCTGCCTCGCCTCCCCTCCCCGCCGCCACCGCCTCGTGCAGCAGGACTCAGTAAGGCTTGTTGTGCCGTTGCATGCACGAACTGCATGACTGCCGCAAACTTCATCATACTGGCACAGCTGGGGTCCTTCTGCCTTTGGTGCATGCAACGGCACAACAGGCCTTGCAGCGTCCTGCTCCACGAGGCAGCGGCGGTGGCGGGACGAGTCTCACAGAGACTCATTTCTGGCAGGTGGAACATGTTGGGCCGTGAGACGCACGTCCTACCTGGGACTTGTAGCTCCATCACGTTCCTTGGCGTTGTGTCCAGAGAAGCCCATGGTAAAAGAAAACTTCTCGCGAGTTCAATCAAACTTCTCGAACTCGCGAGAAGTTTTCTTTTACAATGAGCTTCTCTGGACACAATGCCGAGAACGTGACGGAGCTACAAGTGTCAGGTAGGACGTGCGGCGCGCGGTGGGGCGCAATTTGGGAGTGGCGGGGCGGGGCGGGGCGGGCCGCGAGACGTGCGTCCTACCTGGGACTTGTACCTCCGTTGCGTTCCCCGGTGTTGTGTCCACTGACCCTCCCCCGCCTCCGGCACTCGAGCGAAGCGGGAGGGTGAAGAAACTCTCGCGGGCTGCCTGAGGAGGGGAGCCTCGATGCCTGCCTCGCCGCCCCATCGCAGGCAGGAGCGCTTCAAAACGCTGGCAGAGGCAGAGCCCAGAGGAGCCGAGGCAGTCCCGCGGGGTGTGCATGCACCCACCTCTAT
>QLTV01004424.1:223350-243130 GCA_003457575.1 Thermophis baileyi | reverse complement strand
ACATTTTCACTCCACTGCCACCCCGCCCCATCCCGAGCCTTCAATATGCTGAAGGCTCAGAATGGGGCGTTTTTGCAACGGCTTGAAAATGGGGAGGGGAGATTTTCCTGCCTCTCACCCTTTTCTGAAGCTCAGTACAGACTGGGAACAGGGTGAGAGGCAGGACAATCCCCCCTCCCCATTTTCAAGCCGTTCAAGCCTAATCCGATGCAAATGCTGCTTCCAGCCACCTCTTTGTCTTGGTAAAACTCCTCTTTGAAAGGACGATCTGCAGGTGGGGGAGGGGAGAGATTTCCTGCACATCGGCAGCGGCGTCTCCTCACAGGGCTTCTTCTGATGTCCCAGGTGTATGAATTTACATGCCTTCCTTTCCTGTTCCGTGGACGGAATTGCCTGCTGTGACTGTCACCGTTAGTTAAGGAGGGCGCGAGGTGTGTGGGGTGCATCGCTTGGCCTCTGGCTTCTTTTGCAGCAGCAATCAGCGGCACCCGCGAATCAGCTGTTTTGTGAATGGCGGCCAGAGCGGCTCAGCTGATCAATTAAGGGGCCGAGAAGCCCTGAGGTGACCAGAGAAGGGAAGGGCTGCCTCCTGTGCTGGCCACGCCCACCCCTTCATAGGGCTTATTTTCGGGGGAGGGCGTATATTTACGCCCACCCCAAAAATTAGCCTTGGCCTTATTTTCAGGACATGTCCTATTATCGGGGAAACACGGTAGGAATAGGCATATGTGTGTGCACACAAACATATTTTCTCTTGCTCATTTAGGGGCACACAGCCAATGTTTAATTGTTTTCAGCTCTGGAACAACGACCATGAAACATTCAGAAGAGTGATTGCACTCTAGATATACTCATCATGGTTTTCCCATATCACTAGCCAACAATAAATAATTCACTACTTCATGCTCCAACACAACTTCTAGATTCCTTGAAAAGTTTTTCCTGGTCAAACAGTCTAGGACAGGGGTGTCAAACTCAATTTCATTGAGGGCCGCATCAGAGTTGTGGTTGACCTTGGGGGACCGGGCTGGGCGTGGCTGGGGTGGGAGTGGCCAGGTCGATATCAGTCGTGTCAGGGGATGCCTGTGGTGGCCTGGGCGGGGCTGGGTGGATCCATTGTCTCCAGTGGAGAAAAGCGAGAGCAGGGCGAGCACCAAATCCTTGTACACCAGAGGAGCCTTGCCGTCCCTCTCAGGCCATGCGGAGGACCCCAGGATGGCAGCGCGGGCTGCCTGGAGCCCTGGGCAGCAGATGGTAAGTGTCCAGTCAGCCCTCGAGCTCCCAGGGCAGTGGGACCCCACAGCCCAGCCCAGCCCCGCTTCCCCAAGGGGGCGCCTGGCTGCGCTTACCTCCTCCTCAAGGCTACTGCTGTTGTGCTCACTCTCCTTGGCCAGGTTGCTCATGGTGTGTGCGGGAGGGCAAAGTGTGTGGGTCAGAGGAGGCCCACTCCCTCTCCTTGCAAGGAGACCCAGCTTTGTAACCAAAGCATCCTCAGCGATAGGATGGGAGACCACCAGGAGAGGTCAGGAGGAGGAGACAAGGGGATGGTGAAAAGGCAGCAGGACTGCTGGTGGCCAAGTGCTAAGGCAGAACTTTCCTCAGACCCTCACTCCCTCTCATTATAATGAATCTCCCTCCCTCCCTTTTTCTTTTTCCTTCCCTCTTCATTCTTTCTTTCTTCCCCTCTTTCCTTCTTTTTCCTTCCTTGCTCTCTTCCCCTCTTTCCTTCTTTTTCTGTCTTTCCTGTCCCTTCTTGGATGCTCAAATGCAAAAGGGGAAACATTTCTCGGTGCCTCCTTGCCTTATGATCAAATGCCACTTTTGCTAGTAGTTTGTGGCTACTTAAAAGACTGAGAACAAACCAGGCTCAGTTTAGCCCATGCTTGCATTTAGTGGGGGCATCCAACATTTAGTGGGACAGCAAAACTGTCAAAATGTTGGCTGTGATGTGTGTCCACAGACAACAATACAGCAAAACTGTCAGAATGGTGGCTGTGATAGTTGATCAGAGCTCCTCTGTTTTTTATGTGCAACAGCTTTAGCGTTTAGGAACAGAGGTATGTTAGTTGCTTTTCTATTAATACATAATCCTTAAACGGGCTCTCCTGTAGGGACCCTGCATGGTCTAATTCAGACTGGAAATATAGCAAAGGAAAATATTTTCCCCCACTCTGCTTTGTCCTGTTTTCCCCCCTGGAAATGGCTGTTTGCAACACACAAGGAGGGGATACTTTCCTAAGAGCTCACAATTCAAGAATACCAATGTGCACATGAGGTATCTCAGGGTGGGGAAGGCCTAGTGATGAAACAGGCCCTCAAGGCTTCCCCGACCCACTAAGATACCTCATGCTTCCCCCTCCCTTCCTGCCACACCGGACTCACTTACCTTGCAAAGATCTGTCTCTTCTCTGCTGCTGTTTCTTTGCCTTTGATGGAGGGAGAGGAGAGTTGGCTTGGAAATGCTTTTCACGCCGAAAATGGACGCTCCTGGGTGCCATAATATCGCGTGGGTTCAGGCACCCATCCTCTTTTGCAGAGAATCAGGGACCAAGAAACTTTCATTCTCGGCACAAAAAGTGTTTGCAGTGCCTGTCTCCTGCTCCCTCCCCCCAACTCCTTTCCACCACCGCTGTGGCAGGGACGCTCCCTGCCCGCTAAAATCTGCTGCGGATGGAGCTCCTTCAACAACCCACCCTGTGGCCGGAGCCGGGAAGGTCGCAGTGGAATCGGAATCAGCCGTGCGCAGGAACCAAAGCCGTCCGTGGCCCGGGTGTGCTGCTCGCTCGCATGCACCGGCCTCACTGTTTGAGTGCAGGAACGAAGCCTTCAACTGAGCGAGGTGGTACCACAGTGCCAGGCCGCTCACACCCACGTCCAGCCCGCCGGAGTTCACCGTGCCTGGGGAGGAATGAGACCCCGTTGTCCCACGGAGCCCACCTGCATTCAAATGGAGCGTCTGCGTGCCAATGGGCGTGCTTGAAAACAGAGCGATCTTTGAGGGCAATCCTGCTGCTGGCACCTCCGCTTTCTTCAGCTCAGATGCAGCCGGGGCACCCAAGCTGTTGGCGGCGGCAGCAGGAGCCACCTAAGTAGCCATGATTCCCCGCTCCCCAGCCAGCCAGCCCCGCCTGACCTACTTTCAACCCTGGCAGGCCGGCTGGCGCAAAGCCTTTCTCCTCTTCCTCCCCACTCAAGCAGCGGCAGGCTCCGCGGAACAACAGGGTCTCTCATTCCTCCCCCGGCACGGCGAGCTCCAGCCGGCTGGAGGGGTGTGTGAGGGGCCTGGCCCCGCAGTGCCTCCTCACACAGTTGAAGGCTTCATTCCTGTATTCAAACAATAAGGCCGGTGCACGCAAGTGAACAGTGCACCCGGGCCACGGACAGTGTTGGTTCCTGAGCCCGGTGGATTCTGATTCCACGGCGGCCTTACTGTTTGAGTGCAGGAACGAAGTCTTCAACTGAGCGAGGAGGCACCGCGGGGCAGGCCCCTCGCACCCGCCTCCAGCCCACTGGAGCTCGCCGTGCCAGGGGAGGAATGAGAGACCTTGTTGTCCTGCTGAGCCCAACACTGTTTGAGCGGGGAGGAGGAGGAGGAGGAGAAGAGTGGGTGAGGGTTTGCGCCGGCCGGCTGGCCAGGCACGGAATAGGTCAGGCGGGGCTGGCTGGCTGGGGAGGGGAGAATCATGGCTGTTCAGGTGGCTCCCGCCGCCACCGCCAGCAGCTTGGGTGCCCCGGCTGCATCCGAGCTGAAGAAAGCGGAGGTGCAGCAGCGGGATTGCCCTCAAAGATCGCTCCATTTCCAAACGCCCATTTGCACACAGACGCCCCACTTGAATGCAGGTGGGCTCTGTGGGACAACGGGGTCTCATTACTCCCCTAGTGTGGCGAACTCTGGTGGGCTGGATGCGGGTGCGAGGGCCCTGGCCCCATGGTGCCTCCTCGCTCAGTTGAAGGCTTCGTTCCTGCACTCAAACAGTAAGGCCTGTGCACGCGAGCGAGCAGCGTACCCGGGACATGGATGGTGTTGGTTCTTGCGCCCGGCCTTAGATCCGGCCCGCGGGGCCGCTCTGGAGCCAGCAAGGGACCGCCCAGCTGCCTCGGCCCCGCCCCCTGTGCGTACGCATAGGAGGAGGCGAGCACACAGGGGCTGGCATCCTGGGTGAAAAAGCGCTCAGAACGCAGTCAGCCTGCGGGAGAAGACACCAGGCACTACGCGTGCTCGCTGCCTCCTGTCCGTGCGCCTAGGGGGTGGGGTGGGGGTGGCCCCGCGGATCTAAGGCTGACTGCATTCCAGCCCAGATGGCCGCCACAGGGTTGTAGATCAGTGCCCAGTTGGCCTGGACTGGGCCAAGACGCCATGGGCTG
Source organism: Thermophis baileyi (assembly GCA_003457575.1). NCBI lineage: Eukaryota > Metazoa > Chordata > Lepidosauria > Squamata > Dipsadidae > Thermophis > Thermophis baileyi. Next base: position 238,765 of record QLTV01004424.1, on the reverse strand, counting down.
GTCTTCACTTCCTTCGTTTCCTTCCTTCCTTCTGTTTCCAAGTCAGACATCGCAGGTCAGATCCTGCCCGCGGGCCTTGATTTTGACTTGCCTGGGGCCACACTGAGTGAAGAGGAATTGTCTTGGGCCTCATAAATTATATAATATAGTTTTATAACATAAAATCACATGTTAAAAGTTTACGATCTTGTGGGGCTGCATTACAGGTAGTCCCTGAGAAACAACAGGCCACATAATGATGATTCAAAGTTATGACTGACACCCCAAAACTATATGCAACCCTGTTTCAAAGTTATGACAGCTGAAGTGCCCCTGCGGTCATTCACCCTTATGACCGACCACAGGGATGTTGCAGCATCCCTGTCATGGCCCCATCGGATCCCGGTTCACAGGAGTTGGAACTGGGACCATCTGACAGGGATAGCACATCTCCCCTGGAACATCTGGAGAGTCCAGGGGATGAGGATGATGCTGTCCCAGGCCCCTCCGGCATTGGGGGAGGTGGTTGACCGGACAGGGAGCTGCCTGCCTTCACAAACGCAGGGGAGGATTGGCTGCAGACAGGCAGTGGTGATAAGAGACAACAGATCCCCTCTGACGAGGAACAGCTACCTCCCCCACACAGAATGCGGAGCGGAGGGAAGCTCAGAGGTGGTCTGCAAGGCTGCTAGTGAGGAGGCTGCCCCGCCCCACCTCACAAGGAACACCTGGCTTGGGCTGATTTAACCAGGGGGTGGGGGGGGTGGGGGGGAAGGAGGGAAGGGAGGGAAGGGGAGAGAGAGAGAGAGAGAGAGAGAGAGAGAGAGAGAGAGAGAGAGAGAGAGAGAGAGAGAGAGAGAACGGGGGACGGGGGGGTGGGGGGGGGGTGCGCGGGGGGGGGGGGGGGGTGGGGGGGAAGGAGGGAAGGGAGGGAAGGGTGCCTTCATCGGGAACAACTGTTTCTCTCAGCACTCACTCCCCTGATTTTTGGAAACCTTGACTTCAACTCTTGTTTCAGCCTCTGGATTTGCATACCTTGCTTTGCGGACTCTGACTCCGGATTGCGGCTTACAGACATTGTTTTGCAACCTCTGCACCGGGTTTGTGGTTTTCACCTTTCTTCCTGGTTTGGGTCTTGTTTCTGGTGACTATTGGACTCAGCTGGTGGAATTGTGTTATACTGACTGTGGGGGTGGCTGGTTTTGGGGGAAAAGTGGAGTGGAGGTTTACCAACACCCCTGGAGGGCTGTCTGTCGTGGTTTAGCAGTGCAATGAAATACTTTATTGATGCCTGCATCTGCCTACACGACCTGTGTCAGAACAGCCCGCCTCTCTCTTCACCCCTTATCCCGCCCCAACAGGACCCTGAAGTGCTCGGGTCTGCTCCCCATGCCTCCTGTAAGCAGCTGCCATTTTCAGGGCCCCAACAATTCTTTGTGGAAATGGTGGCTACTTTCAGGGCTTTCTGTGCTGATCAGGTGGCCATTAGGAGGCTGCAAAGCTCTTCTGCCTCTGTATAAAAGGCGGCAGCTTCAGGATGAGCTTCCCAAAACCTTTCCTTTGCTTAACCTCCTCCCTACCCCAGAAAGCCACATTTCTTCAATAAACAAAACAAAACAAAAAGCTAGGAGGGACAGACTTGTTAATCTCCCCTCTTTTACTACTAAAACAGGACATACTGCCAGAAATTATACCTCCAAAGGCAGAAAGTGGTGCTGGGTCTCCAGGCTGTCTATAACCCTTGAAGCCCTGCCTAAATTCAGAGTCTGTGTACTGTTATTATGGGAGAGCCAAGTACTCAGTGTATTCTCAGAAGCAGCCTTTTGTTTATTATTTCCTTTTTCAGGCTGGGCACTGGCATTAATCACATTTAAAAATGGAATCCTTGTTCACTTTAATGATTTTGCAGGACATTGTAATTCCTGTCAATTCAAGATTAAAATCAATGAAGGCACTTACTGGCTGCTGCTAAAAAGGTATTAACCAGCTTGTGACGGTCTTTGCGCGCTGAGTCAGAGACACTGCTGGGAAGCACAGTGGGTCGGTGCTTCAATGTGAGCTTTTTGGGAGGTTTGATTTTCTCACAGGGCTTGTTCTGCAACTGGGATTTCAACATGCTCTGAAGGTGTAAGCTCACTGGTACATCTGCAGAAAAATGAACACACACATACACAAACAAAAAAACCCCCAATAGGAGGCAATTATCAGACAACATTCAGAATAAAGAGGGCATATTCTGAATGCAGAACATTCATCACCAAATCTATCTAACCATACATTTGGGGATTTATACCTATCATGGACCAAAAATATATCCATTCAGAAGCAAAAAATAAGCCATGTTTATGGAGTCCTCCACTTTCACCCAGTAATGAAAACGCCAATATTGGCTGAACTGCAGCTATCCTAACTGTACTCTCCAGATTTCTTGAGTCAACTGGAATTCTGAGCTAACACAGCCTTCAGCAACAACACAGCTAGGTGCCATGGTTTTTTTGTTTTGGATGAGGACCAAAAGAAAAGCCATCAGATGATTATTGCATTGATTACGATGCTGTTATATATTTTATAAGATTTTGTTCTCGCATTATTAGTATATTTTTGTTCTTTTTATTTGCAAACTGCTTTAAGGTTGTAGGGATTGAAAGGGTAGAAAGTAAATAGAGAAAGGAAAAATAGTCCCTCTCTTTGAGCATGCTTCACCTCCAGTGAGGACACAAGAGTTTTGTGTGTAAAGACCCACAATGGCCTGACTGAGGCCATTTTGAGACTTCAGTGCTGACACACTGGAGCCGAGGGACAGAGAGGGAGGAATAGATAGTTGGGGTAGTATAGTCAAAACAAAATACTTACTCTTGGGAACCAAGGACATTCCTGCAGGTGTTCGGAAGGAGGGGACTGATGTCACCTAGCAACTGGACTGTATCCTGATTGGGCCATGTGACTGGTTGTTTTGGGAAAGTGACAAACTTTTACTTTTAATTAGGTGAAAACCGCGGGAATATTCAGTCGGTTTTCACCAGCCTGTGCCAATATGACATATCCAATAAACTTATTCTTTGAGGAATCTACCTGCCTCGGAGTTTTGTTTGCTATGGGTATGTTACTTGGAACCCTGACAGCAACAGCAGCTGCTGCCACCCTACAACTGAAATACAAACAGCTTTCCCTGGAGAAAATTCAAAAGACCTAGATTTATATCCTAGATTGCATTTTACTTGAGTGAATTAAATGTCTTGTTAAAATCCAAAATAAGTTTCTTAAAATAATGTCAATATCAAGTGCCCCTTAAATTATAACTAGGATATTACTAAATAATATGAATGACAGCATGTTTGTCCTACAGTAAAATTTTGAAGGTGAATTGGTGTCTCTATAGAAACACTGAGTTAAAGGAAGTTTTTCCACATAAATGAAAAGTCAATTTGATCACTTCTCAAATACAACTTTGATTCATCAACTATCCAAAACAAGTGCTTTATTTTCACCCAATGAACACACACAGCCCTAGACTATCTAGTAGCAACTAAAACATACTTCCAATTACTTTGTCATTGGCAGTTCATTTTTTTGTTTGGTAGTTTTCTGTATGTGTGTGAAATGGAGGAACTGTGATGAGAGAAAGAAACCACAAACATCACACATGACCAGGAGAAATGGGGCTGGGGGTGATGCAGCCTGTAAGGCAAGGTACTAGACAATATGTGATAAGTGTGTAGGCACCCTTCAATAGATAAAGGAAAGCATGAAATTGGTATGAGGTGTACACAAACATACCCACACACACCCGGTTAAAAGCAATATGTGTACCTTTCTTTACAGCACATACACAACGGAAGGATACAAGGCTACATCCTATCCACACATAACCCCCACCCCAAAGCTTTCTGTGCATTCTCTGGAGAGTTTCAAAATATTAAGCAAACAAGTTTTTAATGTGAAGGAAAAAATTCCATAGTATATGCCTAGACAGTAATCATGTTTAATGCTTAATGCAAATGAAACAAAATCCAATTTAGTTTTTGCCCTGCCACTGCCTACCACATTTGGAGTGCATCACCCAGCATGGTACCATGTTTCCCCAAAAATAAGACTGGCTCTTACATTAATTTTTGCTCCAAAAGACGCATTAGGGCTTATTTTTGGGGAAATACGGTACTAAATGCGTCTGTCTGTCTGACGATCTTAACTGGTGCTTATTTTTGGGGTACGGGCTGCAGGCATCCTGAAAAATAATGCTAGGGCTTATTTTCCGGTTGGGTCTTATTTTCAGGGAAACACGGTACTTCAAAGCCAAGGACAGTCATAGCACAGTAGTTGCACCCACCTGGTTTGGAAAATAAGTTACCTGCCCAGAATATTCCAAAAAAAATGGGCAATAAACAAGCACTGTTAATAAAACTAAGGGCAGGGCTTAAGGTAAGAAAGGCAGTTGGATACTGAGAGAGCAGCTGATGAGAGAGTGTGAATTCAGACATTAATAAAAAGTAGTCTGGATAACAGGCTAAGGATGAGCTGAAAATTCAAACACACCCAGCAGAAAAATTCAAATTAAACTGCCAATCAAGACTCCTGCCTTTACTCTAGCCCCGTGATGGCGAACCTATGGCACGCGCGCCACAGGTGGCACGCAGAGCCCTCTCTGTGGGCACGCCAGCCGTCGCCCCAGCCCAGCTCCACTGTGCGTGTGCGCCTCCCGCCAGCCAGCTGATCTTTGGGTCTCTGCCATGCATGTGCGGGGGGCGGGGGGCGTGCGGGGGACGCTCGCATTGCATTTTGGGCCTGGAAAGCCTCCTGCACCAACCTGGAAACCAAAAATGGGCGGGGGGGCCCATGCGTGGGAGGGTGGGGCGCATGCACGGGGGGCGCTCGCATTGCATTTTGGGGTTTTGTGTGCGTGTGCGCGCATTCGCGCGCATGCGTGCACTCTTTGGGCACTCGGCACCAAAAAGGTTCGCCATCACTGCTCTAGCCACATGTTAATAAAGTACAAATGATGAAAATCATGAAAATGCAGATAACCTAAGAAGGCTGCACTGTAGCAGTAAAATAATGCTACCAGTGTACATGGATACAGAAGAGAGAAGTGCACTGTTGAACAAACACAAGCAATTTTTCTCCCTGATCAGCCCATCCAATTGATTACTCAGTTTACTTTTCCTCTCTGTTGTACTGCTAGTCAACATCTGACTGTGCCAAAACAGCATTGTGACCTGCCAAGAGAGAGCCTTTTCCCCTGACCAAATGCTTCAGAGCAGCAGCTTTCTCTCAAGAGCCCCAGATGGCGCTATCTTGGCTGTTTTTAAAGTCCTGATTAACATCCTTTTCATCAAGGTTATTACATCATGTGGAAATTTCCAGTCACATATCAAATCATCAAGATGAGGACAGAACATTAATTAACAATCTCACATATGGAAGAGAGAAGCAGGCTGAGGGCAGGGGAAAGATGGGGAGATGCCCAATTGTTTAAATTCTATCTACTAGGTCTCTAGCAGCACATGTCATGCAGCCATTGGCTAACTAGGTCAGGGATGCCTGACATTGGTGCCAAAGCAGCTCAATGTCCTAGGAGAGCCAAATTAAATGCCTTTCCAGATCCTCTCTTATCCAAAATTGATCAACCTCTACAACCCCTGTGGCTACCTGCCTCTCTCTATGGTCCAAGCAAAAAAAAAAAAAGCTTCCAAAGGATCATCCTCAGGCAAACATCCTATGCAGGACAGGATAAAAAAGTAGGGTTCTTACTGTTGCCTACATATGGCTTCCTAGCTAGCCTGGAAGGAGCAGCTGACTTTTGTTCAGCTCCTTTTACTAGTCACATCTGCTAATAGGGTCTTTCTTACCATCTGGGAATGAAAGTTCAGGGTGGATGCAGAAATCCAACTGTGAGAGACGCTCCATCAAAGGGGCTTCATACTGGATTTCTGGAGGCAATGAGCTTCGAGTAGCACAGAGAGCACACAAAGGGTTCACATCACAGCCACACTGCCCAATGTTGTTACGATGAACCTAGACATAAGATGAAAAAGGGAGAAGGGCTAGAATCCATCAATCTAGACGGCATCAATTTGCACTTTTTTTCAATCTGAGGACCTAGTCGCCAATCACCTGCCATTTTCATTCTGAAGAGTTACTCCAGGTTTCACAACATGGGATATTAGGATGGCCAGAGACCAATGGTTTGCTTTGAGGTGCTCTTGACTGCCCAAAACATAAAGGGAAAAACATGCTTTATTGCCACTGCTTGGTAAGGAAGGAACCTCAGAGTGGCAATGGGCAGCCAGGAAAGGATTGGGAGTGATCCAGGGAAATTTGAAGTTGACTTGATTGTTGAATCAATACGATGCAAGTATATGACTGGGGTTACTGAACATGGTGAAACTATAACAAAGTATTTAAAGAGCCTTCAAGATGATCTGATGGCAGTGGAAAGGGAACAGGATGGGTAAGAGACTGACTCTGAATCTGCCTAAGAATGACAACTACAGATGTAAAGAAGGGTTTTGAGCTACAGGGTTGAGCTTTCTCTGGTGTTTGGGCAAATTACTTGTACTTTAGCTTTTGCAGTTGCCTCCCTCATTGCAGATTTCGTCCAGGACTAGGAAACTACTATTTACATCTAATAACAGAATATTTGCTATTCACAAGTTCCAAAGTATCACTGTCCATGATGATACAATAGTCCCAAATTAAGATATTTAAATATTCATGTTCTTGGAAAAAAGTGTCTTCACTTTTTTTCTGATTCAGAGAGTGAGCACTGCAACACTTGATCTTCAATACTGAAGTAGTTAGAATGATTATCTAAAAATCTGGTTACTTTGGTTATACACTCTGTGTACTGTGTCTTCTGTTTATGCATGCAAACTTAAATTTGTTGACTGCCAATACAACATTTGCCCTAGTCTGGCTGAAAATGCATAGTTCCTTAAATACTTACTTTAGATTGGCTATTTTTAAATGGGGGGGGGGGGTTTGATTAAAAAATAGAAGAGTCAACTACTTAAAAATGATTTGATATATTTTCTGTTAAGTGTACCTGTATAACATCCCTTCCTGAGTTATTCTACAACAGACATGCTTTTTTCTTCTTTTAAGAATGCCACTGGTCCAGTGATCCAGCAATTAAACTTAAGAGAGTGTTTAAAATTGCGACTCTTACCTCCCAAAACAGTATGCATAGTGGAAGAAATGAAACCACCTTCCTCTGCCCATTTCTACAGTCAAATGATCAAGATTTAAAATGTAGCTCTCTCCCAGTTTTTCCTACTCAATGCCAAGTTCATTTAACAGGGATAGCCTAAAAAACTTCCACTGACATAAGGACTGATAAATCCACTTTATTTGAATAGCAGAGGGACTCTAAGCAGAATTTATGATATGGGGCAAAAGATCAATACGTAAGTCCAACAATTTGTTACTTAGCTATGTCATATAACTCAGCTACAATATCCCCCCCCATTTTTCTACTGCCCTAACTTATCAATTTACAGACCTTTTTGGATAGTGGAACCAGACTGTTGGGTTGAACAAGCTGACGTTTCTTGCAGCTGAGGACAGGACACGTACGGGCTGCCACACAGGTTCCATCGGCAGTTGAAGACACCACATTTAATTTCTGCTTTTTCCGCAACAGCTCCTCAGCATCTGAGCCATCTCCCTGACTATGTTCTGTCAAGCTTAGCTGTAGACTGTCCAAGAATGGAAATACATTAGACATTTCTACTTCTCTATCACTAATGGGAGCCAAATTTTCATTACCTAAAAACAGCAGCCCATTTGTCCAGGCAAACCAATAAATCCATGCCATATAGTAAAATATGCAAAACTAAGGTCAGTACCCCCCAAATTCTTGTTTGATACCAGGTTAGGATAGATTATGGTAAACATTACCTGTCAGCAGCTCTCTAGCTTTTCATTATTTGGAAATGTCAGCTGTTTTTCCTTTGTCCTTACATGTCTCCCTGGCTTACATTTTTCTCTTTCACACTTTTTCACCATTAGCCTATCCCATTTTTCTGCACACAATGCCTGCTCCAAATTTCCACTAGATTTATCCTGTCAACTTTCCATCACCTTTTTACTTTAGGTCTTCGTCAATCCAATGTATTCTCCAGATTAGCTGGTATATAGCTTCCAGAGCCAGCTTCCTCATTCATGCTGGGAGTTATATTCTAATACATTTAGAGAACATCAGGTTGAGGAAGACCCTTTGACTCACTTCTACTCAGAACTTTTCACACTTCCGGTTTATTTATTTTTAAGACTTTTAGGAATTTTGCAAAAGCCTACATTAAGTCTGACAAAAGCATGTGGGAAAATGTGATATGGTCTGATGAGACCAAGGTTGAACTTTTTGGCCATAATTCCAAAATGTTTGGTGCAAAAACAACACTGCGCATCACCAAAAGTATACCACACCCACAGTGAAGCATGGTGGTGGCAGCAGCATTATGCTTTGGGGCTGCTTTTCATCAGCTGGAACTGGGGCTTTAGTCAAGGTGGAGGGAATTATGAACAGTACCAAATATCAGTCAATTTGGGCACAAAACCTTCAGGCCTCTGCTAAGATTTCAGTTTGTTTTAATTGAACTGTACAGCTGGTATGTTATATTAAAGGTGCAAAGAATTCTGAAGTGATTTATCTTGGTCTGATTTTTTTAACATCTCAAAAACCTGGCATTTTAACACGGGTGTGTAGACTTTCTATATCCAATGTACCTTCAAGAGTGGCCTTTCAGAAGTACCTTTCTTAAAGTTATATTTTTTTAAGGAGAGGTTTAGCAAGAACCTTACGTGTTAATGACTCCGTTGAATGGTCTTGGCACTCTATAGGTTTCAGCAGGTAGAGACTCTTGGGTATTACTAATGGATATACAAAGTTTCTCTGATGGCTGGGAGATATAAGTGCCCTGTACAAGAAATGGAGGGGGGGGAGAGGAGAAAATCCTTGTTAAAATTATACAAATCTATGGTAAATGGCTTTTCTTTAACATGGCAAACAATCATCTGTGGCATTTGTGAATCAGAGTATTTGAGAATATAAACTGTGTGATAACTGTTATACTGCTACTCAGCAACAAACAGTACAACAGGCTGGAACATGGAGCGATCATTTCAAAGATCCATTAAGTCAGAGACAAAGAAACAGCATTTTCTGCATTTTCACAGACTTTAAAAGAGTTTTCTCAACCTGGAACTACTTTAATGATGAGCAGGCCAGTCTCTTTTTAAAGTTCAATTATCCATCATTTTCATATGGAAGGCAGTTTCCATTAGTGGAGACCCCTTCCTGTAGAAAACGTTCAAATGTACAAGTGCACACAGTAATACCCAAGCAACACAAACATACCTTGTACATTTACAAAATAGCCTACTAAACTTGATACTGAGGCTCTATATTCAGAATAACAGAATAAGAGTTGGAAGGGACCTTGGAGGTCTTCTAGTCCAACCCCCCTGCTCAGGCAGGAAACCCTATACCATTTCAGACAAATGGTTGTCCAATCTCTTCTTAAAAACTTCCAGTGTTGAAGCATCCACAACTTCTGGAGGCAAGTTGTTCCACTGATTAATTGTTCTCACTGTCAGGAAATTTCTCCTTAGTTCTAAGTTGCTTCTCTCCTTGATTAGTTTCCACCCATTGCTTCTTGTTCTACCCTCAGGTGCTTTGGAGAATAGCTTGACTCCTTCTTCTTTGTGGCAACCCCTGAGATATTGGAACACTGCTATCATGTCACCCCAGTCCTTTTCATTAAACTAGACATACCCAATTCCAGCAACTGTTCTTGATGTGGTTTAGCCTCCAGTCCCCTAATCATCTTTGTTGCTCTTCTCTGCACTCTTTCTAGAGTCTCAACATCTTTTTTACATGTTCTATGTTTAAATTTACACCCACTGAAAACTTAAAGTTTAGTGTTTCATAAATAACTTCTAAAATCAAGCTTCTGGCCCTTATATCTGTAAAGAAAGTTTGACAATTATACCGGACCTTTCTCAATCATATTAGAAAGGTTATCTGAAATAAAGCAAAGATTTACACATTTCTGATTCACAGTGTTATAGCTTACCTTTAACTCTATGTTACTATTACAAGTCTGTGACAAGGTCATTTGTAAACTCAAAATGAATATACTGAGGGAAGGCCAGGGTTTTAAAGAAGGTTTTTAGCCCTCCCCCCAAAGCATTTTTAAAGGGGAGAGTTTAAATGGACCAAAGAAAAGAACAGTCATATTATTTTTTGCACATAACAAAGAATTGAGTGAGATTTTAAAGATGAATGCAAGTATCACAAGCTTTTATCAATTACAGTCTGCTTTAACATATGAAGAAAAATGTAAGAACCTGACAGGCCAATATTGTACATTTATGGACGAAGAGGAAAAACACAAACATGAATAGAAAGACAAAATGCATGTCAGCTGGTTTATAAGTTTTAAAAGCTTTTACAAAAACAAATCCAGGACATCTTAAGCTGAGAAAAAAAAACTTAAAAATGTTTTCTGAGGAACAGAAAAACCACCACATGCAATCTAGCAACCTAGTCCCCTATGAAGTGGATCTCCTGTTATTTCATGCACAGTATCATGTTATACTGGGCCAATACTATTTAGATACTTTGCAAATGCAAGGCACAAAAACAAAATTTTGAATTCCTTGAGAGCGCTTTATCTTTTATGGCAATATTGCCAGCAGTGAATCAAATTATGGGGCCAAAGATAAAAGGGATGGGGTGGAGAAATAATTTTAAGCAGAGCAATCCTGCCCACTGCACAGTTTTGTTAAACTGCAGACAAGGGGAGCAGGCAACTGGCAAGCCTTTTCCTTTATACCCTGTAATATCAAAGCTGATGTCTCAAGGTGTTTCAGATATAGACTCAAGGGCATCACTGTATGATTCATGAAGTAATAGATCCGGCTCTACTACCAAATACAAGTTTACAGCCTCCCCTGTGTGTATTCTGCATCTGTAGTATTTATAATTCAATTAACATGCAACAATTTTTGATCAGAGGCATGAAAAATTAGCAATGTTTGAGTTGTCCAGTCTGCTCTAAATAAAAGGTCTTAGAAGAGAGGGTGTTTTTTGTATACATTCAAGTTACATACCCAGGTAAAACTAAGAAAACTCTTATCCAAAAGTCTAGAAAGACACTGCCTGTCACTGTAGATCAGGGGTGTCAAACTCACGTCGTCACGGCAGTGTCACGTGATGTATTGGGACTTTTTTCCCCTTCGCTAAACCAGGCATGGGCGTGGCAAGCGCGTGAGGCATCCAGCCCATGGGCCGGGAGTTTGACAGCCCTGCTGTAGATGGTTCTGATCAAATGGACCAACTCAACTAGTGAAGCAGCTTTCTGTTTCCTATGACAGTTGTTCACACACACAATTTAACGTGATTGCAATCGTGAAACCTGCCTAAATCAGATGCCACCTGAAAGTCTCTTTGGGTAAGCAATTGTGAAGCTTTACAGAATCAGGCCAATGGACAATTGCTGATTACCTTTATCTGACACTTACTTGCTTATTTTAGTCAGTAAGTTAATATTTATTTACTGTAAATGGTTTCAAGTAAATGTTACCAAAATAACCATGACTGAACTTGGGACCTTTTATATGCCAAGCAAATATAATCATTCCTTTAAAAACTGAAGAATAACTGCTAAGCATGCCTAAGATATGCCAGGTAATGGATAAAAACTCTCCATTACCTAGTCATCTATGAGTAAACCCTGGCTGCCAGAACCGAAGAATGTTGATATTTCAGCCCACAGACTGATCAAAAGCATCTGATGCCCCTTGAATCAGAACCAAGCTGGGATTGGGTAATACCCAATCTGGAGTGCATTCACCTGTGCTTCTCCAGAAAAACAGGTGAACAACTGAATCTCATCCCTCTCACAATCATTTACTACAGTTGCTATCAACCCTAGGTCTGGTGTTTTCCCTATTCAACCACGTGTTAAATTAATTTTGTCTGCTTTTCATAATCAGCTGCATTGCTGATATTTGTTTCACAATGTCTTTAATTTAAAAAAAATAAAAAGATGAAAGCCAGTACTAAATTTTGGCAGAATGTTTTAAAACTTTAAAAATTAAAATTAAATATTTTATTCTAGTGCTCAGGAATTTTGAAACTGCATACCAACTTCTAATAAAGTTTCAATCTGTAGCCTGCAGTAATATGCCATCCTGGAAAAATGTCTTTGTGGATGCCAATTTAGGTAATAAGGTGATTCTGGGAGCATCTGCAGGGCAGAATGCTATTCCCTAATGTATTAAACTGGGAATTCTCCAAATACTGGGTCAAAAGAAAAAACAGCAACAGGACAATCTTTTCCCCCATACAACTATGAAATACATATATAGAAGTCTAGTCTAGAAACAAGGTAATCAGTAAAACAAAATGCAGCAATATAACGTCAGCAGGGAAGGAGAGGAGTAATTAAATAGTACTCCAAGGAGTATTCTCTCCACTCTTAATACGTACCAGTCTGCCAATTCCAGGCTCCAGCTTGAAGTCGACACTAAGACTATGGGTTGAATCACCTAATACATGGTCAGAAGGAGGCATCTCACCAAGTAATACCAGTCCCTAAACGGGAAAAGGAAAAAGATGGTTGCATTTTGCCAGACCAAATTCTCCTTCAGACTATGCCAAGAATAACATTTACCATTACATTTCATTCATTATATTTTGTTTCTTTGTACCTATCGTCCCTTTTCTCCTGTAAGATTCTTCGTTAGTTTTTTTTCCTATTAGTTAGCAACTTTATCTTCACCGTGCTACATGACTTAAAATTCTTGCTCTGAAAAAGTCATTACAGAAGAGATCCTTTCTAGCATTAATCACATGCTAGAATGTATAGTTATAATATGGAGGACTGGAAAAGGAAAATTAAAATACTCTTATATATCAGATTGAAAGTGTTAGAGCAAAACCTTTTCTTTTTTGTTTGCCACAAGGCTGGGTCTGTAAGAAAGCTGATCCTGTATCAGGCTGGGTACCTCTTTCAGAAGCTGCAAAAAACAGAAAAGTTGGGTGTTGTTGGGCCTTGGAGCAGGCTGAGTCCTGCAAGTCATTGGGTGGGAAGGAAGCTGGAGGCTTGCAAGCTTCATCTGGCCTGATCTGTCCTTGCTTGCTGGGTGGGAAGGAAGCTGAAGGACTGCAGGGACCCTGAGGGGCGAGAAGCAGAACATGGGGTGCTGCAGGTGGTAGGGATAGCCTTGCAAGACCTGGGACAGGCGACCTTCCCAGGGCTTCCCCCACCTGATGCACCCTGTGCTCCATTTAATGACCCTTGTGTTCATTTAACAGCTACATCAGGGAGAGCAGGGGGTGGGGTCATTAAGCAAGGCCATTTTACATAACAGCCATCACAACATGCAACCATAATGGGCAGGCTGTATTAGTCGTATCTCAAGGACTACCTGTACTAAATCCTTACTATATCATGTTTTGGGGCAGCATTAATCACAGTGTATGTGTGCATGTGTATGTACACAACAGAGAAAGAAAGAAACAATGTGCTGTAACAACAAATCTTAAGTTGATGTACACTAAATACTAATACTACAAAACCTGAATATGAGACATTTTTACATCTCTCAAAGACTGATCTTGTAACACTACTCAGCATTCTAACAGAGAACAATCAAGCTACATATTATGTGGGAGTTTCTCTTTTGTAAATCTAAAGTAGGTTCAAATTAAAGAAGATTATATACTGTATACATGATAACTAATCATAAACTGTATTTGATAGATTGCAGGTCTTTAGACAACTTTTGTATCAAGATCAAATACTCTTGTTATCACGGAATACAAAACACAAAGCTATTGGACAATGGCTTTAAAATGGTTTTTGTCTCTTTATTCTTCCTTCCCCTGCTCTAAAAGCCTTCAAGTTACAGAGGACTCTGTCAAGCGCCGGGGAAATCAGGAAATCCAGGAACTCCAAATGAATATAAAGGTTTATTGCAAGCTTAAGCTCTCTACAAAAATCTGAAGTACTCACGGGCAAAGCAAATTGGCAGTAGATACTTATCAATGGAAATCAAGGACTTAGATCTCTTGTGGGCGTGAAGGGACTCCAGTGCAGGGTGGTCTGGTACCACCTTAGGTTGCGTACCATACATGGCTTGAAATGGCATCATTGAAGTGGATGAGTGTGGTGAATTGTAAGAAAATTCTGCAAGTGGCAATAACAATGGCCAGTTGTCTTGGCTGGAGGTGCAGTACCACCATTTGCGAGAGAGCACATCTGGCATTACGTTTTTGAAGCCTGGCACATATTTAATGTAAAAATCAAAATGTGAGAAGAATTGGCTCCATCTGATTTGTCTGGGCGAACGTGGTTTGGTTTCTTGCAGTGTGTGTAGATTCTTTTTGTCAGTGCTGACCTCTATAGAAAGAGCTGCCTTCTAGGAAGTGTCTCCAGTGTTGGAATGCTGATTTAATGGCCAGGAGTACTTTATTGCCCTCCCCCAGTCCCCAGGAGCACTCTGCAGACCTCCCAAACCCTCTTCCCACCCCGTTTTTGCCCTCCCCCAGCCCCTAGGAGCACTCTGCAGACCTCCCAAACCCTCTGCCCACCCCGTTTTTGCCTGTTTTTCACAAAAATGGGGGCATTTTTGCCCTCCCCCAGTCCCCAGGAGCACTCTGCAAACCTCCCAAACCTTCTGCGCACCCGTTTTTGCGTGGGGCGGGGCTTCGGGAGGCCAAAAATGGCTGTATTCGGTGTATAAGACGCACCAACATTTCCACCCTCTTTTAGTGGGGAAAAAGGTGCGTCTTATACTCCGAAAAATACGGTAAGTATTCATGGTCTTCTTTGATCCTAATGAGGCTGTAAGCATTGCAGAGGTCCAGTCTCATAAAAATGCATGCTTTCTCCAGTCTATCTAATAGGTCTGGAATTAATGGCAGTGGATAATGGACTCTTACTGTCACTGAGTTCAACGCTTTGTAATTATGGACCACTCTCTCTTTTTTTATTTTATTTAAATACACATACACAAAAACAACAACAACATCAACATAACATAATACAAACAATAGAGACATTAATAGTCCCCTATCTCTAATAAGCTCTTATCGGATATACATAGTGCTTTCAATCATTTTCTTATTGAAGTATAAACATATAAAAACTTTAATACTTAAATTTTACACCATTAAACTTTTCTATTATTTATTACTTCTTTCTTTTAACCAATTGTAAAATTTGTTCCAGACTTTATAGAAATCAGAATCTTCTTTTTCTTTTAATTCTCTGGTTAACATATCCATTTCCACACAGTCCATTATTTTCTTTATTATCTCCTCCACCCCCACCCTCACTTTTATTAGTGTGAGCTAGGGAGGGACCTGAGACATTTACTCAAATTAATTTCTTAGAAGGGGCTCAGGTCCTGCTTGCCTGATTGTTGC
>QLTV01004424.1:208628-219202 GCA_003457575.1 Thermophis baileyi | reverse complement strand
CTTTCAGAATTCCCCCGCCTCTTTTTCCCCCTTTTCCCAGTATAAACTCAGTCAATTAACAGTTCTCTTGTAAATCTCCGTCAAATTTTCAGTTAATTATCATAATGCCAACCATGCAAGGAAAGGAAGAGAAAAGAAAGATCAGTTCTTTTTCAGTGTCATGTTATATGCGCAGCGCTACAAAGTATCTTAATAATGGCTGCTCAAACTTCCTAATTGTCCCAGATACCTTATCTCTTTGTTCTTCTTGGCAAAAAAAAGATCCCAGAGCCAAAACAAGGTCCAGTACTTTTAAGTCTCTGCTATGAAGATTCCGCTTCGTTAATCTCAAAGTTTGGTGTTCTTTCAAAGTGTGTTCTATGGAGCTCTCGGTGTTTCGCCAATGTATTCCTTTTAAATTCTGCCAAGTCACTTTCACTGTGACTCCAATTTTCCGGCGCTTATCCCACCTCCTATGGTCTATCCGTTTGGTTTGCTGCTTCCTTCTTCGTTGCCAAAATTCTGGCTCTCTCCCTCTGTAAGTCCACACTTTCAGTACTCCTCAGATTCTCCGATTTCGCTTATTTTATCTTTTCGCCTTCCTTCTTCGTGGTCGTCTCCGCTATGGCCGGTCAGCAACTGCCGGTTCTTCTTTCTCAGTCAGAGTTGAGGGGTTTAGCCTCGTCCTTCAAGGCAGTAGCAAGTTGCCTCTTGGACTCCGGTATTTCCCCTCTCCATCGATCCGTCTCTTCGGGTCCGATCGCACCGTAGTAGGTCCCCTGAAAGGAAAAGAGAAGCGTTTGGGACAGAGCCCTGTCCTTCTTGCTTCTCAGAGCGGAGACGGCACCACCGGAAGCCAATTATGGACCACTCTCAGTGGGGATTCCCCACTATTGTTAGACCTACTGGGGTCTTGCTTCTTAGATACGTAGAAGGTGGGAGCTGAGGCAGGAGACTGGGAGGGTTGTATGAGTCCCTTTTGCAAATTAGAGTCCAAACATTGTTTTAGAGTTTCTAGTTCTTTAGTAGACATTTGGTATTGTCTCTTGGCAGGATTCTTGGCACCAAGGACCAGATTTATGGCGCAGTCACAGTGTGTGCAGGAGGACTGAGGCTTCTTCCTCCCTGAAAACATCAGCAAAGTTTATGTATTTACTTGGCAGATTGGGAATCTTTCTGTTAGCTTTTTTGGGGGGGGCTGGGGTGATTTGGAGGGCTGATTGCAGTGAGAAAGGCACTGAGGACTATCGAAGTCAATAGACCGTTTCTTCCACTTAACAGTGGGGTCATGGTCTTTTAACCAAGTGGCTCCCAGCACTAGTGGAAGATTGATGTGGTCAGCCACGAAAAGGGTTAACGTTTCAGGATGTTTATTTATTGTCAATTGCAAAGGCACTGTGGTGTTAGTGATGGGGCCTGCTTTTAAATTTTGGCTATCAATAGTTATCACTGGCAATGGAGACTTCAGAGGAACAGTGGGGATCTTTAGTTTCTAGACTGTGGCTAGGCTTATGAAGTTGGCAGTTAGCCCAGAATCTATCAAAACAGGGATAGTGGCTTCCTGACCACTTGGAAGTGTCATTATAGAATCAAATTTTATTAACGTACCTGAGCGTGGAAGTAATTGAGCCCCGTTCAGTGCTTGGGTGGCCTCCCCATGAGCTTGTTGAGTGGGGGCATTTCTCATTTCCCTAGCTTTGAGGCTTGTCGTCCAGGTGGTGAATAGTGGAGGCATTGCTGTGCTGTCTGTTGCCTCTTCTGGGAGGTTTAGTAGGGCAATTCTTGACCATGTGGCCAGGCTCTCCACAATAGAAACAAAGGACGAGCTCTCTGCGCTGTTGCCGTTCTTCTGCTCCTGGAGCCTGTCTGGCCGCTCCGATTTGCATCGTCTCTTCAGCATCCAAGTCCAAGGGGGCAGGGAGGCTCGGGGTAGTGACAGGAAGAGGCAGCTTTGTAAGCAGCTGGCTGGGGCTGCTGAAAAGTGCTCTAAGTTTTGTGAGTTGAGACTCAGCTGTTATAGTGGCTAGGTAGAGGTCTTGTAGACCGTGGGGAATACCTTGTATCAGTTGTGTGATTATGGCCTTGTTGAGCTCGCTCTTGAATTGTGCTCTTAAGGCTGGCTCATTCCAATTGAGATCTGCTACGAGGAGCTTAAAGTCTTCAACATATGTTCATATGGAGTTGTTGCCCTGGTAGAGTTGGCAGATGCGTTGTTTGGCAGTTTCCATCTGAATAGGGTCTCCAAAGTGCTTTCTAAATCTGGTGAGGAAGTTTGGGAAAATATCCAGGGCAGGGTCATTGCTTTTGATGAGTGGAAGTGCCCACCTGGCAGCGGAGTCGATTAAAAGAGTGAGGATTAAGGAGACTCTCAATCTGTCTGTGGGAAACTCCCCTGGTCGGGTGCCGATGAATACTTCACACTGGGCTAGGAATTTTCTCATCAGACTTCCCAGTGAATCTGTGCAGTAGGTAGCTGGGAGTCTTGGGGATAAGTGCGGTGGGAACTGGCAGCTGTGCCTGGGTGGGTGGAACAAGTGGTTGCAGTTGCGATGGAACCCCTTGTTGAGTCAGGATCTGTACTTGCTGTATCAGTTGTTGAAGACTGGCTGCAACATTCCTCATCTCCTACACTCTTCTCTTTCAACTAAAGAAAGAGGCAGTATCATTTCTGGAGCACTTTGTGCAAAGTTCTAAACTACCAAGCTTCACCACCACTTCCAGTGAAAGTTTCAGGCTTTGTGGAGTTTAAAGGCAAAAAGAATTCAATGGACAGCCTTTGAACAGTTCACATCATTGTTATCATTGACAATGTGCCCACCATTGAAAGTGGAAGAACAAGGTTGTTCTTTTTGCTTTAGCTTTAGAGGTAGCAACCACAACTGGGACCAGCAACTCAGTCACTAAGTGGAAAATCATGTGGCCATGTCTTTGGATTTTACTTCCACCTTCTCTATAAACTCTGCTCGTCACAAGCTGCTTGTGAAGTCTGCATGTGGTGACCATGGAACATTGTGATGGTCATAAAAGTACACTAGTTGCAAAGTGCCCAAATGGCGATCACATGACCACAAAGACACTGCAACGGTCATAAATGCAAGGATTTTTTTTTTAAAAAATACACTATTGTAACTTCAAACCATCACTAAATGAGGCAATCAGTAAGCAAGGACTACCTGTACTTTTATTCTCATAGAAAGCACACAAATGAGCAGTAAGAAGGGAGCTCTTTGGAGCCAGCAGTGGGTGTTTTACCAAGGTATGGGCTTTGCGATATGCCCAATGATGCCAAAACCAGGAATTAGCCCTTCCCATTTTATGTATTGGAGGTCAAAATGGTTCCGCTCATAAATCTAACTTCTAACTCATTTGTCTATTTGAAGGAGTAGAAGAGAGGGAAACAGACTTTTTTCACTGTTGCTAATAAGAACAAAACTTTGCAGGTGCTACTCCTGGTGGAAGTTCTCATCTACATAATTAAAAACTGCTTACATCACATTAGGATGTTGCACAAAATAGCAACCAGGCCACAAGAGGCATAAAAAATCCATTACATTATCTGTCTACATCATAAAGAACCACTCTTTTTAAAGGAAAGAAAGCTTGAATTCTGTACAGCATTCTGTAAACATCAAGATTCATATTAATGGCTCTGCACTGGTGTAGCACTTACAATTTAAAAACAGGACTAATAATATCTGAAATGCCTGTGTATGTCTTTGCTTGGCACCAGTTAACAATGAGGGCAAATTTCCTTGAAAGCTTTTTAACATGTCATATTCCACTGTTGACAATTCCTGCTCCTGTTCTATCTCCTTTAGGCAGGATAGTTTGGCTTCAAACCATGCAAGGATTCAGTGGCCAGTATTAACATTTTGGGTTGGATCTTGAAACCAATTGGAACCCAGTGGACTAAACAAAATGATACAGAGAATGACTGAAAAAAGCAAATTCCACTAAAAGTAGCTGGCCACACCATTTATTACAAATACATGAATATTTAACAAAGACGCCAAAGCGTCTGTATAAAGATTTTATTCTTACTAGATTAAGAGTGTGCATATGTCAGGGTTCCAAATAGCATCCAAAATAAAATCAGAGTCCGAGGCAAAGCATTCCTCAAAGTTCCAATTTATTAACAGAGCCATGTTGGTACGGCTGTGAGAAACCCGAATCTGACGCTCCCAGGGTTTCTCCACCCAGTTGAAAGATCAAGCCCTTTGTCCCCACACCCACAAGTTCATGATGTTAGCCAGTCGCCTTCTGCCAATGTGTCAGTTACTCCCTCAGCTTCCGGGCAGGTGCTGGACAAAGGATGACCTTGAGAATCTAAAGGAATTTGTTATGGCTACATGTCTACATCCCTCATGCAACAGCCCCTCCCAAATTCCCACAGCAAGAATATATTCTCAAACGTAAAGTGTGGCAGGCCAAAGTCTCTAATAAAATATGGCTTCGGCCTGACAGCATATTTTAAAGCAGAGAAATTTTCTGATACAAATATCAAAATATAAACTTTACAAATGCAAAACTAAGTTACAGTAGAATTGTCATCTGGCAGAATTTACTTCCATCATACATCATCATACATGTCTTGTTTACCAGTTTACAGCATTGTGTATATTCCAGGTCGAAGTTATATTCAGTGAACTCACTGAAATCTACAAAGCAAGTTTTCCATGGTGGTGGGGGGAGACAAGGGACTGTCAATCTCCAGGGATCTATTTTAACTCAACTGGATTCAATTCTATATTTGAATAAGAAAGGATACAAGATTGATTTGTTGAAAGAATGACATTCTGCTTGCAGGGATGTCAAAAGTAATGTGTATTTGCTATACTGCATTCAGAAAAAATATAAACACTGCACTATTACCAAATTAGCTGCTTGTGCTTTCTTTTTCTGCTGTTCCAGGTTGCTGCAGTGTGTTTTGGCTTGTCTAAATAAAGTCCTTATACAGCTTCATCACCCAAAAAGTAGAGGAGGCAACTAGAGGGACAGCTATACTGGACCTTATTCTTACCAACAGAGAAGAAGTGATAGAGGGGATTGAAGTTGCAGAAACTTTAGTGGAGAGTGACCATGTCATATTAGAAGTCAATATAAATCAGACACAAGCAATAGAACATAATCAAACCAGTGTCTTAGACTTTAAAAGAGCGGATTTTAACAAACTCGGCGAGAGCTTGGGAAGGATCGCACGTGTGATGACCCAGGACAAGGCAAGAAGGCCACACAGCCAGCTGAGAGTTCAAACTTCCCTTTAATGCTCCAACTCTCCCCCCAAACACTCCCACGTTATGCAAGTCCCTGTTGTGGCTTGCCCCCGTCCCGTGCAGCTGCTCATGGATCCGGACGAACAGGAACAGTCCATAGGGTGGCAAGAGCGGTCTGTAGTGCCGGCACCAGAGTCCGAGACCCTAAGACTATATAAGGTTGGATCACACCACACACTCTTGCTGGAGACAATTTGTTTGTATTCATCTTGGCTGCCATTTGAACTTCGTTCCTATCAGTTGGATTGAATCCAGTCCGGGCTCTTGGCCAACTCCAGCAAGTAATTGTATTTGATGGACTTAATGACCTGCTTGTGTCTTTCATATTTGGAATCCCGGCCAAAGTGTTCTGTGCTTGAAAACAAACACTTTGGCAAAGAATTAGTATTCACTTTAATACTAAACAGTTATTAGTATTAAAGCCTTTTTGTTTAAATAACAGTGTGTGTGTGTCGCTTTCTGGGGGTTTGCCGCGCTGGGTCACAACAGTCGCAGAGCAAAGCGCTCACACACACACAGCAGCCTCTGGCTGCGAGCAGTCCAGCGAACGCTGTTAGTACAATGACTTCAAAGAAGTCCAGCAAGGCAAAGGAACAAAGAAATGAGTCCACGAAGCAAGGAAGAAGCAATGAGTCCACGAAGCAAGGAAGAAGCAATGAGTCCATGAAGCAAGGAAGAAGCAAGCAGTCCTGCAAATGCCAGACGTCGGCAACAGCACCCAAAATTCCAAAATTCAGTGTTTGTTCCCGACAAACGCCCCTCCCCACAGCATCTCCTTAAGTCTTAGTCCCCAGGTATGCCTTGTGAAGAGGGGTGGGGCACTCTCCTCCCGAGTCGTCAGGTCGGCCTGCACTGTTCCCGTCTCCTCTCCACTCTTCGTGCTCGGGGATCAGGAGGGGGTGGTCCTTGCTCATCGCTTGAGCTCCGTCGCTCCTCATTTCCACTGCCTGCCCTCTCTCGGTCATCCTGCCCCCGTTCCTCCCTGCTGGCAAGCCGTCCGAAGCCAGAGGGGCCCGGGGCTGCCTCGTCCTGCTCCTCCCCACATTCTTCCAAAGCCAACGAAGCCGCCCCCTCAGTCACCGTCGGCCACAGCTCCGGCTCATCCTCCCCCACGGATTCAGGCTCTGACGGGGGCATGACAACATGGATGAAAATCTTAAAGGGGAAATCAACTCAAGAAGCTTGGGAACCTCTGAAAAATATGATTGTAAAAGGCCAGTCCAGTTCAATACCATGAAAAGAAAAAACCAAGAAAACCAAGAACAAACCAGCATGGTTGCACAAGTAACTTTCAGACCAACTGAGAGGGAAAAAAAAGATTAAGTAAAAAAATGGAAAGAGGGACAAATGACTAAGGCAGAATACCAACAAATAGCCCAAACCTGCAAAGATGAAGTTAAGAAAGCTAAGGCTTTGAACAAAGTAAAACTTGCAACAAATGTCAAAAACAATAAAAAAAAGTTTCTTTCAACACATAAAAAACAAGAAAAAAGTCAAAAAACAATCGGTCCACTAATGGGAGAAGATGGCAAAGAAGTAATGGGCAATAGAGAGAAAGCAGAACTACTTACCGTATTTTTCAGAGTATAAGACGCACGTTTTTACCCCCAAAAAGAGGGTGAAAATTTGGGTGCGTCTTATACACCGAATGTAGCCCCACCCACCCTCCGGCCCCCTCCCTTCGGAGGTTTTCGGCCTCCGCGCTTCGCATTTTCGGGCGGTTCCAGGCGGCCGGGATCCTCACTTCCACTCGGAGGTTTAAAACAAACCCTATCACCCTATGGGCATTTAACTGGAGTGGGCGGGGTGGGGTGGGGGATGATTTTCATGGGGGCAGAAGAGGGACTTCGCACCGAAAGCTCCGCTCCCAAGACGCCCCCGTCTTCCTACCTATAGCCATAGGCGTTGAAAGCCTGGCTTTCTCGCAGCAAGGTCTGATAGAGATGCAGCACTTCAGTCCTGCCATCTCATAAACACATTGCCGGGCTTCCCAGCAAGCCCCCTGCGCCTTTGCCGGAGCCTGATTCCCGCAACCGGGATAGGAAAGCATTTTCGGGTGACAGCACCAGCTGGAACCGCCCGCCACCTGAAATGCAATGCACTGTTTTGGCTTCCGCATGCCTGGTTGAAGATCCACCACCCTCTTCCCTGCATATTCATACAACAGGGCAGCTTTATCATAGCAGCCGTTCAAGTGGATGGTGAACTGCCTCCCCTTCCGATCATGCTCCACCTGGATGGGGAAGCTGCCGGCACCACCAGGCACCAACAGGTTGAGCGGAGCCTGCGCCATGGAGGAACCCCCCACCCTGTGCCTTCCCCCCCACTCCCCCGCCGCCGGCTGCTTCGCCTTTCTCCGCGCGTGGTGGGGAAGGGCTAGGAGGGGAGCCCGGGAGGGGGGAAGAGAGCATGGAATGGGGGGATCCATCCTCCCCAATCCTGATCAAGCAGTCCTCGCAGGCAAGCTGCCAGGGGAGTGATCCGTGTGGTTCTCTGGCCAGGAAGCTTTGTAATGGGAAGAGTAGAGGGGGAAAACCCCTCCAGCTGTGAAGCCCGCACTAGACAACAGGAGCCGAAGCAGCCTTCCAAAAGCAAGGTTTTTGGAATCAGGGAGGAAAGTTTGGACAAGGTTGGGAACTCAAACTTCCAATGGAGGAACCCCCCCCCCATGCCTTTCCCCCCTCTCCCCTGACTCTGGCTGCTTCACCTTTCTCTGCATGTGGTGGGGAAAGGTTTGGAGGGGAGCCCGGGCGGGAGGGGGGAAGAGAGCATGGAATGGGGGGATCCATCCTCCCCAATCCTGATCAAGCAGTCCTCGCAGGCCAGCTGCCAGGGGAGTGATCCATGTGGTTCTCCAGCCAGGAAACATCATAATGGGAAGAGTAGAGGGAGGGACCCCTCCAGCTGCGAAGCCTGCACTGGGCGACAAGAGCCAAAGCAGCCTTCCAAAAGCAAGATTTTTGGAATCGGGGAGGAAAGTTTGGACGAGGTTGGGAGCGGGCACGTCTCTCGACTTCCAAAGCCGTTTGAGTTCCATTTCACTGATTGCTCTCGTGAGAACTCCGCTGCTGCCAAGGCTCGCCCCATTTTCCACATTCGTTAAAGACACGTTACAGCGCTAGCACCGCGCCAGGCGAATGTCTCCCATTCTACCCACTTTCAGTGATTCAGTGGGAACCACAATCTTGCGCCCTGTGTCCCGATAGCAGAAATCAGAATTGCAACAATGGCTTTCCTCCCCGATTCCAAAAACCTTGCTTTTGGAAGGCTGCTTTGGCTCCTGTCGCCCAGTGCGGGCTTCGCGGCCGGAGGGTTCCCCTCCCTCTACTCTTCCCATTATGAAGTTTCCTGGCCGGAGAACGACACGGATCACTCCCCTGGCAGCTGGCCTGCGAGGACTGCTTGATCAGGATTGGGAAGGACGGATCCCCCCATTCCACGCTCTCTTCTCCACCCCCGGGCTCCCCTCCGAGCCCTTCCCCACCACGTGCAGAGAAAGGCGAAGCAGCCGGTGGTGGGGGAGAGGGGGGAAGGCACGGGGTAGGAAAGCACCCGAAAATGCTTTCTTATCCCGGTTCCCCGATGCACACTGCAGAGCTGCGCGCCCTCCTCCTCCTTCTCCGCAGACTCACTTTCCCTTTCCTCCTGGCCAGATCCGTCTCCTGGGCCAGGAGCAGAAGCCGACCGCCCTCTGCCTGGGTTGTCTGGAGAAGGGGCAGGCAAAGCGGCGAGCCGCCTTGCCTTATGCCTCTCATGCAGTGCCCCCTTCGCCGAACGAGTCCTGACCTCCCGCTTTGGGAATCAGGCTCCGACCGAGGCAGCAAAGGCGCAGGGGGCTTGCTGGGAAGCCCGGCAATGTGTTTATGAGATGGCAGCGTCCAGGAGGACTGAAGTGCTGTGTCTCTATCGGACCTTGCTGCGAGAAAGCCAGGCTTTCAATGCCTACGGCTATAGATAGGAAGACAGGAGCGTCTCGGGAGTGGAGCCTTTGGTGCCAAGTCTCTCTTCTTCCCCCATGAAAATCATCCCCCACCCCACCCACTCCAGTTAAATGCCCATAGGGTGATAGGGTTTGTTTTAAACGGATAAAAAGATCTGTGCTGCTCATTATCAAAATTCGAGTGGAAGTGAGGATGCCGCTGATCCTGATGTTGGTAGGCAGAGGCAGAATTGTTTTTTTCTTGTTTTGCTCCCCCAAAATTAAGGTGCGTCTTATACTCCGGTGTGTCTTATACTCCGAAAAATACAGTAATTCATACTTTGCATCTGCCTTCACACAAAAAGAAAACACAACTCAACTTACCAAAAATAGAACCATAAATGACAGGTTAGGAATGCAAATTAAAATATGCAATAAATAAGGTAAGAGAACACCTGTCAGCTCTAGACGGATTCAAATCAACATGTCCTGACGGACTACATCCCAGAGTTCTGAAGAAGCTGGCAGACGTGATTTCAGAACCATTGAAACATATCTTTCAAAGTTCTTGGAGCACCGGGGAACTACCTGAGGACTGCAAAAGAGCTGATGTGGTTCCCATCTTCAAAAAAGGAAAAAAACCAGATCCGGGAAATTGCAGACCAATCAACCTGACATCAATACCTGGGAAGAACTTGGAAAAGATACTCAAGCAACAAATCTGCAATACCTAGAAGCAAAGAAAGTTATAACCAGAAGCCAACATGGGTTCGTCAAAAACAGATCATGCCTAACAAATCTTATTTCATTCTTCAACAAAGTGACAAAATTAGTGGATCAGCTAAATGCTGTGGACATAGTATACTTAGATTTCAGTAAAGCATTCAATAAAGTAGACCACAACCTACTTCTTGGCAAACTAAAAAAATGTGGGATAGTACCACCACCAGATGGGTGTCAGGGTTCCGACGGATGTCCTAATTAACTCATGAGCCTCGAGCCAATTTTCAAAAGAAATCCAGTTATTTATTAGGAGCAACATGTCGGCATCTACCCGAGTGAAGTCAGCTCTGCCGCACGTAATTTATTTATTTATTTATTTATTTTGTAAAATTTATATGCCGTTACAGCAAAGTATAAATGTACCACCAGATGGGTGTCAGGGTTCCGACGGATGTCCTAATTAACTCATGAGCCTCGAGCCAATTTTCAAAAGAAATCCAGTTATTTATTAGGAGCAACATGTCGGCATCTACCCGAGTGAAGTCAGCTCTGCCGCACGTAATTTATTTATTTATTTATTTATTTTGTAAAATTTATATGCCGCCCAACTCCCGAAGGACTCTGGGTGGCTTACATCATAAAAAAAATAAAACATATAAAAACAATTTAAAAAAGAAAGG